>JAWZYU010000016.1:74696132-75188632 GCA_038380435.1 Ryuthela nishihirai
CTCTCTGCTGTTGTGCTGTCTAACTGCATCCTCAGCTTTTGTCAGCCAAACCATCAAGCCAAAGATTCTTATCAGCAGCTAACTGATCGTTTACGCGTTTATTAAGCTCTCTGTAATGCTTTCTATTAGGACTAGTACGGTGTTGATTAAGGACATTCCTGCAGTTCTTTCTTTCCGAAATAAGCTCAAGTGCCTTATCACTCAGATAATTCTGTCTCTTCTGCTCCTTTTTTCCTAAAAGAGTACTGTTAGTGTCCAAAAAAGCCTGTTAAAAATGATCCCATTCTTCCTCAACTTCAGTAGTAAGCAAACCATGACTGTCATAATGACTAAGTAACCTATCATGGTAAGCTTTAGCTATAACTGGGTCTTTCAGAGCTTCAGTATTAAAGGTAAATTTTTTAACCCTAGCACAACATTTTTTTAAGTTTAAGTTGCAAGACACTTTTAACAAGGTAATGGTCAGATCCAATTTCAGCTCCCGTATATGCCCTGGTATTTATAACAGAACTAGCCCATTTGCTGTTAATTAATATATAATCAATCATATTCCTATGCAGCCCATCAGGTGAAACCCATGTGTATTTATGTATGTCATGGTGTTTGTAATATGTGATAGTTATTCTGAAACCATTGAGTTTACTTACCTGTAGGAGAGGTTGCCCATTGCCATTGCAGCTACCAATAACAAAAGGGCCTATTACTCCTCCCCAAAGATCAGAGTCGGTACCAACTTTAGCATTGAAGTCACCAAGAACAAGGGTAATATCTCCTTTCTTGACAGAATTCAAAATATCCTGAAGTTGTCCGTAAAACCTATCCTTCTCATCCTCATCAGCATCTTCAGTGGGGGCATAACAGCAGATAACATTCAAGTTTTTAATGCTCGTCTGAAATTTTGCTGTAAGAAACCTATCATTAATGCACTCATCATCCTAGAAGAGCATCACTAGCATGTCTGCTGAGCAGCAGACCCACGCCTTGGTGATGCTTTCCATCCTCCCTCCCTGTAAAGAGAAATTTAAAGTTATTTTTAAGTATCTCACCTTTACCTGTCCATCTGGTCTCTTGCAAGCCTAAAATATCTAGGTTATTGCGCTGGAATTCCTGCATGAGGACATAAAGAGAATAATCTCTATGTAAGGTCTTCCCGTTCCACGTTTCTGCAGAGAGAAAATGATTAGTAGGATTTGTAAAGAAATTAGGTTTATTGAGATTGGTAGGGCCAACAATATCAAACAGCCCCCTGATCGCAGGCATGGGGCAAAGACCTGTTCCTCCTCCGCTAAAGGCTGAAGTCACCGATGCTGGTAGGAACTTCAGGCACCCATTATGGTAGGAACCGATGCTGGTAGGAACTTCACCGATGCTGGTAGGAACTTCAGGCACCTTTTCAAGTGGACTTTTTCAAGGCCTGTCTGACACACATTACTCCAGTTTAGGCTTGACGATGCCCAACTAGCTAAGTAAGGTTCAGGTACCTGCGATTGCCTCTGTTTACGATTATCCACCAGCTAATATAAGGTATCCCATGCCTCTGTTCACTTAGAGCTGGCAACCCAAAAGCAAACAGAAAACACAGTGGCAGACTCTCCCTCAACAGAGGCCCACCAGTGCAGCAAGTCCAGGATCCATAATCAAGCTCAAATCCATAAACACGTCCAGTCTAGTAGGTATAAATGGTCAGCACCAGGACCCTGTGAAGTTGACCACTCCTCAACAGGGTTGAAAAAAAAGAAAAAAGTGGCCATAGATGACCAGATCAGTAGGCCATACTGAACTGGCAGCCCTTCCCTTCCGTTCCCTTCCAAAAGAGAATATCTTTTTTGAAAGGTACTAACGGCCTGCACCACGAGAAGGCGGGGTCGGACATTAGGTGCTAGACCTGGCCGGTTCTGTGCATCATCACTAGGGATTGGTACACAGCTCTCCTTCCAGATTACACCTAGGTACCACATATATGTACTACGTACATATATGTGTATACCTACGTACATATATGTATACATAATCCTCAAGCAGCCAGGAGCTACGGAAATCCAACCAAATTGTGCATTTTACTCCAAACATATGTATCCTGAGCCAAGTGAAACTTTAACCCGGTTAATTAAAAATTTGTACATCATATAAAATGATCCCATTCTTCCTCAACTTCAGTAGTAAGAAAACCATGACTGTCATAATGACTAAGTAACCTATCATGGTAAGCTTTGGCTGTAACTGGATCTTTCAGAGCTTCAGTATTAAAAGTAAATTTTTTAACCCTAGCACAACACTTTTTAAGTTTAAGTTGCAACACACTTTTAACAAGGTAATCGTCCGATCCAATTTCAGCTCCCCTATATGCCCTGGTATTCCTAACAGAACTAGCCCATTTGCTGTTAATTAATATGTAATCAATCATATTCTTATGCAGCCCATCAGGTGAAACCCATGTGTACTTATGTATGTTGCGGTGTTTGTAATAAGTGTTAGTTATTCTGAATCCATTGAGTTTACTTACCTGTAGGAGACGTTGCCTATTGCCATTGCAGTTACCAATACCAAAAGGGCCTATTACTCCTCCCTAAAGGTCAGAGTCAGTACCAACTTTGGCATTGAAGTCACCAAGAACAAGGGTAATATCTCCTTTTTTAGGAAAAAAGGAGCAGAAGAGGCAAAATTATCTGAGTGATAAGGCACTTGAACTTATTTCGGAAAGAAAGAACGGCAGGAATGCCCTTAATCAATACCCTACTAGTCCTAATGGAAAGCATTACAGAGACCTTAATAAACTTGTAAAGGATCAGTTAGCTGCTGAGAAGAATCTTTGGCTTGATGGTTTGGCTGACAAAGCCGAGGATGCAGTTAGACAGCACAACAGCAGAGAGCTGTACAATCCCTCAAAAAACTATCTGAACGCTTTGATTGTGTGTCAGAGGAATTTTTTTCCGTTGAAAAGTTTAACGCCTCCTCGTCCCCATCTTTTTAAAAACGCCTCCTCCTCCCCATCTTTTTTAAAAACGCCTCCCCATCTTTTTTAAAAACGCCTCCCCATCTTTTTTAAAAACGCCTCCCCATCTTTTTTAAAAACGCCTCCTCCATAACGTGGCTAATACTTTGCTCCATAACACTTCTTTGCATGCAAACTAGGAGGGACGGTATTAACTGAGAATCACGTATTAGGCATAGTAGCTTTTGCTCTCAGCGGCAAATAATAAAAGGTTCCGGTCATCTAGCTTGTTCTTTAATTTGCACAGGGTATATGGATGTCCTCCGACTAATAATGGCTACCCTCCCTCAAGTTCAGCGAACGCAACTACTTGACCAATCAGCAGCACAATTTTCACTCTGGTCTCAAACACTTGTGGCACAAGCAGCATGGTGCAATTGCTCTCAGCTGAGAGAGCAGCTGCAAACAAGTTGAGACTCTTTTAACACTGCACATACTAAGTTGAGACTCTTTTAACACGGCACTAGTGGAAGGAGAGCATCAAGTCCTGCGGTATCTCCCTCTCTTAACGAGTTCGCACCAGCCAGCTTGGAATAAAGTCAAACAAGCAGAGCTCGTTAGCCTCCCGTCAAGGTCATCCGTGCACTTGGGGGCTCCCACGAAGACCCGTTCCTGTCGGTAGCGCGCCAGGCAGATCCGCGGTCGGAGGGGGGGAATACCGCTTGGCCCGTGTGCACACGACCAGCCAGTTTCCCAACCCGTGCAGTGTCCCTCAGAGGTAAAACAAACCTTTCACAAAAGAGCATAATGAAGAAAACAGCAAATTGTTAGGAGTCAATGGAGTTTAAGACTCACGTCGCAGCAAGAGACAATTGGCAGAGGTGAGTGGTTCAGTCGATGGATCTTTTCGTCCATTTTCTCAAAAGGATAGGATTTAGCAAAGATAAATCTATAAGAGCTGGTCTAGGTGAACCTAGAAACTACGGAGCACGCTATAGACAGAGCCAAATCTTCGTCCCTGGAAGTTGAAAAAATTGGAGATAATCTCTAATTTCTGATATCGTACGTTGTGTTAAAAGGTAATTCTGTTAAATTCATGTATCACTGGTTGTAGGTCTAGAACTTCTAAACTTCTTAGCAGTGTACAGTGTGAAACAATAGTAAAGATATTATCATACTTTGAAGCATCCAGCTTAGGTTATTTGTTACATTTCCATATATTATGTTTCCGTTTTTCTCTATGCTTTGTCATCACCACCATCATCCTCAAGCAGCCATGGGCTACGGAGGTCCAACCAGATGTAGTTTAATTCTCCAAACACATCTGTCCACAGCTACAACTGCTGCACACTAACAGGGTCCTGTTTGTTCATTCGACAGGGTATTTAACCCTAGGAAGTGTTGGTGGGGGGGAAGTTATGTTTACTCCTAAGAATGTAGTTATGAAGTGAATTCTTAGTCATTTGGGGTTTAATGATGAAGAATAGTGGGAATCAGTGAATTATCCTTGCTATAATAGCAAACACTGCTCCTATAGAAAGCACATGGAAGTGAGTTACGACATAATAGGCATCGTGTAGAACAATATCAATTGATGAGTTTGAACTCCTGTTAGGCCACCAATGGTAAACAGAAAGATAAAAGATCATATTAAAGATGCTCTTATAACTAATTGAGTCCCATGAAGGGTTCTTAATCATCTGAAAATTTTAATTCCTGTAGGGATAGCAATAATTATTGTAGCTTAATGGTTCCATTCTGGATGATCTGCTGGCAGACGTAGAAAAGAACTTCTTGCAGTAAAATTCTTTCAAAAGCAGTAAACAGTGTTACAATGACATATTCGATAATTTATAATTATGACTATTCGATAATTTATAATTATGACTATTCGATAATTATCCAAATGGGTAACATGGCCAAACCAATCTCTCTCTGCACAATATGCTGTTCAAAGTAGGTTAACAACTCTGCTTAACCTCATCATTACTTAAAATTTGAACCACCTAATGCCCAAGATACTGACTGCATAAGCATCTAGATTACTTTCATATTATTAAACAAATGAAAACAAAGTCTGAGAGTTTTTAAATGGATGTGGAAAATGGGAATTTTATATGCTATTAAGTTTTAATACTTGTCAAGATTGGTTTAGGTTACTTGGTTTTTTTTACATGGGCTAAATGTCCAGTGAAGTAGCTGGAGAGCTGAAATAGTCTCCCGTCAAGGCCATCCAGCACATTCTTTAATCCCACGCAAAGAATCATTGGATGGATGCCAAACGTATTTCCTCCTTTTACTGGGGGGTTGATGGAATCCTATCCTTTTGAGAAAATGGACGAAAAGATCCATCGACTGAACCACTCACCTCTGCCAATTGTCCCTTGCTGCGACGTGAGTCTTAAACTCCATTGACTCCTAACAATTTGCTGTTTTCTTCATTATGCTCTTTTGTGAAAGGTTTGTTTTACCTCTGAGCGACACTGCACGGTTTGGGAAACTGGCTGGTCGTGTGCACACGGGCCAAGCGGTATTCCCCCCCTCCGACCGCGGATCTGCCTGGCGCGCTACCGACAGGAACGTGTCTTCGTGGGAGCCCCCCAGTGCACGGATGACCTTGACGGGAGGCTAACGAGCTCTGCTTGTTTGACTTTATTCCAAGCTGGCTGGTGCGAACTCGTTAAGAGAGGGAGATACCGCAGGACTTGATGCTCTCCTTCCACTAGTGCCGTGTTAAAAGAGTCTCAACTTGTTTGCAGCTGCTCTCTCAGCTGAGAGCAATTGCACCATGCTGCTTGTGCCGCAAGTGTTTGAGACCAGAGTGAAAATTGTGCTGCTGATTGGTCAAGTAGTTGCGTTCGCTGAACTTGAGGGAGGGTAGCCATTATTAGTCGGAGGACATCCATATACCCTGTGCAAATTAAAGAACAAGCTAGATGACCGGGACCTTTTATTATTTGCCGCTGAGAGCAAAAGCTACTATGCCTAATACGTGATTCTCAGTTAATACCGTCCCTCCTAGTTTGCATGCCGAGAAGTGTTATGGAGCAAAGTATTAGCCACGTTATGGAGGAGGCGTTTTTAAAAAAGATGGAGAGGCGTTTTTAAAAAAGATGGGGAGGCGTTTTTAAAAAAAGATGGGGAGGCGTTTTTAAAAAAGTTGGGGAGGAGGAGGCGTTTTTAAAAAAGATGGGGAGGAGGAGGCGTTAAACTTTTCAACGGAAAAAAATTCCTCTGACACACAATCAAAGCGTTCGGATAGTTTTTTGAGGGACTGTACTTTTTTGTAGATGACTCTTTAACTTGGAGCTAACAAATTATTCCCCCATCTAAAGTGTTCGGGTTTTTAAGGGGGGGGGGAAGGACTGACTGGTTGCAAGCTCTTTTTAACTTGGAGCTAATATTCCCCCCATCTAAAGTGTACGGGGGGGGGGGGGGGTCTGACTGGTTGCACCATCTAAAAGTGTTCGGATAATTGTTTGTGTAAGCTTTGAGGCCCTTCTGGGATAGATAATGGGGGTGCCACCACACGCAAAGAGGCAGGCGAGGAATGTGTTCCCAATTGCACACACAAAGAGTTCTAAGTTCTCTCTC
Source organism: Ryuthela nishihirai (assembly GCA_038380435.1). Lineage (NCBI taxonomy): Eukaryota > Metazoa > Arthropoda > Arachnida > Araneae > Heptathelidae > Ryuthela > Ryuthela nishihirai. The sequence goes on from JAWZYU010000016.1 coordinate 74,702,659, forward strand.
TAGTCACACCATACACGGTAAAGCCTAACCATTACTAAAAAAAATCCGCTATTAGCCCCCCCTTTTAAGCACAGAGTTTCCATTGGACCTCTTCTTAAAAAAAAAGTAAAGGAGAAGCGGGTACTTTTTTTTTAACGGCTCAACCTTCTTCTTAATTTTATTACCAATACCTTCTTCTTAATTTTATTACTCATTTTTTTCGTTACTCTAATAAATCTTTATTACAAACCCGCAGTTAAAAAAATATTAATCGAATACGAAAAACGAAAACCTAAAGTTTTAGAAAATTTATTTGTTCAAAATACATATTTCGATAGAATTTTATGCCCGTCACGGGTTACAAGCGCGAAGAATTTAGCAATTGCCAGGAGATTTGCGGTCGAGATTTTGTAAAAATATTAGTGGGTGAAAATGAGTCTATTTACGTTTCCACAGTTAAATTGAATCACGGTTATTATTGCGTTCCCACGGGAATAGACAGGTGCAATTTGAAAACCATAATTCCCGTGTATGGAATCAATGGTTGGTCTTGCATTCTGCGATTTCCACAGATGTGGAGTGGTTTACAGGGTAACGACAAAGTCGGTTGCACCAGTCCTTTGGCGAAGAATAACCACTTAAATTATCTTTGGGATAATAAACTAGAAGAAAAAGCCGACTTTATAGAGGGCGACTTATTCGAGCAATACAATGGGAAAAGGCGTTACGTCTGCAAGTGTGATTCTCTGGATTACATGAATAATAAAATGTACGAACTGGAAGATCTTTCATTTGTATGTCTGAGCGATTACTGTCTGAGAAATATTTACAATGCGGATGCAAAGGGATACGAGAACGGGAAATGCGAATGCGGAGATCGTTTATTTCACGAAATTAGTAATGATCTTCGTACGGCCTGTTCTCTATACACTAAGAAATTCGACAATAACCAAGTTTTGAGTTGGTTCGTCGACTGTGCAACCACACAGAGTCTGGTGGGTGAACAGAAATTACTGTGTCCCGACACTTTTAACAATTATTTGACTAATAATAAGATACATTTCCAAAAGGCAATGTCTTTCGATAACGATCCGGTGGAATTTGCAAAGAGAGCTTCCTACTTTCATAAAATAAGGATAGGATGAATGCTCAACTCTACGCCCATTTATACTCTAAATTTCACGGAGCTAATTATTTCGAAAGCAAAGAGAATAACATATGTATTCCCCTTATTTGTTTGACTAATATGAAGTTAAGTGTCTTAAAAATGAAACAATTATCGGATAATTTGTGGACGGATTGTGATAGACCTCTGGCAAAAAGTTTAAAATGTTTTTACAAGACCCAAACCATTCTAACCGTGTTCCACAGACAAGACACCTGGGCTTTACTACTCGGTTCCAATAAATTAATTTATCCGCAGAGCGAAGGTACCGCATTCTTAAATGCCACGACTTATTTTGTAAACAAAAGTAACCTAGATAATTTTAAAAAATACATGATCTCGCTAGAAGCAGTTCCCACTTACGAAAACATATATTATTATAAGAACAGCGTTCTATTTTTAGATCCATATGACGTACTATATCCTGGCGGATATTACTTTTCAAATTCCAATGTGAGAAATGACTGGTTTCGAATCTGTTTTGTGTGGGGAGATCGTAATTTAATGCAACAAATTATTCCGGAAAAGACTCTTATTTTAAATATTCCTTTTAAACACAAATCGGTGAGGACCGAGATAACTAGTCTGTTAAAACTTCACGACTGGGACGTACCTCTTCGTAACGAATACTACAGAAGTCAAAATTTTATATGAAAGAAGAAGTGTTTCGTTAATCCAGCCTACATCCTACAAGATATTTTGGATACAGCCGTCGAATTCGACAATGTGGGAATCTTGATCGAAACCCCCTTAGAAATTTCGTACGAATCTGATAATTTCGTTTCTGAACAGCGAAAATTCAACTGTTTTGCAGTCAATTGTGTTAATCCCACTAGAATTTTATACGTTCCTAAGCCTTATGACAGATATTATGAATATGATTATTCTCCCCTGAATATCAAGTGGATTACCATTTCGTACGACCAATTGAGTAACATTAATGACCAGTTTAGTACCGTGGTGTGGGATGGTGTTATTATCGGGTACACTTACAAAGAAACTTTTTTCTGTCTGTCCAACGTTAAACTAAATTACTGTGGTATTGTAAAATTTAAGAACACAGAAACGATGTTCAATAAGCTCAAATTTAATTTACATCAGGATCCAGATATTGTTGTTTTACAAGTTTTTGCCTTTGATCACAGGCACATGTTATACAACGTAAAACACAAACTAATGAAAAACGGACTATGGTGCCTTAGCGAACAAGAAATTTATCCACAAAGCACCATGGATAAACAAATGATTCCGCATTTACCCTATGACTTGGCAACACTCACCCTAAATATACGAGACTATAATCTCAAGAAATGTAACATTAACCTTTTAAAAATTATCTATATTTTTATAAAACATTCCATGTGCTTTGGAATAAGTAAGACAAGTATAGAGGAGGAATACGTTGATTTCGAGGGTGAAAAAGTAATGTTTTACATCTGTGATGTTATGAGAAAATATGTTAATAATTTACGCCTTCAATCAGCTCCCATAACCCACAAAGAAGAAAACGAAGAACATTGCATAATTCTTTAAATTAGTTTTAAAATTTAGAGCTTAATTAAGTATGCATTATCCAACTATCGGCGTTATCTTAACCTTGATTACGATTTTTATTACGTTCATATTAACAAGCATTGTAGCGTATAGATCTGGAAATAATCTTTTATTTGCAGATATAGCAATTAAACTCATTCTTCTCGTATTAATTATGGGTTTTGCAGGAGTTAATGCTTATAAATAGAAAAAACCATGTATTTTTTAAATGAACAAACAGCAAATTGCATTGCACGTTTCGAAACGCATGTTTCAACACGTGAAAGATAATTATCCAGAAATATGGGCCGAAATGAAAAATATAATCAGACCCCATAAAATGTCTTCGGTTTTAAATATTTTTAAAAACCATCTATTAAACGTAGATGATATAGGAGTATTCTTAAAGAAACCAGATTTTATTCCTCATTTCCTCTTGCATTTTTTTAAAACAATACGCAGAAATTTCTTGCAACCCGGTGACCCTCTGGGTATATTATTAACGTGTAGAATCACCATGAAATTCACTCAGCAATCTTTAGACAGTAAGCATTTAAAGCAATTGAATAAAAATGCTAAGATAAGTAGCATTATACAACGAAATATACATTTTTATTAATCTCACTCAAATATCTGAAATATTACAAAGTAAAATATTTAATCAGATTCTAGTCCAAGGCTATTCTGTAGAACGATTGCTGAAAATCATAGAAAATGCATGCGTTCCCAAGATTTGCGATAATTATAGAGATTACAGAACAAATTATGCAGAAACTAGCACCGGTTCTCGAGTCTATTATAATTTAAAACCCTTTTTAATAATAAAATCTTTTGTAGAAGATACTTATCGCATCTTTTACAAGAAAATAATTAATCTTAACTACTTATTAAAAATATTAAATTTAAGCAAAATAGTTGCCATTTCTGATGTAAAATACGTGTATAAAAAATGTGGAATCAGTTGTTATTTTTTTAATTTTATAAAAATGATAAGGTATCAATTTTTTAAAAATCCAAAGGTAAATAGTATAACGTTTACCGATATCGTTGCCATCGTCAGATATCAGTGTTGCAGCGGTGTTCCTTTACCTTTAAATCGTAACGGATTGAAAAAAAATCCAAATAAATCGGGCTTACAGAGGATATGCTTCGAAGCAGTGAGACAAAATCTAATAGATGAAGTCATCTTGGAAAAAAAATATAAAGTCAAAGATTCTGTGAGCAAAATGTTTTTTGGAGAAAATTTTAACAAAGGAACTGGTTTTACATTTACTCCTATAATTAAAACCTTTATACTTTAAGATCAATAGATGGAAAGAAAAAAAAAGAGGTAATATCTAACTTTCATTAGTTATTAGCTATAATGAAAGTTAGATATTACCTCATTTCTCTACTTCAACTATGATTATTTACTTGTAGGTCAGCAAGAACTTCTCAAGCAGCCATGGGGACTGCGCAGTCCTAAGCTGCTGCCAACAAGGTCCTGCCCACCGAGATTTCCACTATAATTGAACCAAACTACAGTTTAATTTTTAGGTCGCCCTCCACACATAGATTCTTAAAAGTCTCGTCTGTTAAATGCCGCACATCACTCTCAAGGTAGTTATGACTCGAGATTGCATCAGATTAATTGCAACCTGCCTGACCAATTTTTTTTCTCTGTTTATAACCAAAACCTACTACCTGTTTCATCTGAATGAGTTTTATCAACAGTTCAAATGAAACATCATTTGCTCAGAGGTCGTTAATCAGAAATTTTCGTCAAACTTTTTCCCATCGAAGTGAACAATCATTAAAGAGAAAAGGAGACAAAATGCACCCTTGTCGAATAAACCAAATTGCTACAAGACTCTCACACACAGTGTTATTATAGAGAGCTTTTCATTAACTTGTCTGGTACAAATTACGACGTCGAAAGTCAACAAAGCTAACAACCAAAGGTTTCTGAAACTCTAAACATTTCTCAAGAATCTGCTTAAGTGAAAATATCTAGAGCCACACATTCCTTTATCACTTTTGAATCCACATTACTCGTAATTGCCTGTCTTCTTAATTCTATTAAGCACTGGAAAAAATTTTACCAGGAACAGAAAGTAGGCTGATACCCCCCTATAGTTATCACTGTGATCATCTTTTTTGAAAATAGAGATAATAATAGCACTGGTAAAATCTTTAGGAACTATGCTTTTATCATAAAAGTCATTCAAAATTTGAGTTATCCAAATGGTAACTGAAACATTCCCTGCTCTAAGAATATTAATGAATGACATTATTAAGATGAATGTAATCATGTGATTATGTCATTGATGATGTCATGTGATTACGTCATTGATGATGTCATTGATTGGGAAAAACCCAGGAACTAAATAAGAGTGTTCTTGATAAATAAAACTAAATGAAAAATGATATAATAATAATGATAAAAATATATAGGAGCCCCCCCTAATTACACCAAGCCTGGGGCGGCTATCCTTCTGAATGACGTGATTTTAAAAATCATCTATTTATATACTTTTCAAATTGTAAAATTTTAATTATTTTTTTAATTAATTCTTATCATTATGAATAAAGAAATTAACTATAATTTTTAATTTAACTATAACCTCGACCATTGATGCTTGTTGTGTGACCTTTGTTCCTTGGCCTGTGTATACTAGTCCTTTTATAATGTTGGTTCTTCCCCAAAGCACGTATTACGGTTATAAGGTGTTGCTGCATAGTGGTGCCATCTGGTGACAAAGGGTTTCACTAATGTGTGCCGCATTTGGCAAAGCGAACATGTTAGGAACCTTAAAAGTTGGACTATTTAAAAGTAAACGAGATGCATATATAAATGGGCAGATTTCACTTGGACAATAAAGTTGCGATACTTTTGACATGCCTAGATTTCAAAGTCCCCAAAGTCTTAAGAATTTAACTTTAAGTATCATTAAAAAATATTTAAATACAGTTGCCCATATAGTTCCTCAAACTACTTATCAAAATAGCTGTGTATTATTATTTCGTAAGTTTTTTATTTATGGGGGGGGGGGGAGGGTATAGTAACGCGACTTGATTCTTAGTGATGCTAATGAATTTTTATTCTTTTTCAGAAAAAAAATATGCAGTTGAATATTTACAATATTTAAGTGATGAATCCGATAAAGTTATACAATTTGTAATTACCGAGTATTTCACTAAATTTAACTATATGATTTTATGTATAAAAATTTTAAAAGCAATGGAATCAACTTGTAAGGTATGTTCTTTTAAAAGTTTTAAAGTTTTTTCCTTTTTTAAATTGTTTCTTTTTTTAAAAAATCTCTTTTTTTTCCAGAATATGACAAGTATCAGGAGTTTTTTGCGAAAAGAAAACGTAAAAATATATAAATCTATAATTATAGATTCTAATTGTTATACTTTAACTAAAATAACAATAAGTTGTCACGAGGATTATAAAAAGATATACAGTAATAAACTAATACTTAAAGTATTGAAAAAATGCATTAATTTAAAAATATTTGATATAACCTATACAAATGTTAATGATTCAACATTAGCCCAAGTAAAAACTAATACGTCTTTAAATGAACTTAAAATAGATGTTGAAGAAGATAAAATAACAAATATAGGTTTGCAATATATCTTGTGTAAATTTAAACATTTAAAAAAATTAGATGTGTGTTTTAATATGACTTTTTATAAAAGCATTCCTTTGGTGCAAATTGCGTTAAAACTTTATAGATGTAAACTTATAAATCAATTGGAGCTAGAACATTTGAAATTAAGCGAAAATTATAATTTAAGTATTGAGGATTTAATTGATGTAACAAATTTTTTTAAAAACCTTAAAACAATTAAAATAGTAGGTTACATACCCATTGTTCCTTCTAATTGTTCGATTGAAATAATGATTGATTGGTGGAAAAATTATAATATTGAAGAATGGAAAACCTTTTTTACTACTTAAGGTTCACAAGTACAAATAATGTTTTTAAGCATAAAACGCAAATTTTCTAAATTAATATCTTATATATTTAAAAAAACAATTAATCTCGAAAAATTAACTTTGCATTATAAATATACATCATGTTGTATATTTAATATTTCACCTCAAATAACTAAACTTCGTATAAACTTATATAAATTAACTAAATCCCAAGCTAGCGAAGTTTTATTAGACTTGTTGTTTCAAGCAAGAAATGTAAATGAATTACATATCAACTATGATAATTGCATGTTTATAGATACGATTTTAAAAGTTGTATCTGATAAACTAGATTGTTTAAAATTATTATATTTAGTAAGACATATAAAATTAACTGATAAATATATAAAATCAATAATTGATAATAATCAATATAAAAATTTGGAATATATATATATTGATCAATTGGATTCAATGATACTTAATTATGCGATTAGCAAAAATTTTATTTTGCGCACTTTTCCATATACTTTAGGCATATCTTAGGCATACCTTAGGCAAAGCTTAGGCAATGGTAACTGGTCTAGTGTTATGCAAATGAGTTAATAGCTCAATTCTTCTATGTGAATAGCTCTCTCCTAAATTCTTCTTTTACCAAGTGTCTAAAAATAGCGTGTGTCGGAAAGCATTTTTCAAACTCTTCCTAATGATGATGAGTTAGGAAGGGACGAACGCCAGGAAATTAGCAACTCGGCACTCCCGCCGTGCTGGAAACATCGGAGTCATTCGAGCAGCAACTGCTATCGTGTTTGTAAAAAAATTTTGGCCCGTCTAATTCCCCTTAAGAGGTACAACTACAGTCTTAAGCCCCCTTCTTAAAAGGGTTACAAGGATATATATATCTCACTCTGACAAGAAAAGTATAAAAATGTCGGTAACGAGTTACAAATTAAAATTATTGACACTTAAAGACATAAAACGTGTATTTAATATACCAGAGGCAATAAATTTAATAAAAATATGGCGTAATCATAATAGTGTGCAGAAAGAATGTATCACTTGTAAGGTTAAACTGAAATTCTCTAGAAATTTTGTAACTTGCTGCAATAAATTTTATTTTAAAAAATTTAAAAATTATTTGGTTGAATCTATAGCTGTAAAAACTGAAGGCATTCATTTTATTCCCCCTATCTTCGGGCCAAGTTAAAGAAGTGCAGAATAATGAGCGATGAGTCCTTTTTAGTTTTACCAGACCCCATATATTGGCAGACACAATCTACGTTGATTTACGAACAGGTTTTAACTTTTTTCTTGACAAAGAGAACCGTGAATATTTACAGTATAATTCCTTCCTCAAAGAAGATTCGTAAACAGTTGGGTAGTTATTACGAGTGTCCTTGGGAAAGCACAGAGAGATTGAATACAATCAATGATAAATTGTGGCAGTATTATTTACAAGTGCAGAATGCGCCACTGAATCACTGCAGCGTGTTCCACCGGTCGCAGGGAAAACATTCGCTGTATAGAATGTTCGCCATCGCTAAAAGAGCGGAACACACTGCTAGGGCAATGATAATTCCCGCCCCCCACTTAAAACCCAATGAAATTTGTTTGGGGGGCACTGTATTGCCATCCCCCACGAAATTCTTTTTTCCTCGGGGGCTGATTTTGATGGCGATGAATTAAACTTGTTTCCAGTGCGTTCTATACCCGAAACCGCTGAATGTCAAGTGCTTTTGAACAGTAAGTCCAATATGAAAAGTTTCGCGAATAAGTTGAAATTACATCCGAGTCAAGATATGCTCATAACCTTTTATTTAAAGCGTCAAGAATTAGAACACATATTCCCCATAGATATTAGGAACGATTCTACTCTCTGTGAGCTTTTAATCACAGTGTATGAACTTTACGGGTCCGAGAGATGCTTCGAGTGTTTCGATCAATTGAGAGAATACTATTTATACGTGACCGAGAATCTCTTTTCCTATTCGATTAATTTTGAGGAATTTTTAAATTTAAAATCTATTAGCAATGTCTCCTTTGAAAAATTCGAAGCCAACTTGAGTAAGATACCTCAAGATTGTCTCCAGATACAAGTAAAATCCGGAGCCAAAGGAACGAATTTTCACCTCTATCAGTTGGTGGGCTCGCTCGGAGAACAATACATGGAGCACACACAACCAGACGAAATAATAGGGGACACATACATCAAATCCTCCTTCTTTGACGGACTGAATGTGGAGGAATACATGGTTCACGCACAGAGCGGATTCGATTGTCTCTTTAATTCTAGTAAGGCCATTTTTTCTCCCGGTTATCGATTTTTTAAACTTGGCAGTAATTTACATAGTTTGATTGTCGATTACAGGTCAAGAGTGATGGATAACAATCAGGTCATCTGTGACGATGTGTTAAACATGCTACATCACGAAGATTTCATGAGTAAGCATACATTTAAAGAATTATTAAATCAATATTTTACATAAAAATGTACAAATTTTCAATGGATAGTTGTGTCTGTGGTTCAAACATGTGTGACAAGAGTTCTCCCTTTGAGCTATTGATGATGGACAATTGTTGTACAAGTGCCCAAAGGTACTCTTTTAGAAAAAAAAGGGCGGCAAGTAGGTGGGCAATAGCTTAAGCATGGTTAGTCCACTGTTGCTTGAGCTCAAATAACCGTGGGTTACGAAGGTTCAACTGTGTAGTTTCCCATTTGGCCACTGTTGGGGTCTTTTGTGGCTACGGGCAACCTTTAACCCCCCTCCAATGCCCACTGCATCTACTGAAGACATTGTTTACAAAGAATACAGTCGTATCTTTTTAAAAGTTACCCTCTATTGTCTAGCCTAACGTGTTACTCTTAAAATTTAAACACCTGCACAAAAACAATTAGAAATTACGCCGATCACTCTTATTTACACATTTCTAGGATACACATTTAACCCAAAATATTCCCCATCAAAGAATTTGAATAGGTCAAGGATAAAAATATTTTAAATGTTCTTCAAAATGCCATAAAGTGTAATCTTTTGAAAAAAATCAAAAGACAAATTATTTTATATAATTTTTATTGTTAGAATAATATCTCATTAGTCATAATCAGGAGTAGTCAGGAAATAAGTCAACATCGGGAGTAGTCAAAAACTTGAATGTTCATTCTGGTGAGGAACTTTTTTCATTCTGGTCAAAACTTGAATGTTCATTCTGGTGAGTAATATCCCATAACCTAAAAATAAATATGTATTTCCTATTACTTGTAATACTCATAATTTACAATAATACTTGTATTTGTTAGCATATAAGACGTACCTTTTTCCCCTTCAAAATACGCTTATAGCGTACACCCTGGCAAGTGACTAAAAAAATGCAGTATTTAAGAATAAACCGTAAAAACTAATAAATCTGACAGTTAATTTTAGAATACTTATTGATCACATGGCCTTATACATTTTTTGAGGTACTTGCCAAACTTTATTTTGAAAAAAAAGTGCGTTTTACACATCAATTTGTCTCGCATCTTAGCAAGTTGCCAACCCGTAACTGGTATGGGGGGAGGATCTACCAGACCTCAGCACTATTTCTTGATAGTTCAAATGTACCAGTTACGAGTTGTTTGTCCTGTATTTTAACTTGTTACTGGTACATTTCAACTATAAAGAAATAATGCTAGGGTCTGGTATACCCCCGCCATACCAGTTACGAGTTAACCCCCTTTTAACTATCACTTTAAAATGTCTTACTGTCTAATTACTATTCTCTCTAAGATACTACGTTCTATTCCTTCTAAGGGTAGAAAGTATTTTAGGTCCTCAGAAACACTAGACAGTCCAGCCAAATTTTCATCTACACCTGAAAATGGGGAACGGTTTTGTAGTACAGTGTCGAGGCAATACCCCTAACTTTAGTTAATTGAGTCTCTCCTTCATTCGATTAAGACTTGCATAGAACGGTTAGGCAGTACTTTAGGTGTATTCATCCGACGGGGTGGTCACTGGCCGCTAAATGTTATGGATGATGAGGTGGGTACTGCGGCTTTCCGACGAAGCTGCCACAATGGTCCCATGCTACAGGCCATGGGGGAAGGGACATCGTCATCACAGGTTGCAAGGACCTCTTGAATCCACCCCTCCCCCAGAACTACTGTGCAAGCCTTGAAAAATAGTAGAGATGCCAGTATGCTTGCGTGTTGTTACCGTGTAAACAATACAAAAGCTAGCTTTAATGTTTCGTAAGCAAATAAATTCATTCTTGTTTTACATGTTATTTCTTTTAACTCGTAACTGGTATATGAAACAAGAAAAATCATAGAGATTTGGTAGACTCCATTAGTTATGAGTTAAACAGTGGTTCTATTAGATATCATAATTTTCCAGCATTAAGGAAATGTATACGGAAAAACCAACATACATGGTATGATTATAAGAGGCTGAGCATTAAATATACTCAAACATTGATACATTCAAGTATTAATTAATAAGAATATTAATGATTAAATGTCATTAAAATATAATTCAATTATTAATAAGTTATTAAGATGTGACGTTATAATTTGGAAAAACCCCAGGACTAAATGAGAGTGTTCTTAAAACTAAATGATATATGATTTAATTTAAAAATCATTCATTTATATAGTTTCTAATTATTAAATTTTAATTAATTCTTATCATTAACTATTTTACTTCTTATTTAATTAAGCAATTATAAATAAGAAAAATGAATCATTAACACATTCTTATAACATATATCTTAAATTAAAATATATTTAAGTTATATTTAAATGATTCATTTTCTTATTTTATAATTACTTAATCAAATAAGAAATAAACTTAAGTTAATAATTTAAGATATATGTTATAAGAATGTGTTAATGATTCATTTTATAATTACTTAATTAAATAAGAAGTAAAAAAGAAGTAAATGATAAGAATTAATTAAAATTTTTAAAATTTTAAAATTTAATAATTAAAATTTTACAATTTGAAACTATATAAATGAATGATTTTTTTAAAAATCATCATTCAGGTGGGTAGCAGCTCCAGGCTCAGTTTAAATGGGAGAGACTACTATATATTTTATTATTAATATAACTATAATCATTTATCATTTAGTTTTCAAGAACACTCTCATTTAGTTTCTGGGTTTTTCCCAAATAATGACATCACTACTTGATTACGTCATCAATTACGTCACCACTTGATTACATTTTAATTATTAATATTCTTATTAATTAATGCTTAATAGTTTAAATGTATCATACCAGTTACGAGTTAAAGTTATAACTAAGAGGAGATAAGGGACTCGGTCAGTGACAGTTCCCAACTAGGTCAGTGTTATCTTTTAAAAGCACGGTCTTACACGCCAATCCATCATAAGAGATAGGATAAATCTCATAAGGACGTTAACACAGCTCAAAGGTAACACTAAATGCCTGACCAATTACCCATTTCAAAAGAACACACAAAAGTCTTAAAGTAAATAATGATTAAAAAATTAAAACATACCCTTTTCCTTTTTTCTCCTACAAAAGTTATTTGGAGATTTCCTTTAGCTTGTTTGATTAAACGATTTGGACTTGGGAAAGCTCTCAATGTACTCGGGGCCTCTGATATACTTGGTTGAGCCTCTGATGTACTTGGGGCCTCTGATATACTTGGTTGAACCTCCGATGTACTTGGTTGAGTCCCCGTTGTACAAGGAGATGAACGAACTTCCGAAAATCTGCGTGCTTGCTGGATTTGCTGAATTATGTGTGCTTCTGATGCACACCGGTGGTCAGTTATTGTAGGTTGCACTCTTTTCAGTTTTTCTATGAACTTACGTATTCCTCGTTCATTATAGTCGATAATATGCACGTCAGAGTAACATTTTAGCTCTTCATGGATTAAATTTAGTCCAAATATTATCTCCATAACGGATTCATGATCCGTTTTTGGCGTTTTTAACGCATAATTTTTGAATACATTTTTAATATATTCAACGTTTTCCCTTATGCTAATAATTTTGTTGCAATAATGATTACAACGAATGCAGTGATCCATGTTTCTTAACTGCTGGTGAACTGCTGGTTCATATTCACTTCAACTGTTCTTTTATAGTAACAAAAGAGGAAGTTGCACCATTTCAGCATGTAATTTTACTAAGAAAAAATCTTTATCGGCCACAAATAACTCTTAATGACTCAACATTTGGTAATGACTCAACATTTGGCAACTCGCCATACTTGGCAACTCACCATACTTGGCTAACACCCTTGACACAATACTTGCCACTAACCTACATTTAGCAATCAGACGCTTTGTATAAAATGGGTATGCTTGCCCGATAGTGTGTGCCATCATGTTTGCCCCCTATATTGAAACTTATGGGTACGAGTCTGAAAATTTCGCCTTTGTCACTTGTCGTTTTAAAACGAATGTCACGTTTACTTATGTAAAAAGACTGAATAGTTCCGAATCCATTGTGACAAGTCTAAAAAGTTTGATCAATCCAGCTTGTGGGGATATCATCATTTACGAAACTGAACAAACAGTGCTTTATGACAAGGGAGAAGATTGGATTTCATCAGTTCCTATAATTGTATGTAGCAGTAAGCTTAACAGGTATAAACCCACAACATTTTTGAAATTTGGACTGTGTATTTTAAAAGAGACTTTTGTATATCTCGAGGATGTAAAAGATGAAATTCTGCTATCTATATTTAAGATTGAGAAAAATGCTACTCACGTTCCTGTTTACTATAATCACCAAAGTTGGTTATTTTTAATTATGAAGAAAGCGAATTTTCCTAATCATTTGTTGATAAAACTAGAACCATTGTTTATTATCTTTTGGGAAGATATAGCTTTATCCATTTACGACGAGAATGTAAATCTGGATAATTTTTCAAATATCTGTGAACTCTATAGACTTTTGATTGAATATACAAAAGATTTAGAGCAATATAACAGAGGTATTATGTGGAATGATATTGTTGATTAATCCTAGAAGCAATAGAAAAAATAATTCAAGAAGATACAATGAAAAGATTTGAATTTAACAAATGTGCTTATAGTACTTTATTGTTTATTCCTAGTGATATCTCTATAATTGAAAAAAACTTGTTTTGTGATCAAGAAAATAACTCATCTTTTGATTATGAATCAAATTATTTACAATGCGAGTTGTCATTTAAAGGGGTAGAAGAATTGGGAAATGGTGATTGTTTCGGTATCATGTGTAATAAGAAAAATAATCAAGTGACTTATGTATCTACAATGATAATAACTTTTGAGTTTTATAAAGAGATTATAAAGGCAACAAAATCTGGTAGCATTGTACATTTTATAGACCATAGTAAGAAAGCGTGTAATGTTTGGCTTCCCATATATACAAATAAGGATATTTGGTTAAAAAACGGTCGTTACTTGTTTTTTCTGGATTATTTAAACAATCTAAATATTTTAGTTCAGATAATATTGTATTTATTGAATTCTAATACTTTATGCGAAAAAATGGTGTACATTTTATGTGAATTATTGTTAATTTACAAGTATATAGGATGTATGAAACATAAGGACATTGAAAAAATATTTTATGGACATGATTGGGAAGAAGCCCTTTCCGAATCTAAAACTTTACCTTATACTTTTAAAGAGAGATTACACAAATGGATCATTAATGATCCATATGTAAATTTTTTAATTCGCGACAAACCTCAGAATCATCAAGAAAAAAGTATATTTGAAAAAATGAAAAATGCCTACTGTATAAAAAGTTTACCACCATATATAAATTATGAATTGTTTTTGGAAAGTCCTGAAGTGTAAATGACCGGTCTGATGGGGGCCCTCGTGCAGGAAAGAGTACGGCTTTGACTGGCTTGTTTCAGTAGGTATCCCCTCAACCTTAAGTCTTTGGTCATTTATGGTGTACAGAGGTGTGTACAGAGGTAACATGTGTACAGAGGTAACATGTGTATTATTTTTATGTGTGTTAGCACTAAAATTTAAAAAATAAACCTGTATAAAAAACTGGATGTGCTTAATGTAAACGCTTGTGACAATTAAAAATGTTTACAAAATATTAATGTTTTACTCAAATGATATTTTAGTTGAGTCAATGAATAACGATTGGCTTTCGAAGGGTGTAAATTGTACTTATACTTCAGAAATGTTTCAATGTTATGGGGACACAGGGGAAACGCCCATCGCTTTAAAAGGATTCGAAATCTAGTAACTTTACTGAGGTCTGGTAGCTAGGTAGTCACTGGAAAGAGAGCACCCTTGTGATGATGCACCAGCCAGACTTACCACCTAATATCTTCTCGTGGTGCAGACCGTTAGTACCTTTCGAGTCTTGTGAAGGGTTGCCAGTGTGGCCTACTGGACAACTATAGCTACCCCGCTGAGGTCAACCACACAGGGTCCTGACCAACCCATGGCTCTGAGCTTGATTATGGCTGCACTGGTGGGCAAAATCTTCCGCTGTGCCCCCAAGTGAACACAGGATATTTGAGCAGAGGTCAGGCACCTCTTTGCTTCTATTGTCAAATTTTACATTTGGAGGAAGTCTTGGCTTCAGCCTTTAGTAGTTGGGGGGGTCTGCAATTATGGGGGGGCTGTTTGATATTGTTGGCCTCAATAAACAAAACCATTTTCTCTCTATGGGTAGTTGTGAGGATACAGAGCTCTCTTGATGTCCTCACACAAGAAACCAGCGTTATTTATTCGGGGGGGGGGACGACAATCACTAAAGTGTGCTTCTCAACAGCTAGCGATACTCTTCTGGGATATGTGGGCTTATGTGGAGGGAAAATCTTCCACTGTGTTTTCTGTTTGTTTGTAGGTTGACAGCCCCAAGTGAATAGATTGACAGGATATTTTTATCATCTGGTGAATAATCCTGAGCAGAGGTCATCGCAGGCACCATAACTCTTTGTTTCTATTGGCATCGTCAAATTATACATTTGGAGGAAGTCTTCCAGTGTAGATGGCTTCAGCCTTTAGTGGTAGGGTCTTTGCCCATGTCTGCGAATAAAGGGCTGTTTGATATTGTTGGCATTCCCTCTCTCAATAAACATAGCTTCTTTAAACATCCCACTAACCGTTTTCCCTCCATAGGTAGTTGGAATGTGAGGACTCTGCACAGAGCTTTTTCTCTTGATGTCCTCACACAAGAATTCCACCGTTATAATTCAGATATTCTCGGCTTGCAAGAGACCAGATGGACAGATAAAGGTCAGATTCTTAAAAATAATCTTAAATTTCTCTTTTCAGGGAGGGACGACAATAAGCATCACCAAGGCGTGGGTCTGCTTCTCAGCAGACATGCTAGCGATGCTCTTCTAGGATATAAGTGCATTAATGAAAGGTTTCTTACAGCAAAATTTCAGACAAGCATTAAAGACTTGATTCTGCTGCCTCCACTGAGGATGAAAAGGATAGGTGAACAGGATACTGTCAAGAAAGGATACCCTTGTACTTGGTGACTGCCAAAGTTGGCTCTAACCTTTGGGGAGGAGTGATTGCAAAAGAACTGCAGTTTAATACCCTACTAGTCCTAATAGAATGCATTACAGAGAACTTACTAAACGTGTAAAGGTTAACTGGCTGACAAAGCTGAGGAAGCAGTTAGACAATAGCAGAGAGCTGTACCAGGTGTGGTACGGACACAAGGATTGAAGGATAAACTAGGTTATAGAAGAATTCTGTCATGATTGGGTGGGCAGTGATAAACAATGCGGTTACCATTGTTTGCATTGGTGGCTTTAATATTGGCTCTATAACACAATTCGAAATTGGCTGTTACAAATTCCAAGGGGATGGATGAAATTACTATAGAAATGCTTAAAGCTGGGAATGTTTCTATTACCACTTGGATGACTGAAATTCTGAATTTATGATAAAGGCACCTAAGGATTTTACCAGAGCTATCCCTATTTTCAAAAAAGGTGATCGCAGTTCTTGTTATAACTATAGGAGTATCAGCCTACTCTCTGTTCCAGGAAAAGTTCTTTCCGTGCTTAATAGAATTATAGTTGACAGTCAGTGATCAGTAAATGTGGAAATAACACTGAGTCGTGTGTGAGAGTTGATATGGCTTGTAGCAATTGTTTGGTTATGCACTTCAAGGGAAAGATTTTAGCCTTAAATGGGCTGGAGATACTTTCTGATTTATGCTGATGCCCTTTTAACAAAATGAGATTGGTAGTAGGTTTGGTTATAAACAGAGAGTGATGAGGTCAGGCAGGATTCATTGCATTCTTGAGCAGGTATCACAGTTTAATTGGTAGCTATGTAATAGAGATGTGCGAGATTAACAGATGAATAGGCTGCCATTTTAAGAGTGTGGAGGGCGTATACACCTAATGTCTAAAATTAGACTGTATAATAGTTTGGTAGGGTTAGTTATGGCAATGAGGTCAATCTCCGCAGCATATAGTTTAGAGAGAGACTCTATTGGTCACTTGTGTGACAAATGAAGTACCTAAAGGCCTTAAAAATAGTGTCAAACTTTAGTGGCTAAATGGAAAAATGACGCTAAACCTACCTAGTGAATATATAAATACCCCCTTGGAAAGAACACCTTTAAAATGAAATCACTACAAAAATTTTGTCTTGATAACATTGCAACGAATTTATCTAGACATGTGAGAGGAGAAACTAAGTGGTATTCCAGATTTAGTAAGTGTTTTCCTGGGTTTTTTTTTACTTTTGCTATTTTTTGCATTTCTCGAATAACCTATTTTTTTACTCCTCAGAAATGACATTTTCGGATAAATTAATGAAACGAGTAGCTAAAAAAAACATTGATTTAACGGATATTAATGTACGGAAATTTGTGTTGAATCGATACTTGAAAAAGATAATAATCACGAGATCAATTGCACAAAACTCGTGGCTACCTATCGAAGATTCTGCCTTGACTCACATTCTATCTACAAATCACACAGTCTATTCAAATATAGATTCAGATACAGATTCAGATATAGATTCAGATTCAAATATAGATTCAGATATAGTTTCAGATATAGTTTCAGATATAGATTCAGATATTTATTATAAAATTATTACGAAAAACATTACAGTATTGAACTTACGAAATTCAAAATGCGATGGTGCAATTTTAAAACACATTATTTTAAATTGTGAGCTGTTAACTGAGTTGGATGTAAGTATGACTTGTATATGTTTGAAAGATTTTGAACAGTTGTGTAACGAAAAAATATATAGGGAAATTGTCATTGCTGACAAAGTAAAACTCCCTAACTTATTAAAATTAATTTTAGATGTTGCATATATTGTAGAAGATGGTATATGCGAGTATAATGAATTGTACGAGGATGGATATACAACTATTCCTAAAATATTGCGCCATTTACCTTCACTATTAACACTTGTAGTATTAATTTATGACTCATCATGCTACCGTAATTTATACAAGATTATAAACGAAACGATATTAGCCTATGATATTAAAAATTTAAATCTTAATTATTCAAAAATATCGGAACACTTAAAACAGAATGTAAAAATGACACGAGAAATGGAAGAACAGATTCTTTCCGTTTTTTCAAAATTGAAAATTTTAGAAATAAGTCATTTTCAAAGCTGGCATTATCTAAACGAACATTGTCCTTTAACACTAGAAAAAAATAATACTTAAAAGGGCCCTATCTAGTTACAATATAGAAGAGGTAGAGAAATTCTTTAGAGATAGAGGCTCACAAATTAGTTTAGTCTTTATAGACGTCTGTGATGATTTTAAGAAATTGTCTATAATCCTAAGTAAATGTCACTTGACGCACCTGTACCTCAATATAAATCTACATAAACTTGTTAAGGAGGGGGATGAAGCAAGAGGGACACTCGATATAGTCACATTACCTCATGTTGTTAATCTTAAAATGGGTATATGCGGTGAAGATTACGGTTTAATTGTGTTGGAAAAAATACTGGTAGCTATTCCTAATGTAGTTACAATAGAATTAAATTATAAACCCTTTACTGTAGAAACAATTAAGGATAAAATAGACATATCATTCAATAATGCTTTGAAACGGCACGGTTTTAAGAAATTGCGTGAATTATACATCTTTAATAATGATATGTACGATTCTAAACAATTTATAAACAAAGTGCCAAATCTACAGATATTTAAAAGCTGCCCTAAACTTGGTGGAGGATTGATTTTTACATTTATTGTTTTTGAGTAAGTTCCTATAGACCTTCTACTCTGGCAGGATCCCAATTTCAGACAAGCGGCTGCTTAGGGGGGGGGATATTGGTATTAGCTATATTCATAAGATGCGATGAATGGATGCTGGATCAATTAGTGGGGTCAAAAGACTTGTCTATAAGACTTGTCCTACTTGTGTCAAGGACGTGGGTCTTCAGCGACTGATGGGAAGCACTGGAAACGAGCGGGAGGAGAGAGTAGCATGTTCCCCTCCCTCTAGCTATGACCATAATAGAACCAGAATGCGCTAAGGCTTTTTCAAG
Organism: Ryuthela nishihirai; assembly: GCA_038380435.1. NCBI lineage: Eukaryota > Metazoa > Arthropoda > Arachnida > Araneae > Heptathelidae > Ryuthela > Ryuthela nishihirai. The sequence goes on from JAWZYU010000016.1 coordinate 74,721,725, forward strand.
TAACCAGCACCCCCCAAAAAGTTTTTTCTTCAGAGTCATGTGTTTATACCAATGAATTTTTAGGCACCTTTAGTTGTATGTGAGTTGTATACATCAATAAAAACTTTATAGCACATTCTCTTTTTAGTCGCTAAGTCATGTGTGGGAGAGCTGTGTATGCCTAAAGGCTTAGAGAGGAAAACGGATGCATGTAGGATAGACTTAAATTTATACGTCTCCCATAACTGCTTTAAGAATCGCAATAAATACCCCCTTGGAAAGAACACCTTTAAAATGAAATCACTACAAAAACTTTGTCTTGATAACATTGCAACGAATTTATCTAGACATGTGAGAGGAGAAACTAAGTGGTATTTCAGATTTAGTAAGTGTTTTCTTGGGTTTTTTTTACTTTTGCTATTTTTTGCATTTCTCGAATAACCTATTTTTTTACTCCTCAGAAATGACATTTTCGGATAAATTAATGAAACGAGTAGCGAAAAAAAACATTGATTTAACGGATATTAATGTACGGAAATTTGTGTTGAATCGATACTTGAAAAAGATAATAATCACGAGATCAATTGCACAAAACTCGTGGTGTAACGCTCCAAACAATGCACTAAACTAGTTCTTTTATGTGACTCTGTAACGCTCCAAACAATGCAAAATATTTAAAGTTTTATGCTCCGGATAGCTTAAACGGGCGCCAGGCAATCATTAACAAATTGCCAAAAATGTAGAATAAGTTGATTTAGGGTTCCAATGCCAGTGAGCGTTCATAGTAAGAGTCAAAATGTATCTTAACAAATAAGAGTTAATGTAAAAAAAAAGATTCTAAATTAGCGTTGCTCAAGATTAAAACTACAGACTCAAAAGTTTGTAACATAACAAAATAGATTTATTTCCAAAAATAAGTAACTCACCAAGACATCAATGAAGAAACTAAAATCTGTGCTACTCGCACGGTGCTACGCACCTTACTACATCTCTCTGCTCTCTCTACAACTCTCAAGTGACAAATCCCTCAAGTGCCTCGCAGGGCACGGTTTTGACAATTGGGCCGGCGCATGCCGGGAAAGACATTTGCATACAATGACGGACGCAAGCTATGACGCAAGAGGGGGCGTGTCCTTGGCACGTGCTTTAACGGTTACGGTCGGAAGTTCGGAGTTGCGCGTACACAACTCCTAGAAACTTGGATGTGAGCGCTGTGATGCCGAAAAGGAAATAAAAATCCCCAAAATGATAAATATAACGTAAATTAAACAAAACTGGTTAAGGTAAAGCAAAAGTGAACGATGGGGCATCACAACTCCCCCTTCCAAAGGGAGTCAAAATGATTGACCTAACAAATTTTGACGAGCAAATTTTGAATAAAGGACACATCTTATGTCATTTACACATGGCTAAACATAAATAAGTAGAAGTATGCTACCGCAAATTTGGATATGATGAACTATTCTTACTTTGACACAATTTTCCAGCACAACCAAAGGTACCTCCTCCCTTTTCCTCCTAACAAAAATATGTCTTTAACAGCTACCCTAGTGTACTTACGTACCAGTGGCTGTGACAGTTAACTGTATACTAGCATCATCGGTCTAACTAGTATCACATTCTGATACAAACTCGAAATTGGCATATCTTGAACTGTACAGAAAAACAGGTTAATAACTCCTAACTTCCTCTAAGTCTAATAAATGTTAAAAAGATGAAAAGAAAAAGTGATTCATTACATTTGTTGTTAGCGGGGTAATAACTTCCGCTTTTCCCCTAACCACAATAAAAATTCGTGAAAGCTAATTCTTCACCTAAATCACATAAAAAAACGGGTATTCGAACACCGTTATCTCCTCCTAATTACATTCAAATACGCAAAGCTAAGAAAATTCAAAATTTACAAACAAGCGGGATTGTAATCATCCGCTAATTCTTCTCCTATTCACAGAAATCGCGATCTAGCTGAAATAAAAAATCATTAGTTACCTCCCCCTTCAGAGCCAACGTCCCCCTCCCAAAGGAGTTATGCTGATAACAACTCTGTTATCAGACTAGGCCATTTGGGGACAGCTCCAAAAAGGTACACACAAAAAAAACAAAATTTTGCAGTCATCATCATGGTCATCATCTATATATACCAATAAATACTGTCAATGTCATCCCCAAAAATTACGTATCATTGACACATAAATATCACTGATGACACTGAACAGATTTAAACACATATACATAAATCGTATCTAAGAATAAAGAAAAAAGAGTGTAAATAATTTATAATATACGATGATCACATTTCATCCAATAACTTTTACATGAATCTCCCTTTTACATAAATTCACTTTGGAATGCACGTTATTTTACAATACAAATTCTTAAATCACTAATTCTCTTTCACTCTTCTCATTCATATCCAGAAACATTTTACAATTTCTAAACTTTCCAATATCGACTTACAAAATTTTCAGCTATCAGTCAGCTGAAACGAAAATCTACAAAAATACATTTTAACTCACGTAAATACAATAATTAGAACCTCGATGAACAAGAATGCAAAAAAAATTCTATTCACACAGTATAAACTCGAACTACAAAAATTTCACTTTTCAAAAATTAATATCGAACTCTAAAGTTTCAACAAGAAATTAAACATCGCTAACTATATAATTCACAATAAGGCTTCTTCTTCGTCTTCATCTCTTCCAGAAAAAAAACATTTTATAACTCAATCAAGTGCCAAGTGAAAGAAAAATATACTTAAATTTCATTGTTGGCACTCCGTGGCGATAAATCATCTAGTCCGTTTCCGATAACATCTTTCCGTCATCGTTGGGTGGCTTCACGTAAAGTTGTTACTGAAGATCTCGTTCAAGTCAAGTCGTCGCTGTAGAGCTCTCCCGTGACGTCATCTTCCTGATGTTCGCTGCTTCGCTGCCGGTTGTCGCTCTGCAGGCTCTGGTCGTTTCGTCGGCTTTTCGTTGCTCAGTGCGGAATTTTGAAGAACCTTTTCTCGTACTTTCTAGGTCTATTGGTGTCCGCCTCCAAATGACGCTTTAATAGTTGAGTACCTCCAGACTTGTCAGGAATACTTGCGGTCGGCACAACTTCTTGGTTGGTTTTTTCTTCACTTAAATCAGACTCAAAATTATTTTCATTATTATTACTTTCTTTTAAAACTTCTACTTTAAAAACCTTTTCAAAAACGGCTTCCTCATACGATTCTTCTAGTTCACAAACTTCGTTGTTTAAACACTCATTATTTGCACTAACGGGACATTTTATAGGTGCTTCTGAAATAATCTGTTCTGGACCACAAGGTAAGTCAAAAAGTCCACGGGACCGCGGCTGCACTGTCAATTGACATTCGTCATTATTATCGTCGAAAACTTGTTCCGTAGCAAACTGAAGATCGACTTCTGTATCGTTTCGATCTGTTATTTTAGTTACTTCGTGGCAATCAGTAACAAAAGGTAAAGCCATAGTGGCAAGGCATAACTCTTGAGAGGGCTTTTCTTGAGGAACTTTGGCCTCTCGCTTCAAAGATCCCGATGAAAGTTTCCCGAATTTTCATTCCTTCGGTAGCAAAAATTTTCAGTATGTCCCAGTCGGCCACAAAAGTTACAAGTGAAAGATTGAGGTTGTTTAACCAAAGTTTTAGGTCTAGTGTTATGGTTTGAAGCTTGACGTGTCAAAAAGTCTCTACTTCGTTCATATTCTATAGTTCCTGGCGCGTTCGGCGCAAATTGTCGGGACCGTGTAAATTGCGGTCGTGCGGGAGTCATTCTACGTGACTCAACCTGATATCGCTGCTTTGGCGGGAATGGCATCCATTGTTGGTTATGTGTATTTGCTGCAGATTCTCTTCTTGCAGTGTATTGCCGAGCCAATTTTACTAAATTGGACATGGAATTCACGTTTCGTATTTCTAGGAATTCTCGGATGGCCAAAAGTAATTGAGACAATATGCAATTTACAATATCAATTTCAGCGGCATCAGCATCGTACAGCTGGTATAGTTCTACTGTACCCCATATGAATTTTTCTATGTCATCTCTTTCCCTTTGTCTTCGTGAAAACAACTCTGTAGCTAGTTCTGTAAAATCATTATAAGCCGGATATATGTCCATGATTTCGTTTTTAAATTCTTCCCAAAGTTCTATGCCATGACGACATCCTACGTTATTCCACCATTGCTTAGCGCATCCAATTAGGCAAGATACTGCTAAAACAACTTTTTTATTGCTTGGCACTTCATGTAAACGGAAGTGCTCCTCCATGGACTTGACAAATGTCCATGATGACGGACGTTTCGAACTGTCGAACCTTATCTCAGGTAAAGGCCAATTAACATAAGGACTATAGTTAATGGATGGGTTGGCAAATCGTCGTTGTGGCGGTTGAAAATACTCTGTTCTATCGCTTGCTTCTGACGGAACAGAAAATGGAACCTTACGTTCAAAGTTTCTTCGTTGGTGAACTGACGTAGCATTGTCAGCAAATTTAGGGGTTGTTGTCATTCCCCTTTTCTCCCGATTATCATCAAGCAGATTCATTAGCACTTCTGCTTCCATCATTACCTCTTGCAATCTACCCTTTACTCTTTCTATGTCGGGAGTCATTATGGCGGAATCGGCCGTATTATTAGCAGACATGTTTAGCGGTCTGCTGAAATTTGGAATTTTGGAAATTTTGAAAACTTTTTTTATCTTGAGCAGCGCTCAAAGGTACTGCTATACAACAATACTAAAGCTATAACTAAGCTTTACAAAAATATAAATTTGCTTATAAAAAAAAATTTCTTATCGTCTTACGTACTTGTGTGTCCGGACACTTCTAATCATTACATACAACAATCTTAAATATTCAGCAATATCAAAGCTGAAACTTCAGTACCTTTGAATAATACACAAAAATGTTAAGCTACTTGCTCAACAAAAATTTTCGGCTTAAGCTGCCGTTAAATCTACAACTAGTACATACAACTATTGAGCTCAAAAAAATTACTATCTTTAAATACTGGCGAGTCCCTGTTCGTTGCGCCACTTCTTTTATGTGACTCTGTAACGCTCCAAACAATGCAAAATATTTAAAGTTTTATGCTCCGGATAGCTTTAACGGGCGCCAGGCAATCATTAACAAATTGCCAAAAATGTAGAATAAGTTGATTTAGGGTTCCAATGCCAGTGAGCGTTCATAGTAAGAGTCAAAATGTATCTTAACAAATAAGAGTTAATGTAAAAAAAAAGATTCTAAATTAGCGTTGCTCAAGATAAAAACTACAGACTCAAAAGTTTGTAACATAACAAAATAGATTTATTTCCAAAAATAAGTAACTCACCAAGACATCAATGAAGAAACTAAAATCTGTGCTACTCGCACGGTGCTACGCACCTTACTACATCTCTCTGCTCTCTCTACAACTCTCAAGTGACAAATCCCTCAAGTGCCTCGCAGGGCACGATTTTGACAATTGGGCCGCGCATGCCGGGAAAGACATTTGCATACAATGACGGACGCAAGCTATGACGCAAGAGGGGGCGTGTCCTTGGCACGCGCTTTAATGGTTACGGTCGGAAGTTCGGAGTTGCGCGTACGCAACTCCTAGAAACTTGGATGTGAGCGCTGTGATGCCGAAAAGGAAATAAAAATCCCCAAAATGATAAATATAACGTAAATTAAACAAAACTGGTTAAGGTAAAGCAAAAGTGAACGATGGGGCATCACAGTGGCTACCTATCGAAGATTCTGCCTTGATTCACATTCTATCTGCAAATCACACAGCCCATATAGATTCAGATATTTATTATAAAATTATTACGAAAAACATTACTGTATTGAACTTATGAAATTCAAAATGCTAAGGTGATATTTTAAAATACATTATTTTAAACTGTGAGCTTTTAATTGAGTTGAATGTAAGTGAAACTCGTATATGTTTAAAAGATTTTGAACAGTTGTGTAATGAAACAGAATGTAGGGAAATTGTCACTGACAATACATTGAAGCTCCCTAACTTACAAACATTAATTTTAGATACTTCGTTTAATGAATTGAAATACGATGGATATTTCACTATGTATAAAATATTGCGTCATATACCTTCGCTACTAACTCTTGTGGCATTAGATGATAACTTATCAAATTATCGTTATTTATACCAGGTTATAAACGAAACGATATTAACCGATAATATTAAAAATTTAAATCTTAGTTATTTAATAATAACGGCATACTGGAATTTTAAACCCACACGAAAAAGTGAAGCAAAAATTCTTTCTGCTTTCACAAAATTGAAAATTTTAGAAGTAAAAGATTATTTTAAAAGTTGGCAATACCTGAGCGACCATTGTCCTTTAACTTTAAAAAACATAATATTTAAAAACGCCTTGTCTGCTTACAATATAGAAGAAGTGGAAAAATTCTTTATCAATAGGGGTTCACAAATTAATTTAGTCTTTATACGTATCTGTGATGATTTTAAACTATTGTCTACAGTCCTAAGTAAATGTCACTTGACGCACCTATATTTAAGTATAAATCTGTTCGAATTTATTTGGAAAGATAGGATACAAATGGCAAGAAGGGCATTCGATAAAAATATAGTCACATTACCTCACGTTGTTAATCTCAAAATAAGTATAAGCAGCGAATGGAATTTTAAAGACTATGGTTTAAAAGTGTTGGAAAAAGTACTGGTAGCTATTCCTAATGAAGTTACAATAGAATTAAATTATAAAAAATGGAATAGTATTCCTCTTACGACTCCACCTGAATTACTTAAAGAAGCGTTAGACGCACCATTCAATAATGCTTTAAAAATACACGGTTTTAAAAAATTGCGTGAATTATATATTTTCAATACAGAGATGAATGATTCCAAACAATTTATAAATAAAGTTCCAAGTCTAAAAATATTTAAGTGCAACACTCAACGATATTATTATGGATTAAATTATTCAGATATTTCTCCAATATTTGTTTATTAAAGTTGCATATAGTCATGTTCAAATAATGGGTTCCAACTGTAAGACATGCCCTGTGGCTCTGATACATACAACAGGTCTTGAGCGACTAATTAACATTGAAGCGGGCTGAGAAGTGGCATGTTCTCCCCCTTAACTACGATTTGCTAAAAGTAAAAATGGAAACAAGAAGCCGGCACATTCTTTTGTATTGTATTAAAAGTACTTTTATATCCTCACAATTTGCATTTCTTAGGCAAACTAGGCGAAATAACAGAGTTACTTCTGGTGTGCATTTATGGTAACGGCAGGCGTTACTAGCAAGTGCTACCGGAAGAGTGTGGGTAGTAACTAAATGCGTAATGGGCTACCCTTGAACTTTGGGGACACGGGCAATGAACCCCCGAAGGCTTAAGGGGGTTGGAAGCTTCCAGTCAAGGTCGGTTACTCCCAATTAGTGTCCCCTCACTGACCGTGAACCGCTGAGAAGCGGCGCCGCTCCCAATATTAGGATGAAGCAATTGATATTAGGTGCTAATGAAGCAAGGTGGTAATGAACCTTTCCCCTATTGTAGCGAGGAGTGACTCCCGATAATGTGTATCATCCTCAAGTAGCCATGAACTACGGAGGTCCAATCAGTCAGTTCTTCAAGCAAGTCTGTCCTGAGCTACTGCACACCAAACAGTTTGCCCACCAGCATCCTACCCCTTCTTTCTAAGGCCTTTAGACACACTGTTCATAACCCGCTAATCTTATTCATACAGGCAACATGGAAGCGGAGTCTCTGCACAATCTGCTATTTAAAAAGAGGTTGCAACCTCATCATTAGTTACCACCTAATGCCCACTGCGTAAATATCGGGAATCAAAAGCTTACAAAGTGTCCAAGTTTCACTACCATAACTAACTCTAGAACCAAACTTATTATACAGTCTAATTTTAGTCGCCCTCCACAATCACCATAGATTCTTAAAAGTCCCAGCAGCCTATTTGTTGCTGCACCAGTTACTCTTAAAATAATTAAACACCCGCTCAAGACTGCAACCGATTATCACAATTTGTCTGACCAATCAGTTTTCTCTCTGCAATCAAACCTACTACCAGTCTCATCAACAGTTCGAATTCATCATTTGCCCCAAAGGGCTAAATCATCAGCATAATTAGAACACCAGCTTTAAGGCCAAAATCTTTCCCTTGAAGTGCGCATAACTAAGCTAAAGAGAGAGACAAAATGCACCCTTGTCGAGCACCAGAAGTATTGCTTACAAGACTTATCAACTCTCTCTCACACACGTGTTATTATAGAGAACTAACTTGTCTTGTAAACAATCAAATTATGACAATCAACAGAGTCGAAAGCCTTTTTGAAATCAACAAGCAACCAAAAGGTTTCTGAAACTCTCAAGAATATGCCTAAGTGAAAATATTTAATCTACACATCCTCTACCACTTCTAAATCCACATTTGCTCATCACACAATGCCAACCCCTAATTCTATTAAGCCCAATCATGGAAAGAACCTGGAACAGAGTGTAGGCTCCCATCACAAGAACTGCCTTTTTTGAAAATGGAGATAACAATGGTAAAATCCTTAGGTGCCTTTATCATAAAAGATATTCAAAATTTCAGTCATCGAAGTGGTAACCGAAACATTCCCAACTCTAAACATTTCCGTATTAATTTATCCCTGGGGATTTATGTAGTTTAGCCAAACAGCCAGATTGTGTTATGGGGCCCAACGTTAAAGCCACCAATGCAAACAATGGGAGTAGAACTAATCGCATTGTTTATCACTGCCCACCTAGTAATGACCTCTCCTATAACCTCGTTTATCGTTCAATTCCCGTATACCTGTCCACACAAAACTATCTGGTACAGCGCTGTTGTCTAACTACTTCCTCGACTTTGTCAGCAATCAAAGATTCAGCAGCTAACTGATCTTTTACACGTTTATTAAGTTCTCTATTTTCTATTAGTAGGGTTTTGAACCTGTAGTTCTTTCCGAAATAAGCCCAAGTGCCTTATCACACAGATAATTCTGACTGTTCGTCTGTTAATGCCGCACATTACCAGTTACGTAGCTCAGATGAATTCTGCCTTTTTCACCAGTCTCATCAACAGCTCATTCACACACGACTCAGTGTTAGAGAACTTTCATTATGTTACTTGTTTGGTATGTCATACGATATCTACCATATTTTCCTGTTTTTTCAAAAGTGTTAGGAAGTAGTTGAGGAAGTTTTGGGGCTCTGTATTGCTTAATAAATAGATATTGCATGTATTTAAGGTAAGGAACCAACGCATGTATTTAAGGTAAAGAACCAATGCATGTATTTAAGGTTAGTGAGATTCAATATTTCCAAGAACTAAAAACTGTTACAGAAGAAGTCCTCTACCTTTAAAATATTTGATATCTTGGACGAATAAGCATTCTTATTACGCATCTGTAGAATATAAGATGTTCATTCGCTGACATGGAAAAGAACTTCTTGCAGTAAGAAGATTCTTTTGAAAGCAGTAAATGGGGTTACAATGAAAACACTAATATATGGAATGAGAATGTCTCATCATATCGCACCCCGGCATTGCAACTAATTCTACGTACGTCATTTCTTTGCATACTCTAATTTCTGATATCGTAAGTTGTGTTAAAAGGTAATTCTGTTCATGTACCACTGGTTTTAAATCTAGAACTTCTAAACTTCTTAGTAGTGTACAGTGTGAAACAATAGTAGAGATATTATCATGAAAATTACACTTTAATTCTGCTAAATGGCATCCTTGAAGCATCCAGCTTAGGATATGATTATTTGTTACATTTTTTCTCTAATCATCCTCAAGCAGCCATGGGCTACGGAGGTCCAACTAGACCGTGTAGTTTCTCCAAACTGTCCTCAGCTACATCTGCTGCACACCAATTCTAACAAGGTCCTGTTTGCCCACCGCATCCTAGGTCTCCCCCTCTTTCTGAGACCTTTAGGGTTCATTCGACAGGGTAGGACCCTAGGAAGTGTTGGGGGAAATTTACTCCTAAGAATGTAGTTATGAAGTGAAGTCATTTGATGTTTAATGATGAAGTGGGAATCAGTGAATTGCTAGTAAAAACTGCTCCTATAGAAAGCACATGAGTTACGACATGCATCGTGTAGAACAATTGATGAGTTTGCTAGAACTTCTGTTAGGCCACCAATGGTAAACAGAAAGATCATATTAAAGATGCTCTTATAACTAATTGAGTCTCATGAAGAGTTCTTAATCATCTGAATTTTAATTTCTGTAGGGATAGAAATTATTGTGGCGGTTCCGGATGATCTGCTGGCAGACGTAGAAAAGAAGTAGTAAAATTCTTTCGAAAGCAGTAAACAGTGTTACAATGACATATTCGATAATCAAATGGGTAACATGGCCAAACCAATCTGCACAATATGTTGCTCAAAGTAGATTAACAACTCTACCTCATCATTACATTTGAACCACCTAATCCCCCAAGATACTGACTGCATAAGCATCTAGAAGTATCAAATCTTCTGTTATCTTGTTTAAATTATAAAATCTTTAAGTGTACACGCCTATTTCTCTACACTCTCCATAGATCCTTAAAAGTTTTAAAAGCAGCCCATGTTTGTTTATTTCATGCCGCACATCACCAGTATCTGTTACATAACTCCCAAGATAATTAAACTGAGACACTTGCTCAAGGGTGCAACCATTCAGAGCGATTGAAGCACCAACTGCCTGACTAATTCACTTTATTAAATGTATCATTCGAGATTTTATTAAATTGCATAAAAAAATTGTATGGAGTACGACATCTTTTGATCCTCCTCAGCGGTGCTCTCTCCTTTAAGGGAGGTGCACGTGCTCTCTCCTTTAAGGGAGGTGCACGTGCTCTCTCCTTTAAGGGAGGGTGATCAGCACGTGCTGAGTCACAATATTGGATTAAGGTCCAGAATTTAAGAGTCCCCGGTGGCGCGGAGGTGCAATGGGGCACATGGCAGCTCAATGGCAGCTCATGGCAGCTCAATGGCAGCTTAATTAATGGCAGCTCAATGTGTGATTCCCGCTTTATCCCTATTCCTTTAAATAATGGATTCGTAAATACGAGTTAAAAAAATTGTATGGAGTACGACATCTTGTGATCCTCAGCAGTGTTCTCTCCTTTAAGGGAGGTGATCAGCACGTGCTGAGTTCTCTCCTTTAAGGGAGGTGATCAGCACTGCTGAGTTCTCTCCTTTAAGGGAGGGTGATCAGCACGTGCTGAGTCACAATATTGGATTAAGGTCCAGAGTTTAAGAGTCCCCGGTGGCGCGGAAGTGCGAGGGGCACATGGCAGCTCATGGCAGCTCAATGTATGATATAAATTCCCGCTTTAGGTAGTTTTTAAATCACCAAACCAACTCTATTACCAGTCTCATCAGCAGCCTTAATGAAAGAATCATCAGCATTAGCCAACAAGTATCTAAATAATCTAGATCAGAAATTCTGAAATTTCTAGACCAAGCACAAATCTTTCCCTTACAAAGAATTTTGCATAATCAATAATCAAACTAAATAGGAGACAAATGCACCTTGTTGAACAACAGAATGCTAAACCTACAAGCCTTACCAACTCTCACACACGACTCAGTGTTATCATAGAGAGCTTTCTGGTATGCCATACGATATCTACCATACTGTTTTTCAAAAGTGTTAAGAAGTAGATATTAGGAAGTTTTTGGGAGAGGCTTTGTATTGCTTGATAAATAGATATTAAGAGGAATATTATAATCACTAAGAACAGACAGCAGCTCTTACAGGAAGACAAAGAGGAATTAGGCGAAATTGTTGATTTAGTAATGAGCAAAGACGATTTTAGCAATGATGTTAAAAGCGAATTTACAACTGTCGCATCAAACGATGCATTCCCATTAATTACAGAAATACCCTATCCTTACTTTAGAGAAATTATAAAAAAAGAAAATATCAGAGAACTAAATCGGTTTGTAGAGAATATGACAGACAAAGATATGATCGGAATATCCATCTTTGAATATTTTATTGTGGCGGTTCGATTTATACGACAACAGACAGAGGGATAAAATACATAGGGATTATTTAGAAACAGACAAGATTCCATTCAAATATTTAAAGGTATTATTTCCTGAAATTTATTTACCAGAAATAAGCATGGCAAGTCATTCTAAACTCAACGACAGGGATGAAGCAATAATTTTAGGAGCCCCGTGATGTGCCACTCATTTCAGCAGTCGGGAACCACACCAGTGATGTGCCACTCATTCTAGCAGTCGGGAACCACACCTGAAACTATAGTGCCTGAATCCAATATGCCTGCCTCAATGCCTTCCTTATCGCAGATTTACTACTCGTCACCTCAAAGACCTGCCGCCGTTAAAAATATGAACCTTTTAAAAACAATTATGAAGAAAGAAAAATTCAAAGTACCTCAACTCCCTCCACAACCAAATGTGCGAGTAGAATCACCTCAACAGTTATTACTAAATACACCCAGACGTTCGGAAAGAATTCCAAATTTTGAACTCTCTGATGATATATTTAATTTTTTTCCTCTAACACCTTCTACAGAAAAATTTTTATATGACGATTTATCTAAAACTAATATATACTCACCCATAGGAAGTTGGAAATAGTAAGTACTTATTGAAAGTTACTTAAGTTCTATTTGCCTAGCTCTTTAAGTAAATAATTAAGCTGTACTTTTAGGCCGGCTAAATGCACAGGGCCACTAACGACTACCAATCATTATATAATTTTATTTGTTTAGAATATAAGAAAAAGCACCTTGTATGTCAGAGTGTATGGAAGGCAAAAATATAAGGCTAATAAGTGCTAGTTCTTTAACTGTATATCCTAATAAGTGCTAGTTCTTTAACTGTATATTAAGTGCTAGTTCTTTAACTGTATATTAAGTGCTACTTCTTTAACTGTATATCCTAAATGCTTTCTGATAATTTTTGTACCCGTGTCTATCTGAGCAAATAGACACAGGGGAAATGAACTCTCCCAGTAAAGAGTAGAATTTCTCAGTGTGACATACAGTAGTAACCAATTTACCACTGTAAAAATTTGACCTTACTGTGAATCATTTCTTGTATCTATGCAGAGGATTATTTATTTGTACAAACACCACTGTGGTGACACTCTGTACAATTGTAAAAAGCTACGTACAAAAGTTTAATAAAAAATTGTATCTATCAATATGTGACTAAAGACCTGTATTATGTTTATATATTGATTGTAAGAGCTACTTTATCAGTAGGGGGCGTAGCTCAAGTGGTAGAGTGCATGCATGCGAGAGGTACCGGGATCGATACCCAGCGCTTCCAAATGATTTTTTTTCTGAAAAAAAATACAAATTATGGCTAAGTTTTAAGGGCTACCAAAATTTTAAACCGGCAAGTTTTTAAACCTTCATGGCTACGAGTATAGCTAAAACTCTGGTACGTTTAAAAAGTAGTAACTTTGCACTTGTCTCCCCACCTATATATGATCCTTCTGTCGCGTGGGTCATCAAGTGTTTAAAAAATGTTTGTTTACAAGAGGAATGGGGAGATAGAGCCCTTCTATTACCATCAAATGCTTGAATCGATGGAAAAGGCCAGCAAAGATTTAAAACAAGTAAATGCAAGATTGATAGCAGATAGAGTAAAGCGAGGACTGTGTTATAAATACAATTATACCACGGAAATTTTAAATTTAATAGCCGATGTTGCTGCTAGTTTAATTACCAAGCATTTCGAATACGATACTCTGGCAGCTAGATTTTTTCTCTCAAATATTTACAAAACTACTCAAGAAAAATTCAGCAATGTCATGTGGAAGTGCTTCACTGCTAAAGTAATAACTCTGAAATTTTACAATCTCGTGGAAAGTTTGAATTTGGATAATGAAATATCCTACGACTATAACGATTACACCTTCATGGGATTAAAAACCATGGTTGCCAGTACGTTATTAAAAATTAATGGGGTCATAGTAGAACGTCCCCAACATTCACTGATGAGAGTGGCTGTGCAGATTCACGGCAACGATAGAAAATCTGTACTTGAAACGTACGCGTTAATGAGAGATAAAATATTCATTCACGTGTGCCCGACTCTCATGAATGCGGGAACAATAGTACCTCAATTGTCCAGTTGTTTCTTGTTTCCCGCGGGAAAAGAAGAAACACTAGACGTTGCTAAAAAATGAGCGATAATTTCTGAATGTGCAGGGGGTATAGGGTTAAACATAAACGCTTTGAAAAACCCAGTCAAATCCTCTAAATTATTAAATTCGGTTATAAATTACGTGGATGGGGAGAGAAGAAGCAGTGAAATGGCAGTCTATATTGAACCTTGGCACCCACAGATATTTGAATATCTCAATTTAAAAAAGAACACAACCGCCGATGCAATGCGAGACTTATTTTATGCTCTGTGGGTCTGCGACTTATTTATGCAAAGAGTGAAAAACGACAAAAAGTGGTCGTTGATGTGGCCACGAGATTGTCCCGATCTCTCCAACAGTTGGGGGACTAGGTTCGAATCTCTGTATCAGGGTTACGAAAACAATAAGCGAATAGTGGTAGATCGCATCAGGGCTAGGGATTTGTGGCAACGCATCTTGGAAACGCAAATCGAAACGGGCGTTCCTTACATTCTATACAAGGACACCATCAATCGCAAGAGTAATCAGAAACATTGGGGTACGATTCCCTGTGGAAATTTATGCGCAGAAGTGACGTTATACAGTTCTGAAAAAGAAATTGCCGTGTGTAACTTGGCTTCCATTGCTCTCAACAAATTCGTCGTAAACAATAAGAGTTTCGATTTCGACAAGCTACACGAAATTACGAAAATCGTGACTAAAAATTTAAATAAAGTGATTGACGTCAATCATTATCCCCTACAGGAAGCTAAACTCTCGAACAAGAGACACAGACCCATCGGAATTGGAGTTCAGGGTCTGGCCGATACTTTTTTGTTACTTCGATTCCTATTCGATTCACCCAAGGCTCAAAGACTCAATAAAAAAATATTCGAAACAATCTATCACGGAGCATTGGAAGCGAGTTGCGAACTGGCTAAAAAATATGGTTACTACGAATCTTACCCGAATTCTCCCACTTCCCAAGATCTGTTTCAATTCGACTTGTGGAACGAAAAACACGAAACTTTTTATTGGTTATCTCTAAAATGCGAAATATCCAAGTATGGATTATTTAATTCCGTGTTGATATGTCTCATGCCTACTGCAACGACCAGTCAAATATTGGGTAATAACGAATCTTTTGAACCATACATCAGCAACATTTACGTGAAACATGTATTTTCGGGAGAATTTCAAATGGTCAATCGCCATTTGGTCAGAGATTTGGAGGCTTTAAACCTGTGGACCGAAGATGTCAGACAACAAATAATTGCCCAAAACGGTTCTATACAAGATTTAGAACAGGTTCCCCCCGAAATTAAACTCTTGTACAGAACAGTCTGGGAAATTCCATAGAAACACTTGATTCAGATGGCGGCAGATCGTGGAATCTATGTAGATCAAAGCCAATCCATGAACATTTACATGTCGTATCCCAACTACGAAAAGTTAACGAGCATGCATTTTTACGGTTGGCAAAAGGGATTAAAGACTGGTTTGTACTATCTCATAACAAAACCATTAGCCCAACCTACAAAATTTACATGTACTGCATGTAATTAAAAGACACAATTAAAAACATTTTTAAAAATATATTTATTTTTGTCTCAATTATTTTCTATTAACACTGGAGAGTCTGAAGAGTCAATCATTGAAGAATCAATTATTGGAGAATCAATTATTGGTGAGTCTGAAGAATTAATTATTGAGAATCAATCATTAGAGAGTCTGAAGAATCAATCATTGGAGAGTCTGAAGAATCAATCATTGGAAAGTCTGAAGAATCAATCATTGGAAAGTCTGAAGAATCAATCATTGGAAAGTCTGAAGAAACAATCATTGGAGAGTCTGAAGAATCAATCATTGGAGAGTCATCATCTAACTCCTCAAAATCAATGTTCACTATTATCAAATCATCTGAAGAATCAGACATTGGGACAAAGTCACCCTCAAACTGCATTTTTACTGAACACAGACTGTTAACGCTTTTAACGTCCTTGTGTTTAAAAGGCAACATTGGCCTTGTGCCAAAACGCCATCTGTTCAGCCTTGATAAACGCACAGTATTTAAAATTACATTTGTAAGGTACATATTTTGAACTATCCTCACTCCAAGGATATTTCTTTTTGATTCTCTCTACATTTAAAAGAGGAAAATAATACTGTAAAAATATTTTTTCGTATTTACCAAGACAATAAATTTTTGTCACGTTGTATTTCTCGATATGATGAGTCAATAAATCAAACCAGTTTTGGCCCTCGGAAACTGGTTGTACATAAAAGTTGTCATAGTCTAGAAAAATACAAAATTTTCTAACTCTGAAATTAAACATGTTTCTGTTAAAATTAAAGGCCACATAAGCGTCATTTTTCGCAATTTGAGCCATTATTTATTATTATGTCCTTAATTGCTTTGCTCTTTATATACATTTGGATTGAAAAACTCTCAAGCCTTAAAAATGCTTGTGTTCTGCTTCCAAGTATTTCACAATGCTACTTGAGTCTCCCACGCAATATGCCCCACACCCGATTGTAAAACTCTTACGAGTAGCCAACTTTCCCCAATAGCAAACTTTCTCCAAATTCAGGTGAACAACAGCGTGATCTGCTCCACAAACATGGTTTTAAGAAGATTGCCAGCTTCCACATTTAGAGTCGACACATCTATAGCTCATCGTTGGCGGTTGACTTTGTAACATTAGTGAGAAACAAAAGCTGACAACAGAATGCTCCGTCCACCGTAGCAAACACGCCGAATGGCCAGGAATAAACACCTAAAGGATTCACCACCCACAAGCTTACAACCACTGGCTGCTTCTAAAGCCTGTTATTTCCGGTTAAAGATGACTCAAATGATGAGTCATCTCATTTTGAGTATATATATATTGTCACTTTTTCAATGTTAACTAAAGAGCTGCTACAGTCCTGCTACAGTCCTACAAAAATGAAAACGTTAATAAACCTTTGTTTGTGCAACAT
Source organism: Ryuthela nishihirai (assembly GCA_038380435.1). NCBI lineage: Eukaryota > Metazoa > Arthropoda > Arachnida > Araneae > Heptathelidae > Ryuthela > Ryuthela nishihirai. The sequence goes on from JAWZYU010000016.1 coordinate 74,738,794, forward strand.
TGCAAAAAACATAAAAAGGCACTATAAATTATATAAACATATGAATCGTGAAGAAAAAATTGCCTATCTATTATTACATAAGTACTTTTTAAATGAGTTATGAGTTTGCCTTACTTTTGATTCTTATTGAACCTTACTTTTGATTCTTATATTATTGAGCCTGTGATTCTTATAATTTTTATTTTTTATAGAAAGAATATATACAAATGAATTACAGCAACACATTATGGTACATAATCAGTTTGAAGATAAAACGTATATTGACTACATACCCGACTTAATTTTAAACAAATTCCTAACAACATTAGATGTGTGTAAATTTCGTAGCGGGTTTTTTGACAGAATTTCCAAGTGTACTATCAACAATTTAAAACGCAAGTGCGAGGTAAGTTATGTTTCACCACGTTTCAATGCATGTTTTACCATGTTTCAATGCATGTTTTACCATGTTTTACCATGTTTCAATGCATGTTTAACCGTGTTTCACCATGTTTTACCATATTTCACCATGTTTTACCGTGTTTCACCATGTTTTACCATATTTCACCATGTTTTACCGTGTTTCACCATGTTTTACCATGTTTTACCATAATAATTTATTCTAATGTTTTCCCTATAGGCATTGAAATACAAATGGGAATTGTTATCGGTAAGTTTTGTATTTCTTCATGAATTTCAGTGAGTTCAAGTATGCATTGGTGACTAGGTCACGGGGATTCCCCCTCGAAGGTTATTTACCGAGACAGCTGTTGAGGGAAACGTCCCATGTGCACAAATGTCTCATCCAGTATCTCCCCCTACTAAATGTGGACCCAACTGAGACTCGAACCTAAGAGCCTAATGCATTACTGACTGAACTCACCTCTATGAATTTCACTAAAAGTTACCCTATTTTCTTAATTATGTAGTTTCTAAAAAAATTTAATTCTTCTTACAGGGATTGAAAACGTTGAAATTAGAATGCTGGACCTTTCAAGATAGAAGCATATATAATTATAGTATTGTTCATTTAAATGTAGGATATTCTAATATTAATGACTCCCTCTTGATGGACATGAAATGTCCTAATTTAAAAGAACTAATAGTAAACTGGACTTTAATCACAGATGAATGTGTAAGATTTCTACCTAAAAAACTAACGTATTTAGACATAACCCAGACTGAAATTACTACAATGGGGATAAGATACATATTGTCGAATTTAACTGAGTTACAATATTTTTACTGTGAAAATTGGTACCGCAAAAGTATAAATATTGAACTTAGTGACGTAATAATTAGAGTGGGTAAGACCCTTACATTACAACACTTGACATTTAATAGTTCAGATGAGTCAACATTGCCTCAAGTATTAAAATTTTGTCCTAATTTAAAAAAAACTATATTTTGAACGTGTAATCAATGATTATACTCAGTTGATTCCCAATTTGGAAAGAATACATTTGTATATCTCCGATTTAAATAGTTTAAAGAACTTTTATACCTTTTATTCTTGTCAGAACCTGAAAAAACTTAAATTACATGGAACTACAAAGCTACACCTACATATCAATACATTGTGTGACTTACTGGAACAATGTCCTCAACTAGAATCATTATCTTTACATTATTTTTATTTTTATGGATCAAGCAAAAACTCTTTTGCAATTAAAAAATTAAAATATGTAGTATTAAATGAAACAATCGCCGGGGAAACTGAATACAGCATTCATCAAGTACTTAATATGACTAAAGACTTGTATAGTTTAAAATTATACATGCCCTTTTGCCAATTGAGAATGTTATCATTACCTTCTACTATTAAAAGCTTACGATTAAGAAATTGTAATATTAATACTGAATTTGTAACAAATATCGTTAAAAAATATAATTTAACTTTAACAGTTAATCCCATTTAATGTTTCAAGTTCTTCCCTAAAAACATCCGAACTTTATCAATTAGCTCAGTGGAGCTACTTTCAAACCACAAAAGTCTGGCCCTAAAAAGTGAACATCCATGTCTTCTAAGGATAGCTGTCATCCAGATGGTTGTAAATATGTAAATGGAACAGCGGACAATTGTCATTTTACTACTCGCGCTATTATGCTTGTCAACGTCTATTTGTCAACGTATATTTGTCAACTGTTGTAACGCTCCAAACAATGCAAAATAATTAAAGTTTTATGCTCCGGATAGCTTAGACGGGCGCCAGGCAATCATTAGCAAATTGCCAAAATGTAGAATAAGTTGATTTAGGGTTCCAATGCTAGTGAGCGTTCATAAGTGAGAGTCAAAATGATTCTTAACAAATAAGAGTTAATGTAAAAAAGATCCTAAATTAGCGTTGCTCAAGATAAAAACTACAGACTCAAAAGTTTATAACATAACAAAATAGATTTATTTCCAAAATAAGTAACTCACCAAGAGATCAATGAAGAAACTAAAATCTGTGCTACACGCACGGTGCTACACACCTTACTACATCTCTCTGCTCTCTCTACAACTCTCCAGTGCAAGTGCCAAGTGCTTAGTGCTCTACTCTCTAGTGCTAAAGTGCTTCTAGTCTCAAGTGCTAAGTCTCTAGTGCTCTTGTGCTTCTAGTGCTCAACGTGACACGCAGGTCACGGTTTTGACAATGGGCCGGCGCATGCCGGGAAAGACATTTGCATACAATGACGAAGGAAGAGGTATGACGCAAGAGGGGGCGTGTCCTTGGCACGCGCTTTAACGGTTACGGTCGGAAGTTCAGAGTTGCGCGTACGCAACTCCTAGAAACTTGAAAACGAGTGCTGTGATGCCGAAAAGGAAATAAAAATCCCCAAAATGATAAATATAACGTAAATTAAACAAAACTGGTTAAGGTAAAGCAAAAGTGAACGATGGGGCATCACAACTCCCCCTTCCAAAGGGAGTCAAAATGATTGACCTAACAAATTTTGACGAGCAAATTTTGAATAAAGGACACATCTTACGTCATTTACACATGGCTGAACATAAATAAGTAGAAGTATGCTACCGCAAATTTGGATATGATGAACTATTCTTACTTTGACACAATTTTCCAGCACAACCAAAGGTACCTCCTCCCTTTTCCTCCTAACAAAAATATGTATTTAACAGCTAACCTAGTGTACTTACGTACCAGTGGCTGTGACAGTTAACTGTATACTAGCATCATCGGTCTAACTAGTATCACATTCTGATACAAACTCGAAATTGGCATATCTTGAACTGTACAGAAAATAACAGGTTAATAACTCCTAACTTTCTAAGTCTAATAAATGTTAAAAAGATGAATAGAAAAAAAGATTCATTACATTTGTTGTTAGCGGGGTAATAACTTCCGCTTCTCCCCTAACCACAATAAAAAATTCGTGGAAGCTAAATCTTCTCCTAAATTACATAAAAAAAAGGGTATTCGAACACCGTTATCTCCTCCTAATTACATTCAAATACGCAAAGCTAAGAAAATTCAAAATTTACAAACAAGCGGGATTGTAATCATCCGCTAATTCTTCTCCTATTCACAGAAATCGCGATCTAGCTGAAATAAAAAAATCACTAGTTACCTCCCCCTTCAGAGCTAACGTCCCCCTCCCAAAGGAGTTATGCTGATAACAACTCTGTTATCAGACTAGGCCATTTGGGGACAGCTCCAAAAAGGTACACAAAAAAAAACAAAATTCTGCAATCATCATCATGGTCATCATCTATATATATACCAATAAATACTGTCAATGTCATCCCCAAAAATTACGTATCATTGACACATAAATATCACTGATGACACTGAACAGATTTAAACACATATACATAAATCGTATCTAAGAATAAAGAAAAAAGAGTGTAAATAATTTATAATATACGATGATCACATTTCATCCAATAACTTTTACATGAATCTCCTTTTTTTTTACATAAATTCACTTTGGAATGCACGTTATTTTACAATACAAATTCTTAAATCACTAATTCTCTTTCACTCTTCTCATTCATATCCAGAAACATTTTACAATTTCTAAACTTTCCAATATCGACTTACAAAATTTTCAGCTATCAGTCAGCTGAAAAAAATCTACAAAAATACATTTTAACTCACGTAAATACAATAACTAGAACCTCGATGAACAAGAATGCAAAAAAATTCTATTCACACAAGTATAAACTCGAACTACAATAATTTCATTTTTCAAAAATAAATATCGAACTCTAAAGTTTCAACAAGAAATTAAACATCGCTAACTATATAATTCACAATAAGGCTTCTTCTTCGTCTTCATCTATTCCAGAAAAAAACATTTTATAACTCAATCAAGTGCCAAGTGAAAGAAAAATATACTTAAATTTCATTGTTGGCACTCCGTGGCGATAAATCATCTAGTCCGTTTCCGATAACATCCTTCCGTCGTCGTTGGGTGGCTTCACGTAAAGTTGTTACTGAAGATCTCGTTCAAGTCAAGTCGTCGCTGTAGATCTCTCTCGTGACGTCATCTTCCCGATGTTCGCTGCTTCGCTGCCGGTTGTCGCTCTGCAGGCTCTGGTCGTTTTGTCGGCTTTTCGTTGCTCCGTGCGGATTTTTGAAGAACCTTTTCTCGTACTTTCTAGGCTTATTGGTGTCCGCCTCCAAATGACGCTTTAAAGTTGAGGACCTCCAGACTTGTCAGGAATACTTGCGGTCGGCACTACTTCTTGGTTGGTTTTTTCTTCACTTAAATCAGACTCAAAATTATTTTCATTATTATTACTTTCTTTTAAAACTTCTACTTTAAAAATCTTTTCAAAAACGGCTTCCTCATACGATTCTTCTACTTCACAAACTTCGTTATTTAAACACTCATTATTTGCACTAACGGGACATTTTATATGTGCTTCTGAAATAATCTGTTCTGGACCACAAGGTAAGTCAAAAAGTCCACGGGACCACGGCTGCACTGTCAATTGACATTCGTCATTAGTATTGTCGCAAACTTGTTCCTTAGCAAACTGAAGATCGACTTCTGTATCGTGTTGATCTGTTATTTTAGTTACTTCGTGGCAATCAGTAACAAAAGGTAAAGCCATAGTGGCAAGGTATAACTCATGAGAGGGCTTTTCTTGAGGAACTTTGGCCTCTCGCTTCAAAGATCCCGATGAAAGTTTCCCGAATTTTCATTCCTTCGGTAGCAAAAATTTTCAGTATGTCCCAGTCGGCCACAAAAGTTACAAGTGAAAGATTGAGGTTGTTTAACCAAAGTTTTAGGTCTAGTGTTATGGTTCGAAGCTTGACGTGGCAAAAAGTCTCTACTTCGTTCATATTCTATAGTTCTTGGCGCGTTCGGCGCAAATTGTCGGGACCGTGTAAATTGCGGTCGTGCGGGAGTCATTCTACGTGACTCAACCTGATATCGCTGCTTTGGCGGGAATGGCATCCATTGTTGGTTATGTGTATTTGCTGCAGATTCTCTTCTTGCAGTGTATTGCCGAGCCAATTTGACTAACTCGGACACGGAATTCACGTTTCGTATTTCCAGGAATTCTCCGATGGGCAAAAGTAATTGAGACAATATGCAATTTACAATATCAATTTCAGCGGCATCAGCATCGTACAGCTGGTATAGTTCTACTGTACCCCATATGAATTTTTCTATGTCATCTCTTTCCCTTTGTCTTCGTGAAAACAACTCTGTAGCTAGTTCTGTAAAATCATTATAAGCCGGATATATGTCCATGATTTCGTTTTTAAATTCTTCCCAAAGTTCTATGTCATGACGACATCCTACGTTATTCCACCATTGCTTAGCACATCCAATTAGGCAAGATACTGCTAAAACAACTTTTTTATTGCTTGGCACTTCATGTAAACGGAAGTGCTCCTCCATGGACTTGACAAATGTCCACGATGACGGACGTTTCGAACCGTCGAACCTTATCTCAGGTAAAGGCCAATTAACATAAGGACTATAGTTAATGGATGGGTTGGCAAATCGTCGTTGTGGCGGTTGAAAATACTCTGTTCTATCGCTTGCTTCTGGCGGAACAGAAAATGGAACCTTACGTTCAAAGTTTCTTCGTTGGTGAACTGACGTACCATTGTCAGCAAATTTAGGGGTTGTTGTCGTTCCCCTTTTCTCCCGATTATCATCAAGCAGATTCATTAGCACTTCTGCTCCCATCATTACCTCTTGCAATCTACCCTTTACTCTTTCTATGTCGGGAGTCATTATGGCGGAATCGGCCATATTGTTAGCAGACATGTTTAGCGGTCTGACGAAATTTGGAATTTTGGAAATTTTGAAAACTTTTTTATCTTGAGCAGCGCTCAAAGGTACTGCTATACAACAATAATAAAGCTATAACTAAGCTTTACAAAAATATAAATTTGCTTATAAAAAAATTTTCTTATCGTCCTACGTACTTGTGTGTCCGGACACTTCTAATCATTACATACGGCAATTATCTTCAATATTCAGCAATATCTACGCTGAAACTTCAGTACCTTTGAATAATACACAAAAATGTTAAGCTACTTGCTCAACAAAAATTTTCGGCTTAAGCTGCCGTTAAATCTACAACTAGTACATACAACTATTGAGCTCAAAAAATTACTATCTTTAAATACTGGCGGGTCCCTGTTCGCTGCGCCACTTCTTTTATGTGACTCTGTAACGCTCCAAACAAATGCAAAATAATTAAAGTTTTATGCTCCAGATAGCTTAGACGGGCACCAGGCAATCATTAGCAAATTGCCAAAATGTAGAATAAGTTGATTTAGGGTTCCAATGCCATTGAGCGTTCATAAGTGAGAGTCAAAATGATTCTTAACAAATAAGAGTTAATGTAAAAAAGATCCTAAATTAGCGTTGCTCAAGATAAAAACTACAGACTCAAAAGTTTGTAACATAACAAAATAGATTTATTTCCAAAATAAGTAACTCACCAAGACATCAATGAAGAAACTAAAATCTGTGCTACACGCATGGTGCTACGCACCTTACTACATCTCTCTGCTCTCTCTACAACTCTCCAGTGCAAGTGCCAAGTGCTTAGTGCTCTACTCTCTAGTGCTAAAGTGCTTCTAGTCTCAAGTGCTAAGTCTCTAGTGCTCTTGTGCTTCTAGTGCTCAAGGTGACACGCAGGTCACGGTTTTGACAATGGGCCGGCGCATGCCGGGAAAGACATTTGCATACAATGACGAAGGACGAGGTATGACGCAAGAGGGGGCGTGTCCTTGGCACGCGCTTTAACGGTTACAGTCGGAAGTTCGGAGTTGCGCGTACGCAACTCCTAGAAACTTGAAAACGAGTGCTGTGATGCCGAAAAGGAAATAAAAATCCCCAAAATGATAAATATAACGTAAATTAAACAAAACTGGTTAAGGTAAAGCAAAAGTGAACGATGGGGCATCACACTGTAAATCCAGCAGACAATTGCCTTTTACTACCTTTTACTACTTATATTGTTATAATTGTTGATTAATTTGTACTCACAACTACTTGCTAAAATAAAAAATTATTAATTAAATTATTGCCTGCTATTGGTCATTTATAAAAAGCACAAGCATCAATACACAGCATGTGACTATTTAATCAAAATTCTTTTAAGACGATTAATACTGTGTAAATCAGTTCTTGACACTACCGGGTAAAAATGGTCTCTCAGTCTGACCTCCTCAAGTAATTTTTCAAGCTTCTATATGTAACTATTAGGCCCTAAGCATACTATAGTAAATAATTTAAAAAGTACCTAAAAATAAGATGAAGGAAATTGATAAAAGACTTTATCCATTATATAAATACATAGTAAATATAAAAAACAATGGTGATAAAATGTCTAAAGAAATTTTTAAACTTGTAAGAGAACCTGAAAATGTAAAATCTTTTGAAAATATATATGATTTAAATAATTTAATTATTCTAAGTTGTACGATTTTAAAGAGACGACTTAAACGTATACATAATTATTCCTCTGAAGACAGCACTTAACAGTTGCTCAATATGCCTCTTGTGGCAAGGGTAGCATGCTAACCACACAACTGCCGTTCAGATGAGAGGTCTCGAAAGGCACAAAAAACCCTACGTCCTCCCATAGTGCTCAGCGGTGTAAATAAAAAACATACAAATATTTCAATCATTTATTTTTTTCTCAAAGAACATTTCACAATAGAAGGCAAGTGATTCGAAAATGTGTTTATGAAATGTGAACTAAATTGCTCCTTTATAACATAAAGTTCACGCAAGTGAAGGAATCTATGTTTTTTTAAAGCTTCGTAAAATGGCACGTCTAATTTAATATCTTTCACATTATCCATACTAAATAATTTTATGCATTTCACGTAGAGTACTTTAACGTTAGGAAGAGCCTTTAAGATGTTTTCTAATATCAGTAATAAAAACTTGTAGTTTTCTCCAACCCTTAATTCGACTCTACACCATTCAATATTAGGTAAACTCTCGCTAATAACATATTTTTCAATGTCGAGCATACCATGATCGCTCACAAACATCTTAACTTTCAGATTCTTCAACGTCCGACAGCAGAATAAAATTTTTTCGAATAAAAATTTTATATCGTGGCAATCATCCGCCGTTAAGGTTTTTATTTGCGATCCTCTATGTATAAAGAAATAATTTAAAGCGTCGCTTAGATGTGTTCGAATCTTGTTATCTAGAAAACCATCCAATCCCATATCTGTAACAGTTATGGGCACGTGTTCTTTCAAAAATTTCCAAAACGTGGAATTGCTATTTTCAATTCTAGCATTAATTTCGACATTAACGCTCGTCAAGGGTATGGAAGAAAAACATTTTTTTAACATTTCAGTATCGAGGCGAGTCCAACCCAAATCGATGTGCTTCAAATTCACAGGTCCAATTAAATCCGAGTAAATGGCTTCTAAAATGCCTTCTCCTATTAAGTAATTATCGCGGCTATCATTAGGTTGCGAACTGATACGGGTCAGCGAAGGAAAATGACGCAATATGCAAGCTAAATCTTCTATTTGAAACCAGTCCTCGTACGACCGGGCATATTCGCCATAATGTGTCATAATCAATTCCTTAAGGTGAGGTAATTTCACAGCTGTAAATTCGTCCAGTACAGTTTTAAAGTCTATAAAAGTTATTTGCGTTCTAGAAACGTTTAACTTAATCAGATTAGGGCAATTAGAAATGATTTTTCTCAAAACGTCTTCTCCAGCTTCTGACTCTCCCAGTTCCAACTCTCGGAGTTTAGAAGTAAAAACGTGTGGAAACGCATTCCAATTTATCCATTTTGTGTAATTATTAGTCTTGTTAATGATTCGAGTCACGAGATCTCCCCTTCGAAGCAATTCCCTTTCGTCACCATTAATTATCAAATCCATGGTTGTTGCATGTCCTCTCTATTCTTTCCTTATATAGGGTTCTTTTGCAAATAGACTAGGGATATTTCTTCAAGTAATGCTCAGCAAAAAGGTGTGAAAGTTTCCAGTGGCATGAGACATGGGTTTGTACAAATTTTTCCTTTTAGGAATACCAATATGTCCGTAAAGTCACATGAACTTTGTAGGAGGGAAGCTGTCAGAGCACTTGTCACACATGCTAATTATTTCAGTGCCCACTGTTTAGAAGACTTCCATCGGTGTGCCATACTTCCCACGGTCAGTAAGGCAGCTAGCTGGATAAATGCCCTCCTAATTTGAAAGATCAGTAAACTGTGATTCAAAAAAAGGATTGTCTCTGCATACCATAATCTAAATGGTCACATTTGAAGGCTTGAGGCAAAATAAAAACCACCTGTCAAAGCACTTGACTATCACACATTAATTATTCATAACTGTGCCTATGCATCTGACAGACGATGGCCTTCATCGGTGTGCCCTACTAACCGTAGGCAGGGAAGCGGCTAGCTGGGAATTATCAATTGTTGTATTAATGGGAGCAGTCAGAAGATACATACAGAGCTCTGTATCCTAACAATCAACATGGAATAGTTTTATGCTAGTTTCTAGAGTACGTGGGTTGAAAACTATTGATTCTCATTGTGCTATCTAAAAGTAGTTACGAGGTACACTAGTTACAGGAAGTTTGCTTTAGAAGAATCTTAATTTTTTCGGACAATAAACGTCGGTAGCGCGCCAGGTTCGTAGTTCTCAACTGGCGTTGAGATCCGATTCCCTACCCACAGTTAGTAGGGAACACCGATAAACTTGGTCGCCGTCCGTCGGATTGGACGTTGCCTCCGTGTATACGGAGAGAGTCATACCTTATGCGCGTTAAAGAACATGCTTGACTGCAGGCTACCAACAGCTGTTCCAATAGGTCCCCTCCCCCTAAACCTTCTCTAATTGGAGTCCTTGTGGCCTGGCCATTTAGCCCATGGTATGCCAAAAAAGTGCCGCTTAAAGGTAATCCAAAATCTGTAGGATTGAACAAAAGGTTTCTGCACATACATATATAAAATTATGACATTAAACAATGTGTAACTAATTCAAAAGTATTAAACTTTACAGAAGGCAATTGACTTGAAAATGTACTTAAAAACCGTGAACTAAATTGTTCCTTCTTAACATAAAGTTCACGCAAGTGTAGAAACTTATGCCCTTCCAATGCTTCATTAAATGGAGCGTCTAATATAATCTTATCATTCTCACAGCATTTCACGTGAAGTATTTTAATACTGGGAAGAGCCTTCAAGATGTTTTCAAGTAATAATAATACATATCTATAGTTCCTGTTCTTATCAGCATTTAATTCGACACTACAGCACTCGATATTGGGAAAAGATTCACCGATAATATAATTTTCATCCAAATCTTCTTTCCAATCTCTAACAATCACTTTAAAGTTTAAATTTTTTAAAGCCCGACAACACAATAAAATATTTTCGAACAAAAATTTAATCTCATCACAATAATCTATAGTCAATGTTTGAATTTGAGATCCTCTATGAGTGAAGAAAAAATTTAAAGCGTTGATTAAATCCTCTTTATTATTAAAAACAGTCTTTAATCCCACGTCTGTTACCGTTAATGGCATAAACTCTTTCAAGATTTCCCAAAACATTAAATTCTATCTTTAATTATACCATTAGCTTGGATATTGACACTTGTCAAAGACGTTAAAAAAGAAAAGCATTTTTTTATCATGTCGGCATCAAAAAAATAAGAAAATCCTATATCTATATGCTTTAAATTTATCGAGGGTCCAATTAAATCCAAGTGAATGGCTCGTACTATAGCCTCTCCAATCAAGAAAGTATCTAATGACCGCGAACCTATACTAACCAACGAAGGAAAATGACGCAATATAGAAACTAAGTCTTCTAATTCAAACCAGTCCTCATGTGTTCTAGCATATTCATCATAACCTGTCATAATTAATTCCTTAAGGGGAGGTAATTTTACAGCTGTAAGTTCGTCCAGTACAATTTTAAAGTCACTAAAAGTTATTTGCGTTCCCGAAACGTTCAATCTAACCAAATCAGAACAATTGGAAAGTATTTTTCTTAAAACTTCCTCACCAGCTACAGAATAACCCAGTTCCAGGACTTGGAGTTTAGAATTAAAAACGTGTGGAAACTCGATCCAATTTATCCATTCGTGATCGTAAATATCCGTCTTATTAATGATTCGAGTTACAAGAGACAAATTCTCATCTCCTTCCCGTGGCGAGTCTGTTTCATTAATTATCAAATCCATGGCTATTGCATAACCTCTCTTTTCTTTCCTTATATAGAGTTGCGGAGATATTTCTTCAAGTTTTAAACCGTAACTGATATGGTAACTATCAAGAAAAATAATAGCGCTTGGTTCGCCATACTAATTACGAGTTAAATATCATTTGTCAAATGTAATGCTCAGCATATCAATAGGCCTTGTAAACATCGTAAAAATTTTCCGGTGAAACTAGCAGTGACATGGGTTTTTAAGGTACTTTTAATGCCAAATTTGAAAGATCAGTAAAAAGAATTGTCTCTAAGATGCATAACTAATTAACTACATAAAAGGAAAGTGGAAACTATGCTGTCACACCTACTGACCGTGAGTAGAGAGGTGACTAGCTGAGATGAAAATTGTTGTATTAATCAGATAGGGGCATTCAGTAGGGATACATACGGAGCATGTCTCTGAATCCTAGTAACTAACATGGAAGTACGCAATTGAGGACCATAATTTCCCACTTAGAACTAGAAATGTTTCGGTTACTAGCTATTGTTATCCCTATTTTTCAAAAAGGAGGTGATCGCAGTTCTTGTGATAACTATAGAGGTATCAGCCTACTCTTTGTTCAAAGGTTCTTTCCACGATTGTGCTTAATGGTTAACAGCCAATTGCATAATAAGTAATGCAAATTCAGAAGTGGTAAGGAGATGCGTGAATTCTTGAGAAGTTTCAGAAACCTTTAGTTGCTTTCGACTCTGTTGATCGTCTGATTGTCTCACCCCGGCTATTAACATCTCTATAATAACACTGAGTCATATCGCACCCTGGCAAGAAAATAACTGAAAAATGCAGTACTTGAGAAATAACAAATTAAAGAAAACTTATATTGAAATAGTACAGGATTCTTTTAAATTTCAGATAAGTATTTTTGAAAGATGAATTTTATCATATTCTATAGAATAACTATGGGTCTGTAAATCAGTTCTTGTAAAATATTTGGCACTACTAGGTAAAAATAGGTGAGGTCACTAAGTTATGTGCTTTTCTATTATTTTTTTCTGTTGTGACCCCTCAAGTAATTTTTCAAGCCTAAATTATATATTTTTACTTAGACTTTTGACCTCAGTTAAGGTCACTACTTAGAATAAAAATGAAAAAAGTTTGAATTAGGTAACTGTTTTATTAGCTTATTGACAAAAATGAAAATTAAGTAAAAAGTACACAATTTACATAGATTCATAAATGTGCTTATACAATGTGGGAATACTTTTTGCAACTCCGGGGTTATTCTTCTGTACTTTAATTACTTTTATGTCGCTGGTTGTTGAAAATTCGGGAATACATTGTGAGATTTGCAAAAGGAACATTTTTTTCAACACAGTCATTTTTGTAATCGCGGTGTAAATCAGCTAAGCTTTTCCCACCTTCTATAAACTCCCGAGTAGTTTGCGCGCACAGGTAATGACTGTCAATTCTTGGGATTGTATTAATATGAGCAACAACACCATCTTTTATTGCGGGATCTACTTTATAGTGGTGTCCGTGTTTTCCTCTTAAATCTTCTTGTCCTTCCTTTAATTTGGCTATGACAGTCCTAATAGGTCGGTCATTGATATCCAGCGTGGCCTTAAAGAAAAATTTGCAAACACGTACGTTTACTTCGTTGATTACGAAATGGAACGCATGGTTACATTGGCGCCTACTTCCTTCTCTTTTGTACTGATACTGAGGTCTAACGGCAGTTATACTTCTAGAGATAAATTCTCGCTGGGATTTCAGACTGTCCAGTGACCAGTACTTGTCAAATATTTCGAGCCTATTGTTTTCTTCTATTTTGCTTGAGCATTTTAGTCTACATTTTTCATTACATGCTGGACGTATCTTTCTGGCCCGCATTTCTGTTTTGCGAATTGATGATGATGTATAAGGTTTTCCATTGTTTCGAAGAAGTTTTGCTTTAGTCTTTTTCCACTCAACTGGATTTGCTTTCCTTTTCTTACCCTTTCTTTTATTATCTGTTTTAGTATTGTCCGATTCTGCAGTCTCGTTATTCTCATTTTCTTCCGATCCTGATGATGACATGCTAAATTCTGGATTGAAGTCTGAATCATCTATGGTTTCATCTGCTGATTCTTCTTGTTGGGCACACGATTTAACCCGTTGTAACCTCAATCGCATTATATGCGAATTTTCAGTACACTGCCAACGTGTGTCATGTGCTACTGTGTTCGTTGCATTGGTTTCTTCTGCAACACACTCTCGTACCTCCTGCACTGGGTCCATACAAATTTTTTACTGTTAACTACACAAAATACTGACACTCTCAGCCAAGTTGCACAAGTCAAAGGTTTAGAGTACTTCAAGTGACACTTTTATGACTGTATATTCCACTTACCCTTCTACAAGAATAGTGTCACAACTCGTGTCGGTTAACCGAACACATGCACACCTTCTTGTACCAACACTAAAGTGACACTGCCATGATGAAGTAGCCTAAAACTGACACAACTGCTCCCTGGCGGTTAATTTGTGAGTTAGAGATGTGACGTTCATGTAGAGCCTATTTATCACTGACCTCAAAATACGCATGTCACTTTTCTTACCGGGGTGCGATATGTATTGCTAAGGTTTGGTATTGGACAAGGGTCCTCTTGGTTCAAGAGAAAGCCTGAAAATTCTGATATCGAGCCGTTAATGAAACTGGTAGTAGTTTATAAACAGTCAAGCAAGCTGTGATTCATCTGAATGGTTGCAAGTCTTGAGGTTTAATTGGGAATGATGTGCGACATAAGAAACGGCTGCCAAGAAAGAATCTATGGAGATTGTGGGATGACCTAAAGATTTAAACTGTTTTTTTCTAGAGTTAATTATGAAACTTGGACACTAAACTATAGATGCTTACACAGTGGCTAGTTTTGTGAGGTTTAGGCCCCTTTAAGCTGTGCAGATTCCGTTAACCATGTTGCCCGTATAAATACGACAGTGTATCTAAAGATCTCAGAAAGATGCGGTGAGCAGCAGAATTGCAGTAACTCAAGATGCTTAAAAACTGCGTGGTTTCCATCCATACAAAGATCAGGAGTAATTACTGTACGAGCAAACTCGTTTTCCCACCTCGAATACGACTACAACCTTGATTTTAAAGGTCTTCCAGATTTCTGCATAGCCCTTGGCAAACAGCAACATTTTTTCTGCTGTGTACTTTGTTCATTGTGTCATGTCAGGCAACTTATACGTTTCATCCCTCCCTTATCAACAAGAATAGCAACGTGAAACTGTATGCTATTATGTATGCTACTACACTACTTTGTTCATCAGCTATTTCCCCTCCAACTTTCAAATCGCCCATATAAAAAAAAGCAAAACTTCTCTCAACTCTTTAAGGCGATTTTCCACACTCAATAGAATTAACAAAATTTTTATTTCCAATTTTTGCAACCATGACATATTTTTTTCTTTACAACATTACACATTCTTTTAGGCTGCAGCCTTTTAGGTGAAGTTAAACAGGCACATATTTTTTTTTTCACATCACATGGCAATTTTTGAATTTTACGACACATCGCGTTTACAAGAAACTCTTTTTTTATACTATTTAAAACATTTTCATTATGAGAAAAAACAGCATTATAAGAAAAAATATCATGATGAAAATCAAATATTTCATCATCAAAAATATCATGAAACATTTTTTCATCAAACGTTTCGTCATGGTCAAAAATATCACTTGCCACATCACTTGATACATCTGACATTGGAATCCCTGTAACTTCAGGGACTGTAACTTCAGGGACTGTAACTTCAGGTCCTGTAACTTCAGGTCCTGTAACTTCGGGGACTGTAACTTCAGAGACTTCTCCTGTAACTTCAGAGACTTCTTCTTGAGTCCTTGATAATGGAACTCTTAACAATGGATCAATCACGCTTAACACTGGTTCAATCACTTCATCGTCAATGGAAATGCTTAACCACACGTCATCACTTTGACGCACATGACAAATCTCACCTCGATAAAGTCTTCTGTCGAATTTAATATTTGCAAAATATATATAATCATCAGGAGATCCAATTGATTTACTTATATCACGAGGATCATAGTCGAGAAAAGAACATTTTAGCCACATAAAATTTTGATGAATATAGCATGTCTCACCACGATAAATTTTACCATCTCCATGAAAAGTTGTTAAGTCTATAAACTCATTATCAGGTTCCATATTTAATACAAACTAACTAAAAAACACGAAACCTTTTATAGTTTGCGCGTCCTCATAGATTACGTCAATTAAACTGGCTTTGTGCCAAACATCCGCTAAGCAAGGCCATTACTCCAAGGACTTCAACCTACTTTAACCTTCAGAAACTAGGTCGCCTAACTCTAAAAACACAGTTAAAGTTTAAAGCTACAATTTCACAGCCATTTATTCCTTAATATTTTAGTTTGTAGAAAAACTTTCAAAAGTGACCCATTATAAAAATTTATCAATATATTATTTAACTCATATTTTAACGCATAACATATAAATAAGAATAAAATGGCATAATAAACAATAAAAATGAATCAAAAACCAGTTTTAAAACTGGTAGACATTTGTCTCGTTAACATCGTTCAAAATATCAGAGAAGATATAGATTTCCACAATGAAAATTTTAAAAAGAACCCACTTGATTATTTAATATTACGTAAGAAACTTTTCATATTACACGATAGGTTCTACATAATGGGATTAATAGAAAATAGGCTAATTCATGCTTGCAATAGCAAGCCTTCTTTTAGTAATACACAGAGGAAAAATGATTTTTCTATAATGATTTAGCTCCCACTAAGAATTAAAGTGCAATTATTGAAACTTATGTAACTAATATTACGAATAGAAAGGTGAGGATTCTGTCATGGCTAGGTGGGCATTCTAAACGATTAATTCTACTCCCATTATTTGTACTGACGATAGATGCATTGGTGGCTGTTGGCCACACAATCTAAAGTTGGCTAAACTTCATAAATCCACAGGGATTAGATGAAATTACTACTGCTCAGAGCTGAGAATGTTTCGGTTACCACTTGGATGACTGAAATTCTGTTTATGATAAAAGCATCTAAAAGATTTTACCAGAGCTATCCTCAAAAAAAGGTGATCGCAGTTCTCGTGATAACTATAGGGGTATCAGCCTACTCTTTATTCCAGGTTCTTTCCATGATTGTGCTTAATAGAATCTGGTTGACAGGCAATTGTGTGACAATGTGGATCTTTTCACTTAGGCAGAGAGAAAGGTTTAGAGAAACCTTTGGTTGCTAGCTTTGTTGATTTCAAGGCTTTCGACTCTGTTAATCGTCATAATCATATTGTATACCTGTCAAGTAATGAAAGCTCTCTCTATAATAACACTGAGAGTTGGCAAGGCTTATAGCAATTGGCATTACTTCTGGTGTTCGACAAGGGTGCGTCTCCCTTTTCTCTTTAGTTTGGTTACAGAGACTAAAGTAATGAAAATTGGTCAGGTAGGCTGTGTTGAATGGCTGCAATCTTGAACAGTTTAATTACCTTGGGAGCTATGTAACTGGTGAAGTGCAGCATGAGATTAACAAACGAATAGGTATTGCTGCCGAGATTTTTAAGAATCTATGGAGAAATAGGCATACACCTTTGAAAAATAAAATTAGACTGTAGTTTGGTTCTTTCTAGGTTATGGTAGTAAAACTTGGATGCTGTGTAAACAACAGGAAACTAGATGCTTTTGATTCCAGATGCTTACGGAGTATCTTAGGTAACTTTAATGATGGGGTTAGGCAAAAGAGTCTTCAAACCTCCTTTAAGCAGCATATTGTACAGAGAGACTACACTAGTTTAATTGCCCGTATGAATAATTTACGGTTATGAACGCCTAGAGGCCTCAGGGGGGGAAAACCTAGGATGCAGTGACATGTTAGAATTAGTGTGCAGTGGCCGGATGCATCTCAAGACAGTTTGGAGAATTAAACTGCGAGGTTGGACCTCCGTAGCCCATGGCTGCTTGAGGATAAAGCCTTATATAGATAGTCAGGGTTAATTATGATGGGTTACACTAAATAGTCCTTTAAACAAAGTCCTTAGAAAACCCTAAATAGGCAAATTCCTAAATCTTTATAACTCATGTTTTCCTTTTTTTACAGAATTATATAGCGATGAAATTTTTCTTCAACTGGAGAAACAAATAAATTATACTCCCGATTTAATTTTCAATAATCAATTAACACATTTCATAATTAATAATTCAACAAATAAATGTAAACCTTGCACAGGTTTTAATATGGATACATGTTTAAAATGCTTCGAGAATTACCAAACATTTATCAAAGAATTAGAAACATTTAAAGTAGGTTATTAATTTTTATACTTAAAAAATAATTTTTTTATAACCCATTTTATAACCTATTTCCTTTATAATTTTTTTCTTCTTTACAGAATCTACAAATTCTAAAATTTATTTATTATGATCCGTATGGTAAAATTCAACTCAATCACAACAATTTAATCTTTATAGATCTTAGTTTTATGAATACACATGATTTAATACTTAATTGTCCTAATTTAAAAGTTTTAATTCGTTCTTCAAATTGGAAATTTAATGACGATATGCTTTTACAATTACCCCAAAGCTTATTGTATATAGAGTTGTATAATACAAAAGTGTCACAAGAAGGAATTTTTTCGTTATTAAAAAATAAACCTCCAAACAGTAAACCTATTTATATTGCATACGATATAGAGTTTACCAAGTTCTTAAACCAAAGTGTAGCTTTGAAAAATTTAAAACTTACATCGTTTAATATTCATGAAGTCTCTCAAACATTTTCTCAAATAAATAATTACCTACCAGATCTAACAATATTGAAATGTAGTGTGGCAATTAATGTTTACCATTTATTGCCAGAAAATCTGGAAGAATTAAAATTAATAATTTGTTCCGAAGATGATTTAAAAAAATTTTATTTACAATATTTATCAAGCAAAAAGCATAATATTAAAGTGTTACACTTTCACAATGGCAATGTCAACAACATCATTAATATTTCACTAGCAGTTTTATCAGACATATTAAAATGTTGTCCGGCAATAAAAAAATTAAGCATTAAAAATATTGCCTTTTATGGTAAAGCTAAAAAATCATACGATTTAGAATCTTTAGAGTACTCTAATTTAAATAGAGATTCAGATTCAGAGTATCATTTAAATCAGTTACAGAGTATAGCGAAAAACATTCGTGATTTAAGATTCGTTGGTCACAAAATTACTAAAATAACAGAAATATTTTCCACATTAAAAAATTTAACATTACAATGTAATATTGAAAATAAATGTCTAGTGGACATATTAAAATTGCCGCATTTAACGTCTTTCAAAATTATTGGCGCTAATATGAAAGTTATAGAAACATATGCAGAAAAATATATTAAATATCACAATTTAAATATATATTTTAAACATGCATATTTATATTCTAAAGAGAAGGCATATTTCCAATTTTTGCCTCAACATATCTGTAATTTGATTAAGTCATGGTATAAATAAATTTGTCTCGAATCTTATTAGTCATACTTTTAAAGACTTATTTTTGTGCCAAACCATTCACGTTAGTAACAAGAAGACACTTTTCAAAAAACTGTCTGACCCTCCATAAATCATTAGGAAAAAACTAATGATAGCCATCACACCCTAGTGCCTATTAAGAATGCTTATAAAATAATCTCTCAAGGCTAACTTGACTATTCATTATCTAAAAAAACCATCCCCCCAAAAATAAACCTCTAAACTATTCTCTAAACAGTTACAAGGTTCATTATCTTAATTACCTTCACACACCATTAAATAACGTACGTCCCACGAACAAGTCACACAAGATTGGTTTTGATATGAATGTTAGCTTAAGAAAAACCGAAACATTCAAAAGAACAATCCCCCTCTAACACAATTTACTAAAGTTGACTAAGTATCTTATAAATAAGAAAATTAAAAAAACAAAATATGCTCATTAAAACATTGCATAAATTAGCATTTGAAAGTATAACCTTCCAAGACATGCAAGAGCAGAACCTACTCTGTATATATCATTTAGTTAAATTTAGTTCAATGCTTATTTAGTTCAATGCTTATTTAGTTCAATGTTTATTTAGCAACTTTTTTCCTCTCTTATAGAAAAACGATATTCGGATAAATTAATGAAAACTATTGTTAAAACATATATAACAGATATAAAGTCAAAAGAATTTATATTAAATGAATTTCTAAAAATCTTATATCTCAAAGACTATATAATTTCATACAAAGGAACATTCCCATTTTCATTAAAACAAATCTCACAACATATCTTACAAATACTAAAAATAAAGCCCAATATAGAAATCACGCCAAATGTATATTATATCTAATAATTTAAATGTTCTAGACTTGAAATACACCAATGCAGATCTTAATCTTTTAACACACGTAGCTAATTACTGTAATGAATTAACTAAATTAGACGTTAGAGGAACACTTATTAGTACAGAAACTTTTGAAAGTATATTGCTATATGAAATTTAAAAATTCTTTGGAAAGTAGCCATTTTTAGAAACCTGCGCTTCCTGCTATTTCCGTTAATTCCCGCTATTTCCGTTGTTTCTGCTAAAATTGTGGCAAAATCGGGGGGGAAGCATTCCTACACTTATATAAAGTAATCAGAGTGCTCAAAAGAGAATTACTTTTTGAACACACGCGCACTGTAGCAATTGTAAGGACAACCTTTTGAGGAATACCGCCCTCTCCCATCGGCCATAAAAGAACAGAAAGTGCTACACCCACAAGAACTAGAAACTGTGCAATAGTTAGATATGCTAGGTTTGAGTTAGAAGACATTAATGATATAAGACGAGATGTCAAGCTTTTAAAAAAGTATAGTTTAAAGGATTTTATTTTTAAATTAAGAAAACTTCAACAAGAAGGAAAATTACATCCATTAATAAATCCATTAATGCGTGATTTATTAACGCTTAACCAAGGTCTAAAAGACCTTAAATCAGATTTATTACAGTATTCATTAATAAATGAATCTACTGGCGCAGTTGACGAAGTTTAGAAGGTTTAGAAGGTTTTGAATATTCAAATTCGGAAGATTCTGACGATAGTGATGACGAAATTGAAAATGTTATTTTGAACAAAACTGTACAAGATGGAAATATTTCCTCTACTGTAAATGAAGAGAATAGTTCTCAAGTCTCTGATTCACGAACAAACCAATGAAATCCCTTCAATTTCTATGTTTCTGTATTCTGTTATAAAAATAAAGTAGATTTTTATTCATGTGTTCATGTGTACTTAGAAATAATGAGACTCTTGAAAACTACATGACACGGCTGTCAACCTTTCTTATCTCAATGAGTAGAGCACTCATGACAGAGGCACACATAGAAGAATATTTACCACCTTCAAAAGTAATCATTCTGATTTCTTTTTGAAAACCTGTGGATTCACACTCTAATTTCTCGCAAAAGCTTCCACTAGCATTCACTGGTTTTAAACAATCTGCTCGCCTTGAGGATATAAAAAAGTTTAGAATTTCACTGGGACATTAACTTAAGATTCCACTGGAACTGGCTTTAAAATTTCACTGGCCTTAAACATTTACTGGAACACCTACCACCACTGCGCTTTCCACTGGAAACATTCCACTGGAACATTAACTTAGGATTCCACTGGAACTGGCTTTAAAATTTCACTGGGACAAAAGCTTAAACATTTATTGGAACACCTACCCCAAAGTACTTCTACTCAATTTAATCACTAGCTTTTTAAACATCCACTGGAAGCTTAAACATTTACTGGAACACCTACCCCAAAGTACTTCTACTCAATCACTGGTTTTAAACAATCATTAGCTTTTTAAACATCCACTGGAAGCGCTTTGAGAATTTTTTTGCTGGCAGGAATTGGCTTTTTCACTGGCACAATCACTGGAACACCTACCACCACTGCGCCTTCCACCACTGGAACTGGCTTTAGAAAACTGACCTTAAACATTTACTAGAACAACCGGCACTGGAAGCGCTGTGGGGACATTAACTTAGGATTCCACTGCGCCTTCCACTTTTTTCCACTCCACCACTGCACCTTCCAATTTTTTCCACTCCACCACTGCGCCTTCCACTTTTTCCCCCACCACTGCGCCTTCCACTTTTTCCACTCCACCACTGCACCTTCCAATTTTTTCCACTCCACCACTGCGCCTTCCAATTTTTTCCACTCCACCACTGCACCTTCCACCACTACCCCCACCACTTTTCCCCCACTGCGCCTTCCACTGGAGACTCCTACCCCCCCTAGCGCTTTCCACCACTTTTTCCCCCACTCTTTCCCCACCACCACTCTTTCCCCACCACCACTTTTTCCCCCACCACTAGCGCTTCCCCCCCACCACTTTCCCCACCACTTGCACTTCCCCACCACTAGCGCCCACCACCCCCACTCCACCACTTTTAGGACATTTTTAAGAAAAAGAGTAAAGCCTGGGAGGGTAACAGATTATATCCTTTGACTTTAAGGCCCTCTGTAGTTCCTTATATTTCGTTACACCATAAAAGCCCACAATTTTTATACCCGTGAGTTCTAAATATTTGAATAAAATATCTATAATTTTCTCTTGCGGTACTTTTATCGTCTTATCCGAAACGTATATTCGAAAGGGGCAGAGCGGAAAGACGGTAATTCTCTTATTCCCGACATTTAATTTTTTATCTATCGCGTTGACTATTAACACGGACTTGGCTCCTCTTCTCATTAATTCTACGACGGGCACTCTGGGAATGAATCCCTTAAAGTGCGGCAGTTTTGCGTAATCATTTAAGATGACCAACCACTGTAATATAAAGTCCTTGTGATTTTTAAATTCGAATAAAATCCTAACAAAAAAATTAATTACTTCGAGTTGAATTTCCCGTTCCATGCAAAATAACAGGATACCAGTATTAGTAAAAACACCAGAATGCTATTTATTTTTATGTGAGGGAACGGATGTATACCAAATATATAATTAAATGATTTCTCGTGATCGAAAATTTTGTACAGTTTTTAAAATTTTTTTAATGGTTCTGGAACGTTTATAAAATCATAATTTGAATTAAAACTTATAATTGTATTTTCCCAGTCTACTATATTCAGTTCCTGGAAATCGTAAGTTTTAGCATACGGATATTTCTTATAAATTTCGTTCAGTTGTTTTAAACGTAAAGTTATTAATTGAATAGTAAATATTAAACAATCGGGATATTCCAATATAATGTATTGATTTATGAATTTTATTTTATATTTAATCCAATGATCACGGACTAATATTTTTTCGTACGTCATGTCTTTACTTGGCCATGCTCTGAAAGGGTCGACCTACGTTGCACCAGAATGACGAGGCGTGACGCTGGTGCAAGGCTCAGCGTCACGCATACAGTCATTGCATGACCGATCGGCGCACAATGAGTCAAACGGGAGCTGAACCGCAGCTGTCCCAAACCTCTCGGGGCTCTGTACCCAATGAGTCTCAAGGCTCCCCTTTTTTTAAACAGGAAAATTATCCATCACTATTGAAATCATCTAGAGACTATTAAATATATTTAAAGCTATTAGGAAACGAGAAATCCAAAGCTATTGAAAACTTTTAAAAGGTTATTAGAAACTAAGAGGATCTAAAGCTATTTTAAGAGGTTCCAAGGATATTCATTTAGATCAATCTAAAATGTATTACTAAGAGGATCCAGGGGAAACTTACTAAAAGGATACAAAGCTACTATTCATTTAGATCAATCTAAAGGATTCTTTTAAATCAATCTAAAAGATTCTTTTAAATCAATCTAAAAGATTCTTTTAAATCAATCTAAAAGATTCTTTTAAGAGAGATCAATCTAAAAGATATTGTATTACTAAGAGGATCCAAGGCTATAGGAAACTTACTAAAAGAACTAAAGCTACTATTCTTTTAATAGAGATCAATCTAAAAGATTCATTTAGATCAATCTAAAAGATTCTTTTAAGAGGATCCAAGGCTATAGGAAACTTACTAAAAGATCCAAAGTTACTATTCTTTTAAGAGAATCCAAGGGTTATTCATTCAATCTTAAAAGATATTGTATTACTAAGAGCATCCAAGGCTATAGGAAACTTACTAAAAGAACTAAAGCTACTATTCTTTTAAGAGAGATCAATCTAAAAGATTCTTTTAAGAGAGATCAATCTAAAAGATTCTTTTAAGAGGATCCAAGGCTATAGGAAACTTACTAAAAGATCCAAAGTTACTATTCTTTTAAGAGAATCCAAGGGTTATTCATTCAATCTTAAAAGATATTGTATTACTAAGAGCATCCAAGGCTATAGGAAACTTACTAAAAGAACTAAAGCTACTATTCTTTTAAGAGAGATCAATCTAAAAGATTCTTTTAAGAGAGATCAATCTAAAAGATTCTTTTAAGAGAGATCAAACTAAAAGATTCTTTTAAGAGGATCCAAGGCTATAGGAAACTTACTAAAAGATCCAAAGTTACTATTCTTTTAAGAGAATCCAAGGGTTATTCATTCAATCTTAAAAGATATTGTATTACTAAGAGGATCCAAGGCTATAGGAAACTTACTAAAAGAACCAAAGCTACTATTCTTTTAAGAGAATCCAAGGGTTATACATATCTAAAAGATATTGTATTACTAAGAGGATCCAAGGCTATAGGAAACTTACTAAAAAGAACCAAAGCTACTATTCTTTTAAGAGAATCCAAGGGTTATTCATTCAATCTAAAAGATATTGTATTACTAAGAGGATCCAAGGCTATAGGAAACTTACTAAAAGATCCAAAGATACTATTCTTTTAAGAGAGATCAATCTAAAGGCTATGATTCTTTTTAACTATTGGAGAAATCATCATTTAAAAATCAATCTAAGTGCTATTAGAAATTAACTATTTATCTAAAAGAATCTTTTCATCATTTAAGAGAGAAAGCTTCTATTATACAATCTATCTAAAAGAATAATGCTTTATAAAAGAATAATGCTTTATACAATCTATCTAAAAGAATAATGCTTCTATTATATAATTTAGCTAAAAGAACAATGCTTAATGCCTTGTTAAATTAATACTAATTACTTATTTAATTAATTATCTAATAGTTAATTTTTAATAAATTTTCAACCAATCAGATTGCGAGTTTAAAATTAGTTTGCGAGTTAATCAACCAATCAGATTGCGTCTTTCCTGTGACGTCATCATTTGGTCGACTATAAAGGGGCATTATTTTTGCGAGTTTGCTCAGTGTGGATCAACCGCTCCACCCGATTGGTTGTCTTTAATTAAAGAGGAGTAATTATTATTTATTTTTTATTTATTTATTTATAAGTATCAACATTTTTTTCTCTCAACTCAGATTCTCACAGACCTTTCAACACGGGCCTAAAGTGTCTTTCCAGAATCTGTCCAATCAGGAACACGGAAATGAGTTTCAAAATTTTAACCAATCACGAACAAGAAATATACCGGAAGTATATAATTCTGGCCATTCACGTGCATTAAACCAATTACGGGTAAGAATAACGTCATTCTTCCTCTTTGTTCTAAACCAGCTTAAGAAGGAAGTAAGGTCAAAGGCTTGTGCTAAGAGACTTTTTCCAGTTTAACCCCAATGAGTTACAAGCGTTTTCTCCTTTGGGAGAATATTCCCAAGTAAACCTACGTATTCCTTATAAAAAAAAAGGGAAGGAAGAGTCTTCCTTTCCAAACGATCTTTAAACTCCTTCTCGTGAGTACGTGCCCAACAAAGGCTGACCCCCTCTCAAAACAAGGACGTAACCACGGTTGGAATCTCAAGCCACTTATAGACAGCCACTCTATAAATAAATCTCAAGGCTACTCTTTAAGCCCTAAAGAATATCTCTAACCTCCTCTCTAAAGAGTCTCTCTCTAAATAGAATTCCTCTCTCTAAAGTGTCTCTCTCTAAATAGAATTCCTCTCTCTAAAGAATTTCTCTCTAAAGAGTTTCTCTCTAAAGAGTCTCTCTCTAAAGAGTCTCTCTAAAGAGTCTCTCTCTAAAGAGAATTCCTCTCTAAAGAGTCTCTCTCTAAAGAGAATTCCTCTCTAAAGAGTCTCTCTCTAAAGAGAATTCCTCTCTAAAGAGTCTCTCTCTAAAGAGAATTCCTCTCTAAAGAGAATTCTTCTAAAGTCGCTGTTATGTAGACCGTAAAACATTTTCAAACCTTCTTCTGGGAAAATTTCAAGCCCGAAGAGGAAAAAAAATATTACGACTGGAATGAATTGGAGGATAAACTGAGGCTCGAAAATATCTTGTGCGACGACTACGACGAAAAGGCTGAATACGTGTTGTATGAATTATGCGACGATAGACCTGCCGAGCGTCAAATTCGCGATCTAATCGAACAGTATTACATTCTGCACACGAACAGATCGCTGAGTTTTTTCGTTTTTGCGGTGAGAGATCTTTATTTGTTTCGATGCTCTGTTCTCGAGTATCAGAGTAGAGATCAAAAACTCATCATGGACTTTTTAGAGATGGGTGATAAAGAAGATATTTTAGCATACGTTTGGTTATATCTGGAGAAATGGACGTTCCGCGAAGAAATGTATAGCTACAACAAGTGGGAAATATGGAAAGTGTTGAACGTGCTGGCTCGTCATTTCGTACCCGACTCTTCCAAGATGAATGTGCTCTTGGAAATTTTGCAGTTTTTGATTGCCACTAACGAACGTAATAAAACCACGTTATGTATTTTAATTCACAAATGCATGCACGCATTAAAGAATCCGAAATACATACTCATGAAAAATGACTTTTTGAAGAAATGTATAACCGGAGGTGTGTTAAAATTACAGTGTTTGGCAGCTGCTAAAATAGTAAATTGTAATAAATTACCGTGTATCATTTGAGATTTTATTAAATTGCATAAATTCTAAAAACAATTGTGTCTTGTGATTCTCCTGGAGTACGACATCTTTCCTCAGCGCTCCAGCTCTTTCCTTCAAGGGAGGGTGCACGGTGCTGAGTTATTGGATTAAGTCCAGAATTTAAGAGTCCCCATGTGGCACATGGCAGTGTGGGAATTCCCTAGGTAAGTTTTTAATTATGTAACCCTCTAAATAATCGTGCTTTAAAAAAAAATTGTACGACATCTTCCTCCTCAGCGGTGCTCTCCTTTAAGGGAGGTGATCAGCACGTGACGGTGCTCTCCTTTAAGGGAGGTGATCAGCACATGACGGTGCTCTCCTTTAAGGGAGAGTGATCAGCACTTGGCAGTGCTGACCACCCTCCTTTAAAGGAGGGTGATCAGCACTTGGCGGTGCTGAGTCACAATATTGGATTAGGTCCAGAATTTAAGAGTCCCCATGTGGTACGGAGGTGCGATGGGGCACATGGCAGCTCAATTAACGGCAGCTCATGGCAGCTCAATGTGTGATATAAATTCCCTAGTTTTTAAATGTTACGAGTATAACCCATCTTTCTCGGTAACATTATGTGCATTATAGACAAATACACTTCTTGGTGTGGCAGTTGAAAAACGCCGCTCATAATAAGATCGCACTCGAACACGCCAGTGTTCCAACCACCAAATAGAAATCTTCCAATGCAAAAAGCGTCACGACGTAATTTCTCCGTGTTATAATAACCTCATTACTAGTTTACCCACTTCTTTGAGGTCGTAGAACTTTGCTCGATACCAAGAAGAATATTCCCCCATAGTGTTCCCAGTAGCTTTTCCAGGACTTAAGAGACAGCTGTTATAGAACACGCGGGCTCAATCAGCGAGCCGTTGGAACCCAGCTCTTCACATACTGGCTAACCAAAAATGGTACTTGGGATGCGTGGCCCTAACCTTGGGACCAACGCGTTTGGGAGCCAACGCATGGATGAGCGGTCCCTCCATGGAAACTCCTCTCAAGTAGCACTGAGGTAGGTGTCAACAAGGTGACCTCAATGTACTATTGTGAGTGACTAAGTGAACCTTTTCAAAAACTCTAGAACTTTAGCCTAGAACTTTAGCCTTTCACTCTAGAAATTCACTCTAGAACTTTAGCCTAGAAAGTCCTAGAGAAGAAGCCTTTTTTTTTTTAGCTGGTGTATGGCTTGGGAAGCCCTAGAGAAGAAGCCTTTTTTTTTAGCTGGTGAACGGGAGCTTTGGTGTGGCGAGTGCAGTCACCTAAGACTGGTGGGCACGCCTCCTCCCTCAACCGGGTGTGCACTCGACCAACAGCTGGCCATGGGCTACTGTTGGCCAAGAATGCCACACACCTCCCTTTTTTGAAACTTCGGAGAGGCAGCATACGGCCCAAAGCCACCTTCCAACCCTCTATGATTGGTTTAAAAAGGGGACGCCAGCCGTAACCAAGGCCACTGGTGACGTCACCCGTTCTGACCGTAGCTGCTTGTGGTTGGCGGGTATGCTGGTGATGTTAGAGAATTTAGGAAGGTCCAAAAAAAGTTTGTCCTTAATAAATAGTAACGTGGCGGGATTTGAACCCAGTAAGGCAACTGGCTGTTAGTGGGCTTACACCTTTGGCCTAAATAATACCAGGGTGCATAGAATTACATTTGGGAGGTAGTAAGTAGCACCCTGTTAGTATTTGTACAAATGACCCTATCCAACCAGACCTCTGAGCGGTACTTTTTGCGGGCTAAATGGCGAAGGACCTCCGAAGGCTCAGAGAAGGTTGGGGGGACCCACCGCTGTTGCTCCCCTGTCAAGGCCATCCAGCGTGTCATGGTTCGACGGATGGCGTTCCCTACTGGGCGGGGAAGCAACCCACAGCTAGGAACTACTACGAGGCTGGCGCACTACCGACTGAGCCACCCCCCGTCCCAGCTATTTTGCCAATAAACACCATTTATAATGGTTGACAGATTGCGATATGTGATAAACGTGCAACCGACGCTCCTGGTAATTCTACATGTTCAGAAACTCATTTAGCAACGTCTTCCTTATTTGACATAATTACACTAATGTACATATATACAATATTGTCAATCAGAGCTCTTCCGATAAAAAAAGATGTACGTGATAAAGATGTACGCAAAAAGTACTGTAGATTCACGGGACTTTAAAGGCCTCTCGAAGGACTGTCCTCCAAAACTCTTCCATGTTGTCACCAAACCCAAGGCAAGCAAGTGCTAATACAGCAATTGAGGCCCTACTCATAACTTTTAGGGATAAAGGCACATGATCCTAAAAACTTACCCACTGTAGCTTCACCCATAGTTTCAACTCGTAGTTTCGTAGCTTCGCCCATAGTTCAACTCCGCCCATAGTTTTCAACTCCGCCCATAGTTTTCAACTCGTAGTTTCGCTGTGGCTACTGTGACCAACTCTTCAGACTTCCCTTTTAAATTCAACATTTCTTTTTTTGACCTCCTTCTGTGTGTATTTAAAGTCTTAACCCCTTTTAAAAGACCTGTTACAAATATCACTCATTACTAATTACAGCCTGGTGTCGCTATTAAGCTTTGTGCGAGAAGTTCACTGACCCCCCATACGCAGCCATGTAAGAGTGGGAAACGGTGGGCGCACTGGGTGACTACCCGCACTCAGCGATAACACGAGCGGAACTTATCAGAGAGCTCTGTCAAAGGTCCTCCCAAAGTTTTAAACCCATAGTTCTAAACCGACAGAGAAATATTTACCTATTTGAAATATTTACCTATTTGAAATATTTACCTATTTGAAATATTTACCTATTTGAAATATTTACCTATTTGAAAGAGAATACCTATTTGAAATATTTACCTATTTGAAAGAGAATACCTATTTGAAATATTTACCTATTTGAAATATTTACCTATTTGAAATATTTACCTATTTGAAAGAGAATACCTATTTGAAAGAGAATACCAATTTGAAATATTTACCTATTTGAAAGAGAAGAAAAAATAAATTAATGATAATTTCTTATTAATACGATAAAATTTTAGCATTTTACTTAAATTTTAAACCGAATTACTTATGACATCATTAGGCCGACTATAAATACGGCCTTCTTTTTGCTCATTATAGGATGACTGATCGGTCCTTTTTTACTACGTTAATTTTTTACTACGTTATGTATTATTTTTTAAATCAGATTCTTACAGAGATTTTAACAGTGGCTCCAAAAGTCCCTCCAGGTTGTTAAAAAAAAAGTACCCGCTTCTCCTTTTTTTAAGAAGAGGTCCAATGGAAACTCTGTGCTGGGGGGATAATAGCAGAAAGCTGCCATTGAGCTGCCATGTGCCCCTCTAAAATAGCACCTCCGCACCACCTGGGGACTCTTAAACTCTGAACCTTAATCCAATATTGTGACTCAGCACAGCCACGTGCTGATCACCCTCTTTTAAGAGAGAGCTGGAACAGCTGAGGAGGATGTCGTACTTTAGAAGCAACTCGTAAAATTCATTTGGCTCTAGCATGTATGGTGTGATTAGAGAGAGACCTTAGAAGTGTGTGAAATTGGTCGCCTGCGTGTGGTGGCACCCCCACATCATCTATCCCAGAAGGGGCCCCCAAAGCTTACACAAACAATTATCTGAACACTTTAGATGCAACCAGTCAGCCTCCTCCCCGAACACTTTAGATGGGGAAGCGTTAAAAAGAGAACCAGTCAGCCTCCTCCCCGAACACTTTAGATGGGGAAGCGTTAAAAAGAGAACCAGTCAGCCTCCTCCCCGAACACTTTAGATGGGGAATAATTTGTTAGCTCCAAGTTAAAGAGCCATCTACACTAAAGTACAGTCCCTCAAAAAACTATCAGAACGCTTTGATTGTGTGGAATTCCGTTGAAAAGTTCCTCCCCATCTTTCGCGTCCTCCATCTTTCGCCTCCTCCATGGCTCCACTTCTCGGCATGCAAACTAGGAGGGACAACTGAGAATCATAGGTAGCTTTTGAGGGACAGGTCACAGGGTATATGGATGTCCTCTGACTTGGCTACCCTCAGCGACCAATCAGCAGCACAACTGCACATGGTGCAAGACGTTTGCTCTCTGATTGCAACTAAGACTCTCACTAGTGGAAGCCATCTCTTAACCAGCCCTCCCGTCAAGGTCATCCGTGCACTGGGGGGGGGGGCGCCAGGCAGATCCGCGGTCAAATACCGCTTGGCCCGTGTGCACACGACCAGCCAGCCCATGTCGCTCAGAGGTAAAACAGTAGCATAATGAACAGTGAGTCACGTCGCGAGACAATTGGGTTCAGTCGGTAGATCTAAAGGATATAAGAGCTGGTCTAGGTGAACCTAGAAACTATGGAGCACGCTATAGACAGAGCCATCGTCCCTGGGGAAAAAATTGGAGATCTGATATCGTAGATTAAAAGTCATGTATCACTGGTTGTAGGTCTAGAACTTCTAAACTTCTTAGCAGTGTGAAACACTTTGAAGCATCCAGCTTAGGTTATTTGTTTCCATATGCTCTAATTGTCATCACTCAAGCAGCCATGGGCTACGGAGACCAGACCGTGTAAAACACATCTGTCCACTGCACACTAACAGGGTTTGTTCATTCGACAGGGTATTTAACCAGTGTTGGGGAAGTTTACTCCTAAGAATGTAGTTATTTAGTCATTTGGGGGTTAAGTGGGAATCAGTGAATTATCCTTGCTAGCAAAAACTATAGAAAGCACATGAGTTACGACATAATAGGCAATTGATGAGTTTGAACTCTTGTTACCAATGGTAAACAAAAATTAAAGATGCTCTTATAACTAATTGAGTCCCATGAAGAGTTCTATCTTTTAATTCCTGTAGCAATAAGTTCCTGCTGGCAGACGTAGAAAAGAACTTCTTGCAGTAAATCGAAAGCAGTAAACTACAATGACGTATGACTAATTATCCAAATGGGTACTGTACAGTCCCTCAAAAAAACTATACGCTTTGATTGTGTGGAATTCCGTTGAAAAGTTCCTCCCCATCTTTCGCCTCCATAATAACACGCAAACTAGGAGGGACAACTGAGAATCACGTATTAGGCATGCTCTGAGCATAATACAGGTCAAGGTAGCTTGTTCTTTGGGTATATGGATGTTCTCCGACTAATAATGGCTACCCCCTCCCTCAGCGAAAAGTGACGCAGCACAAACTCTGGTCTCAAACACTTGTGGCACAAGCAGCATGGTGCGAGACGTTTGCTCTCACTCAGCTGAGAGAGCAGATCCTACTGCTGCAAACATACTCTCATTCTTTTAACACGGGTGGAAGGAGAGCATCAAGTCCTGCGGTATCTCCCTCTCTTAACGATCGCCAGCCATAGTTGACTCCAAACAAGCTGCCTCCCGTCAAGGTCATCCGTGCAGTGGGGGGGGGGGCTCCCACGAAGACACACGCCTTTTACTGTCGGTAGTGCGTCAGGCAATCCGCAGTCGGCCCGTGTGCACCAGCCCTCGTACAGTGTCGCTCAGAGGTTTCAAATGAACCGGAGAAACTTAAGGGAAGGTGTCTCGTTGAGGCGCACAGGTTCACGCGGAACAAGAGGGGGGTGTCCCATTCGATGGATCTCAAGCTATAAGAGCTGGTCTCACCTAGAAACTACGGAGCACGCTATCAACAGAGCCATCGGAAGTTGAAAAAATACGTTGGAGATAATTTCTGATATCGTAGGTTAAAAAGGTGTTAAATTCATGTATTACTGGTTGTAGGACTTCTAAACTTCTTAGCAGTGTGAAACTATAGTAGAGAAATTACACTGCTAAATGACATCGGATTGAAGCATCCAGCTTAGGGTATGGTTTACATGTTTTAGTCTATCACCACCACTCAAGCAGCCCATGGGCTACGGAGGTTCAACCAGACCGTTCTCCAAACACATCTGCTACACACTAACTGGTCATTCGACGGGGTACCCCTAGGAAGTGAGACTCCTAAGAATGTAGTCGGGTTGATGAAGAATAGTGGGTTATCCTTGCTAGCAAAAACTAAGCAGTGAGACATAATAGGCAGTTGATGAACTCCCGTTAGGCCATCATGATATAACTGAGTCCCACGAAGAGTTCATCTGAAAATTCCTGTAGCAATAAATGGTTCCGGATGATCTGCTGGCAGACGTAGAATTCCTTGCAGTGTTATCCAAATGGGTGGCCAAACAAGTCTCTGCAGAATATGCAAGTTATCATTACTTTGAACCACCTAATGCCCAAGATACTTATGCATAATAGAATCATTAATGACAACACCTTTACTGATTTAAGTTATTTTTATCCCTGGTATGAAGCCAAACCCTCAATTGCTAGGATTCAGAGACATGCTCTGTTCAAATGGGCTTTGAAGGAGGAGGGGACCCAGAGCAAAGTGTACTGATATCTGTTAGAAGAGTGTACTGCTAGCTGTTAAAGCACTTGCCACACATGCTAATTATTCAGTGCCTACTGTTATTAACAGACGATCCATCGGGTGTGTCCTATTGCCCACAGTCAGTAGGGTAGCTAGCTGGATATTACAAATTAGATGAAAATTGTAAGTCTTAATTAGGAGGAAGGAGTCAAAAAGATACAAGGCATGTCTCTGAATCCCAGTAACTTTTCAACACAGGAGTATGCAATTTGGAGTGTAACACTGTAAAAACTCAAATATGCTTTATTTCCATTGTTATAGACAAGTGCTAGTTACGGGGAAGAAGTACGGGTTCTACTAATTTTCATTTTTATCTATACAAAGGGGTACACTAGTTACAAGGAGGATTGAGGACCATTGGTTTAGGCAATCTTTCCAATAATGAACAATAAGTTCACTATCTGTTGAGCAAAAGTACAACAAAAGTACTTAATCATTCAAGTTATTTCTGCATTCACACTTAATCAAAACTAGCTGTTTGGCCACCCTTTTAAACACACATGTAACACAAACTGTAATGTTTCCATTTTATTAAACAACACATACAAATGTATATAAAATTATGGCACTTGAAACAAAATCTTTTACTTTTAAATTTTTACTGAGCATTAAACTTTACAATGGAAGGCAAATGATTCGAAAATGTATTTAAAAACTGTGGACTAAATTGTTCCTTTATGACATAAAGTTCACGCAAATGGAGAAACTTATGCCCTTCCAATGCTTTATGAAATGGATCATCTAATATAATATTAATTTTATCATTCTTACGCACACCTAAGCATTTCACGTGAAGTATTCTAATGCCTGGAAGAGCCTTCAAGATATTTTCAAATAGTAATAATGAATATTTATAGTTCTTATCAACTTTTAATTTGACACTACAGCACTCGATATTGGGAAAAGATTCACTGATAATATAATTTTCATCCAAATATTTTTTCCTATCTCTAACCCACACTTTAAGGTTTAAATTTTTTAAAGCCCAACAACATAATAAAATCTTTTCGAACAAAAATTTAATCTCATCACAATAATCTATAGTCAATGTTTGAATTTGAGATCCTCTATGAGTGAAGAAAAGATTTAAAGCGTTGATTAAATCCTCTTTATCATCATTAAGAAAAATCTTCAATCCCACGTCTGTTACCGTTAATGGCATAAACTCTTTCAAGGTTTTCCAAAACATTGAATTACTATTTTTAATTATACCATTAACTTGGATATTGACACTCGTCCAAGACGTTGATAAAAAGCATTTTTTTATCATGTCGGCATCAAAAAAATGTGAACATTCTATATCTATATGTTTTAAATTTATTACGGGCCCAATTAAATCCGAGTAAATAGCCCGTACGATAGCTTCTCCTATTAAAAAATTCTCCCATGCACAATGGGATTTAGACATGATACGAGTCAACGAAGGAAAATTACGTAATATACAAACTATTTCATCTAATTGAAACCAGTCCTCGTGTGAATTTGCATAGTCCCAATAATCTGTCATAACTAATTCCTTAAGAGGAGGTAATTTCGTGGCTGTAAGTTCGTCAAGGGGAGGTAATTTCGTGGCTGTAAGTTCGTCAAGGGGAGGTAATTTCGTGGCTGTAAGTTCGTCCAGTACAGTTTTAAAATCACTAAAAGTTATTTGCGTTCCCCAAACGTTCAATCTAACCAAATCAGAGCAATTAGAAATTATGTTTCTCAAAACGTTTTCACCAGCTTTTGAATAACCCAGTTTCAGGTCTTGGAGTTTAGAAGTAAAAACGTATGGAAATTTGTTCCAATTTATCCCTTTGTAGTTGTAATTATTATTCTTATCAATAACTCTAGTCACAAGAAACAAATTCTCATCTACTTCCTGAGGAAAATCTGTTTCATTACTAATTATCAATTCCATGGCTGTTACATAATCTCTCTCTTCTTTCCTTATATAGGTTTGCAAATAATATTCAATGGCCTACGTCGTGTTTCCGGTTATCAGTGATTTTTAAGGTGCGAATTTTTCCACTGCCATTAGCTCCTAATTTTCAGTAAACTGTGATTTAAGTCTATTTAAATGGTCACATTTGAAGGTTCTAGAGGAAGACCCAAAGTGAAAACTACTGATAGTTATCAGAGACACTACGGTGCCTACTGCATCTGACAGATGGTGACCCTTATCAGTGTACATGGAGGTAGTTAGCAATTAATGTTGTAATTCTTAATTGGAGCAGTCAGAAGTTACATACGGGTCTCTGAACCCTAGCAACTATTTTTACAGTACGCAATTAAGGGAACTGTAAGAACTCAAATATTCCCATTGTTTTTATACACTAGGAAAAAGTACGTGGGTTGAAAATTACTCGTGCATCTATACAAAAAGTACACTGGTTACAGGAAGTAACACTTTTTTCCGTAATGGACAATATGTAAGATGCACTAGCTCTGTAGTTTTCGTCTCCGCAAAATTCCCCGCCCATGGGGGGCGGGGGTGGCTCAGTCGGTAGCGCGCCAGGCTCGTAATCTGTAGTTCCCAGGTTCGAGTCCCAGCTGGGTCAGCGTTGAGATTTATCTCCGCAAAATTCCCCGCCCTGCCCACGGTCAGTAGGGGACACCGATGGGCTTGGAAAGGCAGGACGTTAAGCCGTGGCCCCGTGTGTGGGAGAGCCATACCCTGTGCACGTTAAAGAACACGCTGGATGGCCTTGACGGGAGGCTACCATCTGTCTCCCAACAGCTGTTCTAGTGGGTCCCCTCCCCCAACCTTCTCTGAGCCTTTGGGGACCATGTGGCCTAGCCATTTAGCCCATGGTGTGCAAAAAAGTGCCGCTCAGAGGTAAAACAACCCAACAACCCCGCCCATGGTCAGTAAGGAAGGGCTTGAGCCACCATCCGTCGGACGTGACCCTGTATGCGGGAGAGCCCTGTGCATGGAACACGCTGAATGGCCTTAATGAGAGGCTACCAACAGCTGTTTCAATGGGTCCCAAACCTTCTCTGAGCCTTCTTCAGAGTCCTTGGCCCATGGTGTGTAAAAAACCGCTTAAAGGTCTGGTAGGAACAGGCTTATATCGTAAAACGTTTCCGGTGAAACTAGCAGTGAATAATACTTTTAAGATTGCCATTTGAAAAATCAGTAATAACTACATAAACAGGCTAAGATTAAGGGGAAGTAGAAACTACTGATAGCTGTCACACACTAATTATTCATAACTGCCTACTGTTAAACCCTTAACAGACGGTTCTCCCTACTGACTGTGAGCAGAGAGGTAGCTAGCTAGAAATTAGGATGAAAAATAATATTCTTTATTAATAAGATAGAGGCATTTAGGTTAGAAGATACATTCAGAGCATGTCTCTGAATCCTAGCAATTGAGGGTTTGGCTTCATACCAGGGATAAAAATAATTTAAATCAGTAAAGGTGTTGTCATTAATGATTCTATTATGCATAAGTATCTTGGGCATTAGGTGGTTCAAAGTAATGATAACCTGCATATTGTGCAGAGACTTGTTTGGGCACCCATTTGGATAACACTGCAAGAAATTCTACGTCTGCCAGCAGATCATCCGGAACCATTTATGCTACAGGAATTTTCAGATGAACTCTTCGTGGGACTCAGTTATATCATGATGGCCTAACGGGAGTTCATCAACTGCCTATTATGTCTCACTGCTTAGTTTTTGCTAGCAAGGATAACCCACTATTCTTCATCAACCCGACTACATTCTTAGGAGTCTCACTTCCTAGGGGTACCCCGTCGAATGACCAGTTAGTGTGTAGCAGATGTGTTTGGAGAACGGTCTGGTTGGACCTCCGTAGCCCATGGGCTGCTTGAGTGGTGGTGATAGACTAAAACATGTAAACCATACCCTAAGCTGGATGCTTCAATCCGATGTCATTTAGCAGTGTAATTTCTCTACTATAGTTTCACACTGCTAAGAAGTTTAGAAGTCCTACAACCAGTAATACATGAATTTAACACCTTTTTAACCTACGATATCAGAAATTATCTCCAACGTATTTTTTCAACTTCCGATGGCTCTGTCGATAGCGTGCTCCGTAGTTTCTAGGTGAGACCAGCTCTTATAGCTTGAGATCCATCGAATGGGACACCCCCCTCTTGTTCCGTGTGCAACCTGTGTGCCTCAACGAGACACCTTCCCTTAAGTTTCTCCGGTTCATTTGAAACCTCTGAGCGACACTGTACGGGGGCTGGTGCACACGGGCCGACCGCGGATTGCCTGACGCACTACCGACAGTAAAAGGCGTGTGTCTTCGTGGGAGCCCCCCCCCCCCAGTGCACGGATGACCTTGACGGGAGGCAGCTTGTTTGGAGTCAACTATGGCTGGCGATCGTTAAGAGAGGGAGATACCGCAGGACTTGATGCTCTCCTTCCACCCGTGTTAAAAGAATGAGAGTATGTTTGCAGCAGTAGGATCTGCTCTCTCAGCTGAGTGAGAGCAAACGTCTCGCACCATGCTGCTTGTGCCGCAAGTGTTTGAGACCAGAGTTTGTGCTGCGTCACTTTTCGCTGAGGGAGGGGGTAGCCATTATTAGTCGGAGGACATCCATATACCCAAAGAACAAGCTACCTTGACCTTTATTATGCTCAGAGCATGCCTAATACGTGATTCTCAGTTGTCCCTCCTAGTTTGCGTGTTATTATGGAGGCGAAAGATGGGGAGGAACTTTTCAACGGAATTCCACACAATCAAAGCGTATAGTTTTTTTGAGGGACTGTACAGTACCCATTTGGATAATTAGTCATACGTCATTGTAGTTTACTGCTTTCGATTTACTGCAAGAAGTTCTTTTCTACGTCTGCCAGCAGGAACTTATTGCTACAGGAATTAAAAGATAGAACTCTTCATGGGACTCAATTAGTTATAAGAGCATCTTTAATTTTTGTTTACCATTGGTAACAAGAGTTCAAACTCATCAATTGCCTATTATGTCGTAACTCATGTGCTTTCTATAGTTTTTGCTAGCAAGGATAATTCACTGATTCCCACTTAACCCCCAAATGACTAAATAACTACATTCTTAGGAGTAATCTTCCCCAACACTGGTTAAATACCCTGTCGAATGAACAAACCCTGCTAGTGTGCAGTGGACAGATGTGTTTTACATGGTCTGGTCTCCGTAGCCCATGGCTGCTTGAGTGATGACAATTAGAGCATATGGAAACAAATAACCTAAGCTGGATGCTTCAAAGTGTTTCACACTGCTAAGAAGTTTAGAAGTTCTAGACCTACAACCAGTGATACATGACTTTTAATCTACGATATCAGATCTCCAATTTTTTCCCCAGGGACGATGGCTCTGTCTATAGCGTGCTCCGTAGTTTCTAGGTTCACCTAGACCAGCTCTTATATCCTTTAGATCTACCGACTGAACCCAATTGTCTCGCGACGTGACTCACTGTTCATTATGCTACTGTTTTACCTCTGAGCGACACGGGCTGGCTGGTCGTGTGCACACGGGCCAAGCGGTATTTGACCGCGGATCTGCCTGGCGCCCCCCCCCCCCCAGTGCACGGATGACCTTGACGGGAGGGCTGGTTAAGAGATGGCTTCCACTAGTGAGAGTCTTAGTTGCAATCAGAGAGCAAACGTCTTGCACCATGTGCAGTTGTGCTGCTGATTGGTCGCTGAGGGTAGCCAAGTCGGAGGACATCCATATACCCTGTGACCTGTCCCTCAAAAGCTACCTATGATTCTCAGTTGTCCCTCCTAGTTTGCATGCCGAGAAGTGGAGCCATGGAGGAGGCGAAAGATGGGGAGGAACTTTTCAACGGAATTCCATACAATTAAAGCGTTCGGATAGTTTTTTGAGGGACTATATCTCTATCATTTGCGTTTTTTTTCAAAGATGTATCTGTATTTTTAAACAGATAATATTATGGGTGTTTGTTTACATAGGAAATCTGATGGGCATCAGTTTTTCAATAACCATTTCCTCCATCCCGCCGCCACCTGTTGCTACACCAAACGCTACACTAAACGATCGGGTGTAACAATTAAATATTGATGGTTCTTATTGCATTGTAACAGGTAATCTACAGTCACCCAATTTAGGTTGGGATTAGCTAAGAGTATCAAAAAATATAAAATTTCCAAGAATGTTATCTCGTAATAAGTGGGTTTGATTAGATGATTGAAAAAATTCTTAGCCATGGACTGAATTTTGAACACGATCTCATTGTAATGAGCTGGATCGATCAACAATAAATTAGAAGTACAGAAGGATAATTTATTAATCACCTTATTCCCCCCCGATAGGGGACCACCTTGTCGTGGTGGGGGGGCCTAGGGCCCAGCAACCCGGCTGAGGAGGCTTTGCCGGTCGGGATGATCCCTAGCTGGAGCAGGCCAGAGGATTTTCCGGCTGTAGTGGGCACCAGCT
The DNA here is from genome assembly GCA_038380435.1 of Ryuthela nishihirai. Classification (NCBI taxonomy): domain Eukaryota; kingdom Metazoa; phylum Arthropoda; class Arachnida; order Araneae; family Heptathelidae; genus Ryuthela; species Ryuthela nishihirai. Next base: position 74,778,130 of record JAWZYU010000016.1, read on the forward strand.
GGAGCATTCCAAGGTTTTGCCGGTTGGGGTGGTCCCCGGCTGGAGCATAGCTGAAGCCAACCGAGGTTGAAGACGCTGCTGGCCGGCTTGATTGCCGGTCAGGTGGTGACGGCATTGGAGACCTCACCTCTCAGGAGACCTGTGTGGTCTGATCGACGGCTCTGCCGAAAGGTCTGAACCCGCCCGTAGGCACGAGCTGTCCAAAAAGTCTGGGTCTTACTAAGAGTCTCCACCCCGGGTGCCGATCGAGCTTGGATCTTTATATCCTTGCACATTTGCAAACCGGGGAATAGATTAAAGTAAGGTTTCTTCCGGTGGTTAGCTTTCCTTCTATAGGATTGCTGCCATGTGAGGCTGGGGTTGAGGTGCGCCTATAGGGCGTATTCCTTGCCCCCAGCTCTAGATGGTCATGGCTTTTCTTAACCAGGTAGTGCTGTCAGGCGGAACCGGGAATTGCCGTGGTTGCACAAGATCGCAACATAGAGATCAATCACCTTATTATCCGCTAGATCGTATAAAACGCCGTACTTTTTCTTGTTTCGAATCAGAATGCTAATGTATTTTTGCACCAATTGTTGAATGTTGTAATCGTACACTAATTGTTTAGTGAAGTAATTGGCAAATGGTATATTGGGCACTTTCTTGTCGTCTACAATAATCGAACCTCGAATTTCACTAATTAGAAGATCGGTGAGTGTGTAACTATCCAAGGTCGTAGTAATATCGAAATATTTTTTTAAGTGAAAAGTTTGTTTATTACAACACATAATTATTACTTTATTACTTTATTAGTATTAAGATTGCAATGGAAATGAGAAATGCGATTACAAAAGTCTTTAATCCTTTTCCCAGAAAACCACTTAAAAAATGCGATCCCACATTAAATATTTCGTGTCCGATGGTGTTTGCTAAATTGCCCAAGGCTTCTCCCACGGTTGCTTTGTCGCACTCGAGGCTTTGTTTATCAGATATTCTATCGCCCAAAAATTCGCGAGTACAATTTCTACAACAGGATTCCTCCTTGGATTCGTCGTAGCCCAGACAAATGTTTTCGCCAAAATTAAACGCGCATCTATTATTTCTGGTCGTTGCTTTGTTGCAGCAACTCAGATCGGATATCTTACATTTAACATTATCGGTTATTAGGAAACAGCCAGTGTTTTTATCGAGATATTTCAAGATGTAATCTGAGAGAAAGCCCGCAACTCCCCCGGCCACTAAAACTTTGGGGGCATATTTCATTACGTTTCTCGCAATGCCTCTGAATTTGGGGCTGGTTCGAATTAAAGTATTATAATCGTTTGTATTTTTTATGGGAAAATTAAAATCGTCCATGGTTTTAACTACCCTCGAATCTAGTTTTCCAACTGCCCTCTTTAAAAAGTCTTGAGCCTTAATATTGTTAATAAATGTCTTGTCACCAATTTTTGTTACCTTAAAGACCTTTTTCAGAAAAAGTATCTTTAAATATCTCGAAAGTTGAATGTTATTTACAATTTTTAACAAACGAGTTGGAAATTTTGTCATCTTGTTTTTTTATATATAAAAATAAGGATGTCTTCATACAATTGTATATTTCAATGCGGAAACGTTCAGTGCCCCAAAGATGGTAATTTAATATTAAATCGTATCATATGCAGGGAACATTTAGAAAACATATTTGGCTTAAACGTTAAATTACAAGTATTTAAGCCCCCCTCCGAGGATGGTGTTTGCGGTCCATATTTTATAGTTGCTCCTAATGTTCAATTTTTAATGAACACTGTAATTTTACCCACCAGAGAATTTCTGGACTACTATTATTCGTCAAATCCTCAAAACTCAGATTACATATTGAATCCCGAGATGGACACTTATATAAAACACTTGATAAATATGCGAAGAAAAGATAATTTAACGTTTAACTATCAGTTCGAAATTTTAAGAAATCTAACGATAGCTGAAACCGAAAAGATTAATATGTTTAAAAGTACAGATTCGATTAAAGTAGCACTCAAGAATTTGGTACAAAACAATCTCAATGAACTAAAAACATTTATCTCAAATGAACCATACTACGATTACCTGACGACTAAAATGCGAATCATTACGACAGATGCGAATGAGCCAGAAATGAGAGTTGCCAAGCTTTCTCCATTTGAACAGTTTTTCACGTTTACCTGTTTTCCCGATTTCAGCACAATATCGAAATTTCCAAACTCGAATCCTAAAACATTAAACTTTAACCTAATTTACGTTCCTAAAGTTGGATTCGTAACCACTCACATGCTCATAAACCCCCTGCATTTAGTCATTGCAGGAGAATACAAAATAGACAGACACTATCTTTCCTTTAAAATTTCTAAAGAACCAAAGAAGGCAACCAGCAATCAATTTACGTCAAAAGCTCACTGACCCCCATACGCAGCCATGTAAGAGTGGGAAACAGCGCGCGCGCTGGGTTTAACGACTACCCGCACTCAGCGGTAACACGAGCGGAACTTATCAGAGAGTCCAGCTCTGTCAAAGGTCCTCCCATTACTGTCCATGCAAAGTCCAGTTCCCCCCCCAAAGTTATTTTTTAAACCCATAGTTCTAAACCGACAGGGAGAGAGAATACCTATTTGAAAGAGAGAAACCTAATTACCTATTTGAAGAGAAATATTTACCTATTTGAAGATTACCTATTTGAACCTATTTGAACCTATTTGAAGATTACCTATTTGAAAGAATATTTACCTATTTGAAAGAATATTTACCTATTTGAAAGAATATTTACCTATTTGAAAGAGAGAAATATTTACCTATTTGAAAGAGAGAAATATTTATCTATTTGAAGAGAAATATTTACCTATTTGAAGATACTAATTCCTTGTTAATTAATGATAATTTCTTATTAATTAAATTGTTAATAATAAAAATTTTAGCATTGAAATTTTACTTAAATTTTAAACCAATTACGTATTATTTATGACGTCATCATTAGTTCGTATTTATAGTCGGCCTTCTTTAAAATTTGCTCATTATAGGATGGACCGCCTAACCGATCGGTCCTCTTTTACTTGGACCTACGTTAATTATTTATTAGTATATATAGTATATATATAATATATTTTTTATCTCAAATTCTTACAGAGCTTTTAACAGTGGCTCCAAAAGTACAGTCCTTCCAAATTGAGCCGTTAATAAAAAAGTACCCGATTCTCCTTTACTTTTTTTTAAAGAAGAGGTCCAATGGAAACTCTGTGCTTAAAAGGGGGGTTAATAGCGGATTTTTTTTAGTAATGGTTAGGCTTTAGCGTGTATGGTGTGACTAGAGAGAGACCTTAGAACTCTTTGTGTGTGCAATTGGGAACACATTGGTCGCCTGCCTCTTTGCGTGTGGTGGCACCCCCATCATCTATCCCAGAAGGGCCTCAAAGCTTACACAAACAATTATCCGAACACTTTTAGATGGTGCAACCAGTCAGCCCCCCCCCCCCCCGAACACTTTAGATGGGGGGAATATTAGCTCCAAGTTAAAAAGAGCTTGCAACCAGTCAGTCCTTCCCCCCCCTTAAAAACCCGAACACTTTAGATGGGGGAATAATTTGTTAGCTCCAAGTTAAAGAGTCATCTACAAAAAAGTACAGTCGCTCAAAAAACTATCCGAACGCTTTGATTGTGTGTCAGAGGAATTTTTTTCCGTTGAAAAGTTTAACGCCTCCTCCTCCCCATCTTTTTTAAAAACGCCTCCTCCATAACGTGGCTAATACTTTGCTCCATAACACTTCTTGGCATGCAAACTAGGAGGGACGGTATTAACTGACAATCACGTATTAGGCATAGTAGCTTTTGCTCTGAGCGGCAAATAATAAAAGGTCCCGGTCATCTAGCTTGTTCTTTAATTTGCACAGGGTATATGGATGTCCTCCGACTAATAATGGCTACCCTCCCTCAAATTCAGCGAGCGCACCTACTTGACCAATCAGCAGCACAATTTTCACTCTGGTCTCAAACACTTGCGGCACAAGCAGCATGGTGCAATTGCTCTCAGCTGAGAGAGCAGCTGCAAACAAGTTGAGACTCTTTTAACACTGCACATACTAAGTTGAGACTCTTTTAACACTGCACTAGTGGAAGGAGAGCATCAAGTCCTGCGGTATCTCCCTCTCTTAACGAGTTCGCACCAGCCAGCTTGGAATAAAGTCAAACAAGCAGAGCTCGTTAGCCTCCCGTCAAGGTCATCCGTGCACTGGGGGGCTCCCACGAAGACACGTTCCTGTCGGTAGCGCGCCAGGCAGATCCGCGGTCGGAGGGGGGGGAATACCGCTTGGCCCGTGTGCACACGACCAGCCAGTTTCCCAACCCATGCAGTGTCGCTCAGAGGTAAAACAAACCTTTCACAAAAGAGCATAATGAAGAAAACAGCAAATTGTTAGGAGTCAATGGAGTTTAAGACTCACGTCGCAGCAAGAGACAATTGGCAGAGGTGAGTGGTTCAGTCGATGGATCTTTTCGCCCATTTTCTCAAAAGGATAGGATTTAGCAAAGATAAATCTATAAGAGCTGGGCTAGGTGAACCTAGAAACTACGGAGCACGCTATAGACAGAGCCAAATCTTCGTCCCTGGAAGTTGAAAAAATTGGAGATAATCTCTAATTTCTGATATCGTAGGTTGTGTTAAAAGGTAATTCTGTTAAATTCATGTATCACTGGTTGTAGGTCTAGAACTTCTAAACTTCTTAGCAGTGTACAGTGTGAAACAATAGTAAAGATATTATCATACTTTGAAGCATCCAGCATAGGTTATTTGTTACATTTCCATATATTATGTTTTCGTTTTTCTCTATGCTTTGTCATCACCACCATCATCCTCAAGCAGCCATGGGCTACGGAGGTCCAATTTGATTGAGTTAACTAACTCCTGTTAGGCCACCAATGGTAAACAGAAAGATAAAAGATCATATTAAAGATGCTCTTATAACTAATTGAGTCCCATGAAGGGTTCTTAATCATCTGAAAATTTTAATTCCTGTAGGGATAGCAATAATTATTGTAGCTTAATGGTTCCATTCTGGATGATCTGCTGGCAGACGTAGAAAAGAACTTCTTGCAGTAAAATTCTTTCGAAAGCAGTAAACAGTGTTACAATGACATATTCGATAATTTATAATTATGACTATTCGATAATTTATAATTATGACTATTCGATAATTATCCAAATGGGTAACATGGCCAAACCAATCTCTCTCTGCAAAATATGCTGTTCAAAGTAGGTTAACAACTCTGCTTAACCTCATCATTACTTAAAATTTGAACCACCTAATGCCCAAGATACTGACTGCATAAGCATCTAGATTACTTTCATATTATTAAACAAATGAAAACAAAGTCTGAGAGTTTTTAAATGGATGTGGAAAATGGGAATTTTATATGCTATTAAGTTTTAATACTTGTCAAGATTGGTTTAGGTTACTTGTTTTTTTTTACATGGGCTAAATGTCCAGTGAAGGTAGCTGGAGAGCTGAAATAGTCTCCCGTCAAGGACATCCAGCACATTCTTTAATCCCACGCAAAGAATCATTGGATGGATGCCAAACGCATTTCCTCCTTTTACTGGGGGGGGGGGGGTTGATGGAATCCTATCCTTTTGAGAAAATGGACGAAAAGATCCATCGACTGAACCACTCACCTCTGCCAATTGTCTCTTGCTGCAACGACGTGAGTCTTAAACTCCATTGACTCCTAACAATTTGCTGTTTTCTTCATTATGCTCTTTTGTGAAAGGTTTGTTTTACCTCTGAGCAACATTGCACGGGTTGGGAAACTGGCTGGTCGTGTGCACACGGGCCAAGCGGTATTCCCCCCCTCCGACCGCGGATCTGCCTGGCGCGCTACCGACAGGAACGTGTCTTCGTGGGAGCCCCCCAGTGCACGGATGACCTTAACGGGAGGCTAACGAGCTCTGCTTGTTTGACTTTATTCCAAGCTGGCTGGTGCGAACTCGTTAAGAGAGGGAGATACCGCAGGACTTGATGCTCTCCTTCCACTAGTGCCGTGTTAAAAGAGTCTCAACTTAGTATGTGCAGTGTTAAAAGAGTCTCAACTTGTTTGCAGCTGCTCTCTCAGCTGAGAGCAATTGCACCATGCTGCTTGTGCCGCAAGTGTTTGAGACCAGAGTGAAAATTGTGCTGCTGATTGGTCAAGTAGGTGCGTTCGCTGAACTTGAGGAAGGGTAGCCATTATTAGTCGGAGGACATCCATATACCCTGTGCAAATTAAAGAACAAGCTAGATGACCGGGACCTTTTATTATTTGCCGCTCAGAGCAAAAGCTACTATGCCTAATACGTGATTCTCAGTTAATACCGTCCCTCCTAGTTTGCATGCCGAGAAGTGTTATGGAGCAAAGTATTAGCCACGTTATGGAGGAGGCGTTTTTAAAAAAGATGGGGAGGCGTTTTTAAAAAAGATGGGGAGGAGGAGGCGTTTTTAAAAAAGGTGGGGAGGAGGAGGCGTTAAACTTTTCAACGGAAAAAAATTCCTCTGACACACAATCAAAGCGTTCGGATAGTTTTTTGAGGGACTGTACCAGATAGTTAATGTTTTGTGTGGTAGAAAATGGACAGGCATACAATAATTGAAGGATAAACAAGGTAAGGTTATAGAAGGGGAGGATTCTGTCATGGCTAGGTGGGCTGAGCATTTCAGTGATGTTCTAAACAATGTAGTTAGTTCTACTCCCATTGTTTGCAATGATGATAGATGCATTGGTGGCTTTAATGTTGACCCTATAACGCAATCTGAAGTTATTTTGGCTGTTTCTAAACTTAAACTTCATAAATCCCCAGGGGTAGATGAAATTACTATGGAAATGCTTAGAGCTGGGAATGTTTCGGTTACCACTTGGATGACTGAAATTCTGAATATCTTTTATGATAAAGGCATGGTTCCTAAGGATTTTACCAGAGCTATTGTTATCCCTATTTTCAAAAAAGGTGATCGCAGTTCTTGTGATAACTATAGGGGTATCAGCCTACTCTCTGTTCGAGGTAAAGTTCTTTCCATGATTGTGCTTAATAGAATTAAGAATCTGGTTGACAGTCAATTGCGTGATGAAACAATGTGGATTCAGAAGTGGTAGGGGATGTGTGGATGAGATATTTTCACTTAGGCAGATTCTTGAGAAATGTTTTTAGAGTTTCAGAAACCTTTGGTTGCTAGCTTTGTTGATTTCGAAAAGGCTTTCGACTCTGTTGATCATCATAATTTGTGGTTGATTGTGAGATCATATGGTATACCAGACAAGTTGGTTAACATTATTAAAGCTGTCTATAATAACACTGAGTCGTGTGTGAGAGTTGGTAAGGCTTGTAGCAATTGGTTTAGCATTACTTCTGGTGTTCGACAAGGGTGCATTTTGTCTCCTTTTCTTTTTAGCTTGGTTATTGATTATGTTATGCGAAATTCACTTCAAGGGAAAGATTTTGGCCTTAAACGGGCTGGAGATACGAAAATGTCTGATTTAGATTATGCTGATGATTTAGCCCTTTTGGCAAATGATGTTGATGAGATGAATTCTTTCATTCGAGCTGTTGATGAGACTGGTAGTCGAGTAGGTTTGGTTATAAACAGAGAGAAAACTAAAGTGATGAAAATTGGTCAGGCAGGCTGTGATTCAGTTAATCTGAATGGTTGAAGTCTTGAGCAGGTGTCACAGTTTAATTATCTTGGGAGCTATGTAACAGATAATGGTGATGTGCGGCATGAGATTAACAGACGAATTGGGATTGCTGCCGGGACTTTTAAGAACCTATGGAGAGTGTGGAGAAATAGGCGTATACACCTAAAGACTAAAATTAGACTGTATAACAGTTTGGTTCTTTCTAGGGTTAGTTATGGTAGTGAAACTTGGACACTTTGTAGACAAGATAACAGGAAACTAGATGCTTTTGATTCCAGGTGCTTACGCAGTATCTTGGGCATTAGGTGGTTCAACTTTGTAACTAATGATGAGATTAGGCAAAGGAGTTTGCAACCTCCTTTAAGCAGCATATTGTGCAGAGAGAGACTCCGTTGGTTTGGCTATGTTGCCCGTATGAATAATTATAGATTGGCAAATAGGGTTATGAACAGTGTGCCTAAAGGCCTCAGAAAGAAGGGGAGACCTAGGATGCGGTGGGCAGACAATGTCAAACAGGACCTTGTTAGAATTGGTGTGCAGTGGCCAGATGCAGTAGATGTAGCTCAGGATAGACTTGCTTGGAGAACTAAATTGCACGGTCTGGTTGGACCTCCGTAGCCCATGGCTGCTTGATGATGATGATGATGATGATGACATCATATAATACCTACCACTTCTTAGTTTTGAAAAGGAATTGAAAATGAGATAAATTTTCTGAAATAAAAAAGCAAAAAAAAAAAATAAACAAAGAAGTATATGTTTGACCACTTTGAATAACTCCAAAATTAGCCCGAACTCGAAATTATTTTAAAATCTACTTAAATCTTTTTTTTTTTTGAGTATAGAGGAAAAATAGTCATTCGCCGGGTGGGATCCGAACCCACGATTCCATGATGACATATCAGGTGCTCTAACAGCTAAGGTGCCAAATCTGATGGAGATCTCTTCTATTGGTGGCTTTAAACATTATCCAATATAATCAGTCATTCGAATTCATTTCACTTCGAATGAAGACATGTGTAAAAGGGATTTTCCAGGTTGTGCACATCTCTTTTACTTATTTCAAAAGGAATTGTCAATTACGAAATTCGATTTTCTCCCTCATATCAATGAGTCCAAATGACTTTAATTGCTAAACATTCACATTGACATTGTTTTTGAGCAACTTTAAATAAAAGTATCACAACCACCTGCGTACACTAGACTATGAAATTTGGAAAGACCTGTGATATAGCTTACTTACACAGGTTATTCCGTGTGTTAATTCCGTGTGTGATTAACATAATAAATTACGATAGCCCGACTCCTAAATGCTACTTTTGATATATCTTATTTACACAGGAATATTCTTAAACACTGTCAATAAATACGGAATAGTGGGCTAGGGTAACTATAAAATAAAGGAAATCACAAGACTGTTCTAGACAAAAAGTTATAGAGTACATAAATATATTTAGGAGACGGAATCTCGATGGAGGACATATATAATATAATATGTATTAATAGTAGTATTATGGAGACATCCATTATTGAAAGATAGGACATAGCATTGTAGAGGATTATGAATTCAAATCAACATTAAACCATTCCTCAAATGATCCTCATATTAACTCAAATAATACACAGGGAATGCTGATATATGTGGTTAGACATTTAGTACCCTATTCGCGAACTATTATTATCCACAAGATATTCGAAACTATGAGCTCAGTGGTTATTAAGAGACGATTCAGTGGACGATCATGTCTGGCAAAAGCACATGCGATCAGCTGAATCGGGATAAGCAGTCTTTTTCGCAGATGGCAATGAGGTGTCAACACCATAGTGTGTAAAATCAAAACTTAATATGTCACATCCACTTTACAAGCTGCTAAAGGGAAGCCAGATCATGTAGATTTTCAACGTCATGAACTGAGTGCCTAATATGGCTGACAAGTAGACAAAGCTCGCCAACATTTTGAAAAAGGTTATCGTATTATTTAAAACTTGTTATATTTCATTATTTCCATGATGAAGATAAACAGCTTCAAGGTGATATTTCATAGTCAACAGAGTGAAATTGTCTCCAAATTGTTTGATGGAGAATACAAACATTTTCTCTGATCATCTTAGTAACCTGATCTGAACTTCACTAAAACTTTGTGGAATATAGTGGAGCGTGGCATGTAGTCATTTATTCCACCGCGATCACCCTTAAGGAATTTTATGCTGATGTGCAACGGGAATGGCTTCCACCACAAAAAATGCCTACCTAGTGCTTACACAATGCATATCACATCAAAATCAAACTGTTGTGAAGGCACAGATCTCGATGCAGAAGGGAGGATCCCATATTTATTAAGTTTTCTGCTTTTTCACTAAGCGGTGTATCTAATTCGTTTAATGACTACCTATCACGAATATGTGTCGCGTGTCAATGCAAAGAATTTTTGCGTTAATATATACTATAATGACGTAGACCAAAATTGAAATGCTAATTTTTTTTTTATTTTATTTATTTTGGAATAGCTTGTGAAGGAAAACAACAAATGTTTCCCCTACATGTACTGTCTAGTAGGTTGGACAAAACATTACCTAACACATTTCCAAAGTAATCACACGACTACGCATACTTATACATTATCACTATTACGCTGTAGTATAGATGATAAAGATGTGGTTACCAACACATCGTTATCATCTATAGGTCATATATATATATACCAGATATATATGATATATATCTGAGTATATCATATATATCGTATATATCATATATATCAGATCTATATAACAGATATCATCACATCTTTGACTCACTTTTGCATAGTTTTTAAGGATACAATCCCATGCCGTAAGTCCCTTGATTTTACACTGTTGTTCACACGTATGTCCACAGTTTGGGTTTTGTCTTTCTTCCGGCAGTAGTTAGCAGCGCCGTCTTCAGTTGCGATGACATTGCACTAGTTGCAAAGGGTCACTGTAGGTCTTTTTGCACAATTTTGGGATACGTGTGAATCCAATAAATAAGTGAAAAATGTGGTTGTTTACCCAAACGTTTTTCTGCTGCTGGGCAGCCTTCTTCAGCAGTCCTAGTTTTTCGAGTGATGCGTAAGTTATACTTACAAGCTTCCACAGCGCTTGCATTTCTTCTCCCTCGCCCTGCTTCCTGTTTTTGCCACGGAGGAGGGTGGGGGTTGTTGGAAGCAGTTTGGGTCTGCGATCTTTTGCTCACGGTTTGTTGATGTTCCGGAGGGGGAGGTGTTTCGGACTTGTGCCGTCTTAATGCGTTTATTATTTTTTTGGTGAGTAGTTTGGGTTGTTTTACCTCTGAGCGGCACTTTTTTGCACACCATGGGCTAAGGCCAGGACACATGGACTCCGAAGGCTCAGAGAAGGTTGGGAGAGGGGACCCACTAAAACAGCTGTTGGGAGACAGATGGTAGCCTCCCGTCCAGGACATCCAGCGTGTTCTTTAACGTGCACAGGATATGGCTCTGCCGTACACGAGGGCATGGCTTAACGTCCATACCGATGGACGGCGGCCTTTCCCAGTCCATCGGTGTCCCCTATTCACTGTGGGCAGGGCGGGGAATTTTGGGAAATAAATCTCAAATGCTAGCCCAGCTGGGACTCGAATCTGGGAACTACAGATTTCGAGCCTGGCGTGCTACCGACTGAGCCACCCCCGCCTCTTTGTTTGGTGAAGTTTTCTCTTTACTGATCTAGTAATAATTTCCATGGTGTTAGGGGGTGATATATTTCGTCATTGCAACAATGATCTCTATTTTGGTATATGATCATTTGCTCCGCGACATCCAGTTTCAAATTTGTGGGTGGTGCGGTAATGATTTCGGCATTTTCGTAATCAGGTTGTTGTCCTGCTTGTTCTGCCTCTCTAACAAGGAATGTGGTTTTCGTTTCAGTCGTACATCCGTTCTATGCTCCTTCATACGTATTTCAGTTGATCGTTTTGCTTTTCCGAAGTATGGCATTCCTTCTGTATTGCTGCCAAGTTGCCATTGGTATTTATATTTAATATGCGTGGGGTGCTGGCTACTGGTATTTGATTCCCATAAGGTTTCATTACGTTACGCATGGTGTTGACAAACCATGGTATAATCGGTATACGTTTTGTAAATTTTGGTTTTTATGCATCGGATCTTTGTGCTGGAGTGGGTTGAGTTGCTTGGTTTATTTTACTTTTAGCAGTATTTCGATATCGTTGATCAGTTTCCTTGGGTGTCCTGCGTTTAGTGCGATTTCATAAATGTTTCTTCTATCTGCTTCGTGGAATTTCTGGTTGTGGATTATTTGCCGTTTCTTATAAATGCAGTTTTTATTGCCTGGTTTTTATAGTTTAGCGTTTGGCTTGAATTAAATGGGATAACGATGGTTGATGCAAATGGTTTATGATATAATTCGACGTCTAAGTTTTGGTTTCTTCGATGTATCATCATATCGAGAAATTGCTTCCTTTGCTGCTTTTCGTTTTCAATGTTAAATTTTATGGTGGGAAGGATTTGGAATAGTTCTTGTTGCATTTTTGTTCCAGCTTGCTGTTTGTTTCAGCACTATGTCCTCAATGTGCATAAGTGCAATATCCGCTGGGAAGGATGAGAGAGGGCAGCCCATGGTTACGCCTTGCTTCTAACGGTAAATTTGTTTGTTGATTTTTAAAGTGATTGTTCTCGATTGCGAAAATTGATTCTCTTATGAGACCACAAGTTTGTGGGCTGGGGCCTCCGTTGCAAGCTTCTATTTTTGTCTGTATAATTTTAATTATTTCTCATAGAGGTGTTCGTGGTAAAAGTAAAATGATGTCAAATGATGCCATTCGGTGTTAGCGCTCGATATTCATGTTTTTTGATTTATGGTGAAGATCTCTTGTAGCAGTGATTACAAATTGTGTCGTTCAAAATATTGCTGCAGATATAGGTACAGAACGTTTTCGAATTTGATTGTTGGTGAGCGATGTTTCGCTGGTCTGTAAATGGTAGCTAGGCCTAAACTAGAAGGAGAGCTATGTACCAATCCCCAGTGATGACGCACAGAATCGGCCAGGTCTAGCACCTAATATCCGACCTCGCCTTCTCGTGGTGCAGGCCGTTAGTACCTATTAAAAGACATATTCTCTTTTAGAAGAGAACGTAAATGGTCGGCTGACAGCTCAATGTGGCCTACAGATCTGATCATCTATGGCAACTTTTTTTTGTTTGTTTTCAATCCTGATGAGGAGCAGTCAACCTCACAGGGTCCTAGTGATGGCCATTTATCACTCTAGACTGGACTAGTTTATGGATTTGAGCTTAATAATGACTCTTGGATTTACTGCACTGGTGGGTCTCGGTTGAGGGAGAATCTTCCGCTGTGTTTTCTGTTTTCTTGTGGGTTGCCAGCACTAAGTGAACAGGGCAGGGTATACCTTATATATCAGATGGAGGATAATTCTTATCAGAGGTCATCGCAGATACCTCAACCTTCGCTTAGCTAGTTGGGCATCGTGAATCCTAAACTGGAGTAATCTGTCTCAGGTAGGCCATATGGCTCCTGAAAAGGTCCACTTGAAAAGGTGGTGCCTGAAGTTCCCACCAAAATCGGTGACTTTAGTCTTTAGCGGAAGAAGGACAGGTCTTTTCCTGATGCTTGCGATCAGGGGGCTGTTTGATATTGTTGGCCCTACTCTCTCATTAAACCTAGTCTTTAAAAAAATCCTACTAATCATTTTCTTTTTGCAGGTAGGTGGAACGTCAGGAACTTATATAAAGAATATTTCCTTAAAGTCCTAACGCAGTATTTCCAACGTTATAACCTAGATATTCTAGGCCTGCAAGAGACCAGATAGACAGTTAAAGATGACATACTTAAAAATAATTTTTTTCTCAGAGATTTTGGGTTTGCTTCTCAGCAGACATGTCAATGATACTCTTCTAGGATATGAGTGCATTAATGAAAGATTTCTTACAGCAAAATTTAAATAAAAATTAAAGACTTGAAATTTATCATTAAAGACTTGAAACGTTATTAATAAAAACTTGAAATTCAGAGCGAATAAGTAACACATACTACAAACACCGGGACATTTATAAATATACATGGGTTTCACCTGATGGGTTCACAGGAATATGATAGATTATATTTTAATTAACAGCAAATGGGCTAGTTCAGTTAGGAATACCATATCATACACGGGAGCCACAATTGGGTCTGGACATTACCTGGTCAAAGGTGTTTTGCAACTGAAGCTTCAGAAATGTTGTGCTAAGGTTAAAAAATCAATTATAACACTGAATACTTGAAATATCCAGATTTTACCAAAGCATAACATGATAGGCTACTTAGTCATTATGAGAATCGTGAAAAAGAATGGGATCAATTTAAGTAGGCTTTTCTTGGAATCAACAGTACTCTTTTGGGTAAAATGGAATAGAGGAAACAAAATTATTTTTGTGATAAGGCTATGGAACGTATTACTGAGAGGAGGAAATGTAGGATTAATATGAATCAACACCCTACTAGTACTAACAGTAGGGTCTGTTTTATTTGGTTATTGATTTTGTTATGCGAAATTCTTTGCAAGGGAAAGATTTTAGCCTTAAATAATCTGGAGATTTCAAAATTTCTGACTTAGATTATGCAGATGATTTGGCTCTGTTGGCTAATGATGTTGATGAGATGAATTCCTACATTAGGGTTGTTCATGAGAATGGTAATAGAGTAGGTTTGGTGATAAACAGGGAAAAAATTAAAGTGATGAAAATTGGTCAGGCAGATGGTGCTTCAGTTGCTTTGAATGGCCGCACTTCTTGAGAAAGTATATCAGTTTAATTATCTTGTCAGCTATGCAACAGATACTGCTGATGTGCGACATGAGATAAATAGAAGAATAGGGATTGCCGTTGGGACTTTTTAGAATCTATGAAGAGTGTGTAAAATTAGGCGTGTACACATAAACACTGAAATTAGTCTGTATAATAGTTTGGTTCTTTCTAAGGTTAGTTATCGTAGCGAAACATGGACCTTTTGTAAGCAGCATAACAAGAAATTTAATGCCTTTGATTCTAGATGCTTACGCAATATCTTGAGCATTATGTGGGATGAATTTGCAAGTAAAGACGAAGTTAGAAGAAGGAGTCATCAACCTCCTTTAAGCAGCATATTTTGCAGAAAGAGTCTTGCGTTGGCTTGACCATGTTGCCCGTATGCATAGATGCAGATTGGCAAACAGGATTATGAACAGTGTACCTAAGGGTTTCAGAAAAAGGGGGAGATCTAGGATGCGATGGGCAGACAATGTCGAACAGGACCTTGCTAGAATTGGCCTAGAGTGGCCAAATGCAGCAGCAGTAGCTCATAACAGACAAGTCTGAAGAGGAAAATTACACAGTCTTGGCTCATACTATAGCTGTTCCAATCAAAAAATTATCTATTGACCAATAAGAGTACGAACTTATACGAGTCAACGAAGGAAAATTACGCAATATGGAAACTAAGTCTTCTAATTGAAACCAGTCCTCATGCGTTCTAGCATAATCACCGTAATATTCTGTCATAATTAATTCCTTAAGGAGAGGTAATTTCACAGCTGTAAATTCGTCCAGTACAGTTTTAAAGTCTCTAAAAGTTATTTGCGTTCTAGAAACGTTCAACTTAATCAGATTAGGGCAATTAGAAGTGATTTTTCTCAAAACGTCTACACCCGCTTCCGAATCACCAAGATCCAGCTCTTGGAGTTTGGAGGTAAAAACGTGTGGAAATACGTTCCAATTTATCCATTTTGTGTAATTGTTAGTCTTATTAATGACTCTAGTCACAAGAGACAAATTCTCATCTCCCTCCAGCGGCAATTCCCTTCGTCACCACTAATTACTAAATCCATGATTGTTGCATGTCATCTCTCTTCTTTCCTTATATAGGGGTTCTTTTGCAAATAGACTAGGGATCATAATGCTCAGCAAAGGTGTGAAAGTTTCCAGTGAAACTAGCGGTGAATGAGACATGGGTTTGTACAAATTTTTCCTTTTAAAATACTAATAAGAATTGTCACTAGACTGCATCGTTTAAATGGTCACATGAACTTTGAAGGGGGAGGGACCCAGAGCAGAGTGTACTGATAGCTGTTAGAAGAGTGTACTGCTAGCTGTTAGAGCACTTGACATGCCACACATGCTAATTATTCAGTGCCTACTGTTATTGAGACGATGATTCCCATCGGGTGTGCCCTACTGCCCACAGTCAGTAGGGTAGCTAGCTGGATATTACAAATTAGATGAAAATTGTAAGTCTTAATTAGAAGGAAGCATTCAGTCAAAAAGATACAAGGCATGTCTCTGAATCCCAGCAACTTTTTAACATAGGAGTACGCAATTTGGAGTGTAACACTGTTAAAACTCAAATATGCTTTATTTCCATTGTTATAGACAAGTGCTAGTTACGGGGAAGAAGTACGGGTTCTACTAATTTTCATTTTTATCTATACAAAGGGGTACACTAGTTACAAGGAGGATTGAGGACCATTGGTTTAGGCAATCTTTCCAATAATGAACAATAAGTTCACTATCTGTTGAGCAAAAGTACAACAAAAGTACTTAATCATTCAAGTTATTTCTGCATTCACACTTAATCAAAACTAGCTGTTTGGCCACCCTTTTAAACACACATGTAACACAAACTGTAATGTTTCCATTTTATTAAACAACACATACAAATGTATATAAAATTATGGCACTTGAAACAAAATCTTTTACTTTTAATTTTTTACTGAGCATTAAACTTTACTGTGGAAGGCAAATGACTCGAAAATGTACTTAAAAACTGTGGACTAAATTGTTCCTTTATGACATAAAGTTCACGCAAATGGAGAAACTTATGTTCCTCCAATGCTTTATGAAATGGATTATCTAATATAATATTAATTTTATCATTCTTACTCACACCTAAGCATTTCACCTGAAGTATTCTAATGCCAGGAAGTGCCTTTAAGATATTTTCAAATAGTAATAATGAATATTTATAGTTCTTATCAACTTTTAATTTGACACTACAGCACTCGATATTGGGAAAAGATTCACTGATAATATAATTTTCATCCAAATCTTCTTTCCTATCTTTAACCCACACTTTAAAGTTTAAATTTTTTAAAGCCCAACAACGTAATAAAATCTTTTCGAACAAAAATTTAATCTCATCACAATAATCTATAGTCAATGTTTGAATTTGAGATCCTCTATGAATGAAGAAAAAATTTAAAGCGTTGATTAAATCCTTTTTATCATTAAGAAAGGTCTTCAGTCCTATGTCTCTTACCGTTAATGTCATAAACACTTTCAAAATTTCCCAAAACATTGAATTACTATTTTCAATTATACCATTAACTTGGATATTGACACTTGTCAAAGACGTTGATGAAAAGCATTTTTTTATCATGTCGGCATCAAAAAAATAAGAAAATCCTATATCTATATGTTTTAAATTTATTACGGGCCCAATTAAATCCAAGTAAATAGCCCGTACGATAGCTTCTCCTATTAAAAAATTCTCCCATGTACAATGGGATTTCGACATGATACGAGTCAGCAAAGGAAAATTACGTAATATACAAACTATTTCATCTAATTGAAACCAGTCCTCGTGTGACTTTGCATAGTCCCAATAATCTGTCATAACTAATTCCTTAAGGGAAGGTAATTTCGTGGCTGTAAGTTCGTCAAGGGGAGGTAATTTCGTGGTTGTAAATTCGTCCAGTACAGTTTTAAAGTCACTAAAAGTTATTCGCGTTCCAAAAACGTTCAATCTGACCAAATCACAGCAATTAGAAATTATTTTTCTCAAAACGTTTTCACCAGCTTTTGAATAACCCAGTTTCAGGTCTTGGAGTTTAGAAGTAAAAACATATGGAAACTTGTTTCAATTTATCCCTTTGTAGTTATAATTGTAATTATTATTCTTATTAATAACTCTAGTCACAAGAAACAAATTCTCATCTCCCTCCTGAGGAAAATCTGTTTCATTACTAATTATCAATTCCATGGTTACATAACCTCTCTCTTCTTTCCTTATATAGGGTTCGTTTGTAAATAGACTAAATATCAAAATGCTTAGAACGGGCCTTGTAAACGTCGTGTTTCCGGTGAAACTATCAGTGAATGAGACATAGATTTTTAAGGTGCGAATTTTTCCACAGATAAGATTGCCATTAGCTCCTAATTTGAAAGATTAGTAAACTGTGATTCAAATTTAAGGATTGTATCCACATACCATAATTTAAATGGTCACATTTGAAGGCTCTAGAGGAGAGGAAGACCCAAAGTGAAAACTACTGATAGTTATCAGAACACTTAACATTTCACACACTATGGTGCCTACTGCATCTAACAGATCGTGACCCTCATCGGTATACTCTACTAACCGTAGGTAAAAAGGTAGCTAGCAGGAAATAATCAAAATAATGTTGTAATTTTTATATTAATTAGATTGAAGCAGTCAAAAGATACATACGCGTCATGTCTCTGAACCCTAGCAACTATTTTTACATGAAAGTACACAATTAAAAGAACTGTAAGAACTCAAATATTCTTTATTTCCATTGTTTTTATTTATACAAGTGCTAGTTTCTAGGAAAAAGTACGTGGGTTGAAAATTACTCGTGCAGTTTTATCTATACAAAAAGTACACTGGTTACAGGTAGTAAAAGATTGAGAACCATTAACCTCAATTTTTTCCGTAATGGACAATAAGTCAAACTATGTAGGATCGATAGTGCACTAGCTCTGTAGTTCCCAAGTTCGACTGAATCAGCTTTCCGCAAAATTCCACGCCCATGGTCAGTAAGGAACACCGATGGGCTTGGACCACCGTCCGTCGGATTGGACGTTAAGCTGTGACCCTATATGTGGGAGAGCCCTGTGCAGGGAACACGCTGAATGGCCTTGATGGGAGGCTACCATCTGTCTCCCAACAGCTGTTTCAATGGGTTCCCTCCCCCAAACCTTCTCTGCTATTATGTGTACTTCACTTTATTCATTGTGTATCAACAATGTCAGGCAACTTATACGTCTCATCCCTCCCTTATCAACTCATTATCAACAAGAATAGCAACGTGAAACTGTAACATCTGCTATTATGTATGCTACTGCACTACTTTGTTCATCAGCTATTCCCCCCAACTTTCAAACTCTTTCCCCCAACTTTCAAATGTGATCACCCATGAGATATAAAAAAAGCAAAACCCCATTTCTCTCAACTCTTTAAGGCGATTTTTCCACACTCAATAGGATTAACAAAATTTTTATTTTACTTCCAATTTTTGCAACCATGACATATCTTTTTCTTTACAATATTACACATTCTTTTAGGCTGCAGCCTTTTAGGTGAAGTTAAACAGGCACCTATTTTTTTTTTCCCATCACATGGCAATTTTTGAATTTTACGACACAGCGCATTTACAAGAAACTCTTTTTTTATACTATTTAAAACATTTTCATTATGAGAAAAAACAGCATTATGAGAAAAAATATCATGATGAAAATCAAACATTTCATCATCAAAAATATCATCAAACATTTTTTCATCAAACGTTTCATCATGGTCAAAAATATCACTTGACACATTACTTGATACATCTGACATTGGAATCCCTGTAACTTCAGGGACTTCTGTAACTTCAGGGACTTCTGCAACTTCAGGGAATTCTGTAACTTCAGGGACTTTTCCTGTAACTTCAGAGACTTCTCCTGTAACTTCAGAGACTTCTCCTGTAACTTCAGGGACCCCTTCTTGAGTCCTTGATAATGGAACTATTAACAATGGATCAATCACACTTAACACTGGTTCAATCACTTCATCGTCAATGGAAATGCTTAACCACACGTCATCACTTTGACGCACATGACAAATTTCACCTCGATAAAGTCTTCTGTCGAATTTAATATTTGCAAAATATATAAAATCATCAGGAGATCCAATTGATTTACTTATATCACGAGGATCATAGTCGAGAAAAGAACATTTTAGCCACATAAAATTTTGACGAATATAGCATGTCTCACCACGATAAATTTTACCATCTCCATGAAAAGTTGTTAAGTCTAATAAACTCATTATCAGGTTCCATATTTAATACAAACTAACTAAAAAACACGAAACCTTTTATAGTTTGCGCGTCCTCATAGATTACGTCAACTTCCTTAAACTGGCTTTGTGCCAAACATCCGCTAAGCAAGGCCATTACTCCAAGGACATTTCTTTTAATAAAGACAACCTACTTTAACCTTTAGAAACTGGGTCGCCTAACTCTAAAAAATTAAACACATTTTCAATTAGGGTTGAAAGCTACATAAAAAATTTCACAGCCATTTATTCCTTAATATTTTGGTTTGTAGAAAAACTTTCAAAAGTGATCCATTATAAAAATTTATCAATATTAACTCATAACATATTTTAACGCATAACATATAAATAAGAATAAAATTGCATAATAAACAATAAAATGAATCAAAAATCAGTTTTAAAACTGGTAGATATTTGTCTCGTTAATATCGTTCAAAATATCAAAGAAGATATAGATTTCCACAATGAAAATTTTAAAAAGAACCCACTTGATTCTTTAATATTACGTAAGAAACTTTTCCTTTCATATTACACAATAGGTTCTACATAATGGGATATGATTAACAGAAAATAGGCTAATTCATGAGAGTTAGCTTGCAATAGCATCACAAATGCTGCCTTCTTTTAGTAATACACACACCAGAGGAAAAATGATTTTTCTACAATGATTTAGCTCCCCCTATAATTAGAATGCAGTTATTGAAACTTATGTAACTAATATTACGAATAGAAGGTGAGGATTCTGTTATGGCTAGGTGGGCATTGATGTTCTAAACAATGTGGTTAATTCTACTCCCATTATTTATACTGACGATAGATGCATTGGTGGCTTTAATGTTGGCCCTATAACACAATCTGAAGTTGGCTGTTTCTAAACTTCATAAATCCTCAGGGGTTAGATGAAATTACCACTGCTCAGAGCTGGGAATGTTTCGTTTACCACTTGGATGACTGAAATTTTGAATATCTTTTATGATAAAGGCATCTAAAGGATTTTACCAGAGCTATCCCTATTTTCAAAAAAAGGTGATCGCAGTTCTTGTGATAACTAGAGGGTGATAACTATAGGGGGTATCAGCCTACTCTCTATTCCAAGTAAAATTCTTTCCATGATTGTGCTTAATAGAATTAAGAATCTGGTTGACAGGCAATTGTGTTATGAGCAATGTGAATCTTTTCACTTAGGCAGAGAGAAATGTTTAGAGAAACCTTTGGTTGCTAGCTTTGTTGATTTTCAAAAAAAGCTTTCGACTCTGTTAATCGTCATAATTTACGGTTGATTGTGAGATCATAATGGTATACCTGTCAAGTAATGAAAGCTCTCTATAATACTGAGAGTTGGTAAGGCTTGTAGCAATTGGTTTAGCATTACTTCTGGTGTTCGACAAGGGTGCATTTTGTCTCCTTTTTCTCTTTAGTTTAATTGATGACTCTTTCATTCGAGCTGTTGATGAGACTGGTAGTAGAGTAGGTTATAAACAGAAACTAAAAGTGATGAAAATTGGTCAGGTAGGCTGTAATTCAGTTGATGCAATCTTGAACAGTTTAATTACCTTGGGAGCTATGTAACTGTTACTGGTGATGTGCAGCATGAAATTAACAGACGAATAGGTATTGCTGCCGAGATTTTTAAGAATCTATAGAGATTGTGGAGAAATAGGCATACACATTTGAAGAATAAAATTAGACTGTAGTTTGGTTCTTTCTAGGTTATGGTAGTGAAACTTGGACGCTGTGTAAACAACGGGAAACTAGATGCTTTTGATTCCAGATGCTTACGGAGTATCTTGGGTATTAAATAGAGTATCTTGGGTATTAGGTAGTTTGTAACTAATGATGAGGCAAAGGAGTCTGCAAACCTCCTTTAAGCAGCATATTGTACAGAGAGAGACTACGCTAGTTTAGTCATGTTGCCCGTATGAATAATTGGCGGTTATGAACAGTGTGCCTAGAGGCCTCAGGGGGAAACCTAGGATGCGATGACAAACAGGACCTTGTTAGTGTGCAGTGGCCGGATGCATCTCAAGACAGATTGGAGAATTAAACTGCGAGGTCTGGTTGGACCTCCGTAGCCCATGGCTGCTTGAGGATGATGACTTATATAGATAATCAGAGTTAATTATGATGGGTTAATAAACACTAAATAATCCTTTAAACATATAAGACCTTAGAAAACCCCAAATAGGCAAATTCTATTCCTAAATCTTTATAACTCATGTTTTCCTTATTTTACAGAATTATATAGCGATGAAATTTTTCTTCAACTGGAGAAACAAATAGATTATACTCCCGATTTAATTTTCAATAATCAATTAACACATTTCATAATTAATAATTCAACAAATAAATGTAAACCTTGCACAGGTTTTAATATGGAGAAATGTTTAAAATGCTTCGAGAATTACCAAATATTTATCAAAAAATTAGAAACATTTCAAGTAGGTTATTAATTTTTATACTTAAAAAATAATTTTTTTAAACCTATTTTATAACCTATTCCCTTTATAATTTTTTTCTTCTTTACAGAATCTACAAGCTCTAAAATTTACTTATTATGATCCGTACGGTAAAATTCAACTCAATCACAATGATTTAATCTTTATAGATCTTAGTTTTATGAATACACATGATTTAATACTTAATTGTCCAAATTTAAAAGTTTTAATTCTTTCTTCAAATTGGAACTTTAATGACGATATGCTTTTACAATTACCAAAAAGCTTATTGTATATAGCGTTGTATAATACAAAAGTGTCACAAGAAGGAATTTTTTCGTTATTAAAAAATAAACCTCCAAACAGTAAACCTATTTATATTGCACATGATATGGACTTTACCAAGTTCTTAAACCAAAGTGTAGCTTTGAAAAATTTAGAACTTACATCGTTTAATATTCATGAAGTCTCTCAAACATTTTCTCAAATAAATAATTACCTACCAGATCTAACAATATTGAAATGTAGTGTGGCAATTAATGTTTACCATTTATTACCAGAAAATCTGGAAGAATTAAAATTAATAATTTGTTCCGAAAATGATTTAAAAAAATTTTATTTACAATATTTATCAAGCAAAAAGCGTAATATTAAAGTGTTACACTTTCACAATAACAACATCATTAATATTTCACTAGCAGTTTTATCAGACATATTAAAATGTTGTCCGGCAATAAAAAAATTAAGCATTAAAAATATTGCCTTTTATGGTAAAGCTAAAATATCATACGATTTAGAATCTTTAGAGTACTCTAATTTAAATAGAGATTCAGAGTATCATTTAAATCAGTTACAGAGTATAGCGAAAAACATTCGTGATTTAAGATTCGTTGGTCACAGAATTACTAAAATAGCAGAAATATTTTAAACATTAAAAAATTTAACATTACAATGTAATATTGAAAATAAATGTCTAGTGGACATATTAAAATTGCAGCATTTAACGTCTTTCAAAATTATTGGCTATAATATGAAAGTTATAGAAACATATGCAGAAAAATATATTAAATATCACAATTTAAATATATATTTTAAACATACATATTTATATTCTAAAGAGGAGGCATATTTCCAATTTTTGCCTCAACATATCTGTAATTTTATTAAGTCATGGTATAAATAAATTTGTCTCGAATCTTATTAGTCAATCATACTTTTAAAGACTTATTTTTGCGCAAAATCATTCACGTTAGTAACAAGAAGACACTTTTCAAAAAACTTACCCTCCATAAATCATTAAGAAAAACTAATGATAGCCATCACACCCTAGTGCCTATTAAGAATTAAATCTATAAAATAATCTCTCAATGCTAACTTGTAAATGATTATTCATTATCTAAAAAAACCATCTCACCCCCCCAAAAATAAACAACTATTCTCTAAACAGTTACAAGGTTCATTATTTTAATTACCTTCACACACCATTAAATAACGCACGTCCCAAGGACAAGTCACACATTGCTTTGATAAATTTAAATCAGTTAGCTTAAGAAAAACACTCGTTTTGAAACATTCAAAAAGAATATCTATCCAAAAGAACAATCCCCCTCTAACCACACAATTCTTTTAAAGTTGACTAAGTATCTTATAAATAAGAACACTAATTGAAAAAACAAAATATGCTCATTAAAACATTGCATAAATTAGCATTTGAAAGTATAATATTAAACCTTCCAAGACATGCAAGAGCAGAACCTACTCTGTATATATCATTTAGTAAGTAACATTTAATTCAATGCTTATTTAGTTCAATGCTTATTTAGTTCAATGCTTATTTAGCAACTTCTTTCCTCTCTTACAGAAAAACGATATTCGGATAAATTGATGAAAACTATTGTTAAAAGGGATATACATATAACGGATATAAAGTCAAAAGAATTTATATTAAATAAATTTCTAAAAATCTTATATCTCACAGACTATATAATTTCATACAAAGGAACATTTCCATCTTCATTAAAACAAATCTCACAACATATCTTACAAATACTAAAAATAAAGCATTATACACATATAGAAATC
This sequence comes from Ryuthela nishihirai, assembly GCA_038380435.1. Taxonomy (NCBI): domain Eukaryota; kingdom Metazoa; phylum Arthropoda; class Arachnida; order Araneae; family Heptathelidae; genus Ryuthela; species Ryuthela nishihirai. The sequence goes on from JAWZYU010000016.1 coordinate 74,802,378, forward strand.
ACGCCAAATGTATATAATATTATATCTAATAATTTAAATGTTCTAGACTTGAGATACACCAATGCAGATCTTAATCTTTTAACACACGTAGCTAATTACTGTAATGCATTAACTAAATTAGACGTTAGAGGAACACTTATTAGTACAGAAACTTTTGAAAGTATATTGCTAAAAGATACATTTATGAAATTAAAAAACTTATTCATTGATTATAGCAAAGGACAACGAATACAATACATATTAAAAAACATTCCCTCCTTAGATCATTTTTCAACGGAAAATTTTTCTGAAACTAGTTTATCTGATGAAAACAGTTTATGCAACAAAATATGTGAATATATTGTCTATAACAACAATATAAAATTAAACCTCAAATATTTCATATATTATGATGGCGATTTCGATTTAATTCTACCCGCTTTACCTAATCTAGAATGCTTGGAAATTAGAAACGATTACTGTTTTCATCATTGGCAATATTTAAATTAAAATTTTCCAGTAAACTTGAAACATTTATTTCTGAATTGCCTCGAAAACGATGATACGTTTTTTGATAATAGAGGCGATCAAATAATTAGTTTAGCTTTACAAAATTTAAGTGTATTAAATAAATGTAAAAACGTAAAATATTTAATTTTAAATTTAAATGATCTCTATTCCTTTAACGTTACTCTGTCAAAAGTTTCCACTCTCATAATAATTACTTTATCTAATAATAAAGACGTATTAATCAGCCTAGAAAATATGTTATCAAATACACCTAATGTTATTACTTTAGTAATCATTAATACAGACGAAACTCCTATCGAAATAGAAATTCCACTTACAACAAGTTTAAAACGGCACTCGTGTAAAAAATTACGCGAAATATATTCTTTTTCAAATTGTACAGTGAGTGAACCATTTTTTCATGATTTCATATTAAAAGTATCCACTTTAAAAAGATTTATTCAACCTTACAACACAAACCGAGTTAAAAATTATTCTAAAATAAATTTTATTGACCAACTAAATGCTTTTTTCACACAGCAATAGACGTATTCACTATCATAGTTTGTCCGTGAGGTAATTTTAACTATAGCATATAAAAATAAAATAAATACCCCCCCTCAAGCAGCTGTTTGCCACAGAGGTCTGACAGGAACCTATCAGTTTATATGCCATAGTAGAAAGTCTGAGAGGATGGCGGGACCTCAGCAGTAAAAATGACACATACATCCATGCCTTACCCGAGGCTCGAACCCAGATCCCTTAGATCAGTAGCCAAGCGCGCTAACCACTCGACCATGGAACGCCTATAAGTATACTATAGCATATAAATTACTATTTGGATTAGAAAAAATTCCTCTATTTCATAGTAGTACGTTCTTTGAAAAATACTAAGTAATCATTTTTAGGAAGTTGCTTAATCTTTTTTAGGAAATTGCTTAATCATTTTTATAAAGTTGCTTAATCATTTTTAGGAAGCTCTTTACTCAACACTGAAAAATAATAAACTTCTCGTTAATAAACTTCCCGCTATTTCCGTTAATGAGCTTCCCGCTGTTTCTGCTAAAAACAATCTGCTAAAATTAATTGTGACGCTATCAAAATCGGGGGGAGGGAAAGCATTCCTACACTTATATAAAGCAATCAGAGTGCTCAAACGTCAACAAGCGCACTGTAGCCACTCTGTGTAAAAAAACTTGGACAACTTTTGAGAACTACCGCTGCAATTTCCCCATCAGCCATAGAACGGGACCCCATTCATTACAGCTACAAGTGACCCAAAGAACTGTGCACTTAAAATGGTTAAGTATGCCAAATTTGAGTTAGAAGATATTACTGATATGAGACGAGATGTCAAGCATTTAAAAGCATATTATTTAAAAAATTTTATTTTTAAATTAAGAAAACTTCAACAAGAAGAAAGATTAAATCCATTAATAAATCCATTAATGTGTGATTTATTAACTCTCAACATGGGTTAAAAGACCTTAAATCAAATTTATTACAGTTTTCATTAATAAATGCTAATGGAGAAATAATGGTGGATGAGGATTCTAGAGATTCTGATTCTGGAGAATCCTATTCAGGAAATTCTGAAAATTCTTATAATTCTAATGACTCTAATAATTCTGACGATACTGACGACGAAATTGAAATTTTCATCCTGAACAAAACTTCTGTACAAGATGGAAATATTTCCTCTACTTTAAATGAAGAGACTTGAGAACTATATTTATGAACGAAACAATTTCTAGACATGTGAGTCTGAACATAATATTGTGAGTCTAAACATTGTATTGTTATAAAAATAAAAAGTAAATTTTTATTCATGTCCTGTGTTCACCAAATTTTATTGTACTTTTTAATAGAATAATGAAACTCTTGAAACACCCCATAACACAGCTGTCATTCTATACAATGCGTAGAGCACTCACGACAGAGAGGAGGGAAACACATATAAAGTAATATTTACCAACAAAAGTTCCACCCCCTCAGAAATAACCAAGAGGGAAACTCGTTCATTCTGGTTTCCTTCTGGAAAAATTGCCTGTGGATCTCGGATTATTATTCGCGCTCTAATTTTCCGCAAAAGTTTATCCACAATCATTTTTATTCGGCTTACAAACGTAATGCATTTCTCGCTTCTAATTTAAAGAGTTTACGGGACGCCTTTCAAATAGCCAGTAAAGAATATTACTCAATTAAGGAGCAAACTGTCGTCACTCCCACTCAGCCCGCAAAGATTCAAGTGTTTAACCCCACGATCTTAAAAATCGTAGAACCTTACCTCTTAAACGAAGAAAAGAAACAATACATAACCAGAATTCACTGGGATATTTTTTTAAAAAGAGCTTAGGAACAGATTTTTTTAGAAAAATTTACTGGCTTTAGAAAAATTTACTGGCTTTAGAAAAATTTACTGGCTTTAGAAAAATTCACTGGCTTTAGAAAATTTACTGGCTTTAGAAAAATTCACTGGCTTTAGAAAAATTTACTGGAACTTTTGTTTAGAAAAAACATATTCACTGGCTTTAGAAAATCCACTAGCTTTAGAAAATCCACTGGCTTTAGAAAATTCACAAGAAGCACTAGCTTTAGAAAATTCACAAGAAGCACTGGCTTTAGAAAATTCACAAGAAGCACTGGCTTTAGAAAAAAAGCACAAGAAGCACTTTCACTGGAACTTTCGTTTAGAAAAAAACTTATTCACTGTCTTTAAAAATTCACAAGAAGCACTTTCACTGAAACTTTCGTTTAGAAAAATTCACTGGCTTTAGAAAAATTCACTGGCTTTAGAAAAATTCACTGGAAGCTCTTTCACTGGCTTTAGAAAAATTCACTGGCTTAAGAACAATAGTTTGGAGACATTCAAAAGAGACCTACTCCAAAGCGCCTTTTAGACCTACCCTAAAGCGCTTTTTTTCACAGAGACCGCTTTTCACTGCCGGGGACAGCTTTTCACTGCTTTTTAGAACTGCCGGGGACAGCTTTTCACTGCTTTTTAGAACTGCCGGGGACAGCTTTTTAGAACTGCCGGGGACAGCTTTTTAGAACTGCTGGGGACGGCTTTTTAGAACTGCCGGGGATGGCTTTCCACTTTTAGGACATTTTTAAGAAAAAAGAGTAAAGCCTGGGAGGGTAACAGATTATATCCTTTGACTTTAAGGCCCTCTGTAGTTCCTTATATTTCGTTACACCATAAAAGCCCACAATTTTTATACTTGTGAGTTCTAAATATTTGAATAAAATATCTATAATTTTCTCTTGCGGTACTTTTATCGTCTTATCTGAAACGTATATTCGAAAGGGGCAGAGCGGAAAGACGGTAATTCTCTTATTCCCGACATTTAATTTTTTATCTATCGCGTTGACTATTAACACGGACTTGGCTCCTCTTCTCATTAATTCTACGACGGGCACTCTGGGAATGAATCCCTTAAAGTGCAGCAGTTTTGCGTAATCATTTAAGATGACCAACCACTGTAATATAAAGTCCTTGTGATTTTTAAATTCGAATAAAATCCTAACAAAAAAATTAATTACTTCAAGTTGAGTTTCCCTTTCCATGCAAAATAACAGGATACCAGTATTAGTAAAAATACCAGAATGCTATTTATTTTTATGTGGGGGAACGGATGTATACCAAATATATAATTAAAAGATTTCTCGTGATCGAATACTTTGTATAGTTTTTCAAATTTTTTTAATGGTTCTGGAACGTTTATAAAATCATAATTTGAATTAAAACCTATAATTATATTTTCCCAGTCTACTGTATTCAGTTCCTGAAAATCATAAGTTTTAGCATACGGATATTTCTTATAAATTTCGTTCAGTTGTTTTAAACGTAAAGTTATTAATTGAATAGTAAATATTAAACAATCGGGATATTCCAATATAATGTATTGATTTATGAATTTTATTTTATATTTAATCCAAGGATCACGGACTAATATTTTTTCGTACGTCATGTCTTTACTTGGCCATGCTCTAAAAGGCCCTGTCGACCTACGTTGTCTGCACCACCTCAAGAATGACGAGGCGTGACTCCACACAAATGATGCATGGCTCGCTACCATTTAGTGCATACAGTTGTTGCATGACCGATATTGCTCTCTTACTCAGGCGCACAATGAGTCAACCGGGAGCACGCCTTGAACCGCAGTGGCAGATGTCCGTGACCCCCCCCAAACCTCTTGGGGCTCTGTATCCAATGAGTCTCAAGGCCTACCCTTTTTTTTAACGTTCAAACAACTATGTCCCAAGTAAAATCTCAACAGTTAAGGAAAAAGAGATCCATCTAAAGACTATTGAAATCATCTAGTTAAAAATATATATATTTAAAGAATCTAAAGGGGAAACTTTATCTAATGCTATTAGGAAACATGTAAGAGAAATTTACTCCAAAGCTATTAAAAACGTTTAAAAATCCAAGGCTATTAGAAACTTACTAAGAGGATCTAAAGTTACTATTCTTTTAAGAGGATCCAAGAGTATTCATTTAGATCAATCTAAAAAGTTATTTGTATTACTAAAGGGATCCAGGGCTATTAGAAACTTACTAAAAGATCCAAAGCTACTATTCATTTAGATCAATCTAAAAGATATTGCTAAGGGGATCCAAGGCTATTAGAAACTTAGTAAGAAGATCCAAAGCTACTATTCTTTTAAGAGAGATCAATCTAAAAGCTACTATTCTTTTAAGAGAAATCAATCTAAAAGATATGATTCTTTTAAGAAAGATCAATCTAAAAGATATTGTATTACTAAGAGGATCCAAAGCTATAGGAAACTTACTAAAAGATCCAAAGCTACTATTCTTTTAAGAGGATCTAAGGGTTATTCATTTAGATCAATCTAAAAGCTACTATTCTTTTAAGAGAGATCAATCTAAAAGATATGATTCTTTTAAGAGAGATCAATCTAAAAGATATTACTAAGAGGATCCAAGGCTGTAGGAAACTTACTAAAAGTTCCAAAGCTACTATTCTTTTAAGAGGATCCAAGGGTTATTCATTTAGATCAATCCAAAAGATATTACTAATAGGATCCAAGGCTATAGGAAACTTACTAAAAGATCCAAAGCTACTATTCTTTTAAGAGGATCCAAGGGTTATTCATTTAGATCAATCTAAAAGATATTACTAATAGGATCCAAGGCTATAGGAAACTTACTAAGAGATCCAAAGCTACTATTTTTTTAAGAGAATCCAAGGGTTATTCATTTAGATCAATCTAAAAGATATTACTAATAGGATCCAAGGCTATAGGAAACTTACTAAAATATCCAAACCTACTATTCTTTTAAGAGGATCCAAGGCTATAGGAAACTTACTAAAAGATCCAAAGCTACTATTCTTTTAAGAGGATCCAAGGGTTATTCATTTAGATCAATCTAAAAGATATTACTAATAGGATCCAAGGCTATAGGAAACTTACTAAAAGATCCAGAGCTACTATTCTTTTAAGAGAATCCAAGGGTTATTCATTTAGATCAATCTAAAAGATATTACTAAGAGGATCCAAGGCTATAGGAAACTTACTAAAAGATCCAAAGCTACTATTCTTTTAAGAGAATCCAAGGGTTATTCATTTAGATTGATCTAAAAGAAATTACTAAGAGGATCCAAGGCTATAGGAAACTTACTAAAAGATCTAAAGCTACTATTCTTTTAAGAGGATCCAAGGGTTATTCATTTAGATCAATCTAAAAGATATTACTAAGCTATAGATATTACAAGGCTATTACAAGGCTATAGGAAACTTACTAAAAAATCCAAAGCTACTATTCTTTTAAGAGGATCCAAGGCTATAGGAAACTTACTAAAAGATCCAAAGCTACTATTCTTTTAAGAGGATCCAAGGGTTATTCATTTAGATCAATCTAAAAGATATTACTAATAGGATCCAAGGCTATAGGAAACTTACTAAAAGTTCCAAAGCTACTATTCTTTTAAGAGAATCCAAGGGTTATTCATTTAGATCAATCTAAAAGATATTACTAAGAGGATCCAAGGCTATAGGAAACTTACTAAAAGATCCAAAGCTACTATTCTTTTAAGAGAATCCAAGGGTTATTCATTTAGATTAATCTAAAAGATATTACTAAGAGGATCCAAGGCTATAGGAAACTTACTAAAAGATCCAAAGCTACTATTCTTTTAAGAGGATCCAAGGGTTATTCATTTAGATCAATCTAAAAGATATTACTAATAGGATCTAAGGCTATAGGAAACTTACTAAAAGATCCAAAGCTACTATTCTTTTAAGAGAATCCAAGGGTTATTCATTTAGATCAGTCTAAAAGATATTACTAAGAGGATCAAAGGCTATAGGAAACTTACTAAAAGATCCAAAGCTACTATTCTTTTAAGAGAATCCAAGGGTTATTCATTTAGATTAATCTAAAAGATATTACTAAGAGGATCCAAGGCTATAGGAAACTTACTAAAAGATCCAAAGCTACTATTCTTTTAAGAGGATCCAAGGGTTATTCATTTAGATCAATCTAAAAGATATTACTAATAGGATCCAAGGCTATAGGAAACTTACTAAAAGATCCAAAGCTACTATTCTTTCAAGAGAATCCAAGAGGTATTCATTTAAGAGATATTGTATTACTAAGAGGATCCAAGGCTATAGGAAACTTACTAAAAGATTCAAAGCTACTATTCTTTTAAGAGGATCCAAGGTTATGATTCTTTTCTAGAAGAAATCTTTTCATCATTTAAAAATCAATCTAAGGGCTATTAGAAATTAACTATTTATCTAAAAGAATCTTTTCATCATTTAAGAGAGAAAGCTTCTATTATACAATCTATCTAAAAGAATAATGCTTTATACAATCTATCTAAAAGAACAATGCTACTATTATATAATTTAGCTAAAAGAACAATGCTTAATGCCTTGTTAAATTAATACTAATTACTTATTTAATTAATTATCTAATAGTTAATTTTTAATAAATTTTCAACCAATCAGATTGCGAGTTTAAAATTTAATCAGCCAATCAGATTGCGAGTTTAAAATTTAATCAGCCAATCAGATTGCATCTTTCCTGTGACGTCATCATTTGGTCGAGTATAAAAGGGTGTTACTTTTGCGAGTTTGCTCAGTGGGGATCAACCGCTCCCCCCGATCGGTTGTCTTTAATTAAAGAGGAGTAATTATTATTTATTTTTTATTTATTTATTTATAAGTATCAACATTTTTTTCTCTCAACTCAGATTCTCACAGACCTTTCAACACGGGCCTAAAGTGTCTTTCCAGAATCTGTCCAATCAGGAACACGGAAATGAGTTTCAAAATTTTAACCAATCACGAGCAAGAAATATACCGGAAGTATATAATTCTGGCACGTGCATTAAACCGTTGACCAATTACGGGTAAGAATAACGTCATCCTTGTTCTAAACCACACTTGGCTTAAGAAAGAAGTATACTAAGGTGAAAGGCTTGTGCTAAGAGACCCGTTTAACAACTCCCCAATGAGTTACAAGCGTTTTCTCCTTTGGGAGAGTATTCCCAAGAAAACCTACGTATTCCTTATTATAAAAAGGGGGGAGAGTTTTCCTTTCAAACAAACGATCTTTAAACTTTCCTGCCTCTCGTGAATGCATTCACGTGCCCAACAAAGGCTGACCCCCCCCCCCCTCTCAAAACAAGGATCAAGGGCGTCTTTCAAAACCACGTTTGGAATCTCAAGCCAAAGCTCTATAACTCTTTGACAGCCACTCTATAAATAAATATCAAGGCTACTCTTTAGGGCCTAAAGAGAATTTCTCTCTCTCTACAGTTGAATTCCTCTCTCTCTAAAATTCAATTCCTCTCTCTCTCTAAAGAGTCTCTCTAAAGTTGAATTCCTCTCTCTCTCTAAAGAGTCTCTCTAAAGTTGAATTCCTCTCTCTCTCTAAAGAGTCTCTCTAAAGTTGAAACTAAAGTCGCTTATGTGGACCGTGAAACATTTTCAAACCTTCTTCTGGGAAAATTTCAAGCCCAAAGAGGAAAAAAAATATTACGACTGGAATGAATTGGAGGATAAACTGAAGCTCGAAAATATCTTGTGCGACAACGACGAAAAGGCTGAATACTTGTTGTATGTATTATGCGACGATAGGCTTGCCGAGCGTCAAATTCGCTATCTAATCGAACAGTATTACATTCTGCACACGAACAGATCGCTGAGTTTTTTCGTTTTTGCGGTGAGAGATCTTTATTTGTTTCGATGCTCTGTTCTCGATTATCAGAGTAGAGATCAAAAACTCATCGTGGACTTTTTAAAGACGGGAGAAGGTGATAAAGAAGATATTTTAGCATACGTGTGGTTATATCTGGAGAAATGGACATTGCGCGAAGAAATGTATAGCAATAACAAGTGGGAAATATGGAAAGTGTTGGACGTGCTGGCTCGTCATTTCGTACCCGACTCCAAGATGAATGTGAAAATTTTGCAGTTTTTGATTGCCACTAACGAATGTAATAAAACCACGTTATGTATTATAATTCACAAATGCATGCATGCATTAAAGATTCCGAACTTAAAATACATACTCGAGACAAATTACTTTTTGAAGAAATGTATAACCGGAGGTGTGTTAAAATTACAGTGTTTCGCAGCTGCTAAAATAGTAAATTGTAATAAATTACCGTGTATCATTCGAGATTTTATTAAATTGCATAAATTCTAAAAAAAAAATTGTTGTATGGACATCTTGTGATCCTCCTCCTCAGCGGTGCTCCCTCCTTTAAGGGAGGTGATCAGCACGTGCTGAGTTTTCTCCTTTAAGGGAGGGTGGTCAGCACGTGCTGAGTTCTCTCCTTTAAGGGAGGGTGATCAGCATGTGCTGAGTCACAATATTGGATTAAGGTCCAGAATTTAAAAGTCCCCGATGGCGCGGAGGTGCGATGAGGCACATGGCAGCTCATGGCAGCTCAATTAATGGCAGCTCAATGTGTGATATAAATTCCCAGGTAAGTTTTTACACTCTTAATGCAGCAGCCACATCCCATCTAAATAATCGTAAATACGAGTTAAAATAAATTGTATGGAGTACGACATCTTGTGATCCTCCTCAGCAGTGCTGAGTTCTCTCCTTTAAGGGAGGTGATCAGCACGTGCTGAGTTCTCTCCTTTAAGGGAGGGTGATCAGCACGTGCTGAGTCACAATATTGGATTAAGGTCCGGAATTTAAGAGTCCCCGGTGGCGCGGAGGTGCGATGGGGCACGTGGCAGCTCATGGCAGCTCATGGCAGCTCAATTAATGGCAGCTCAATGTGTGATATAAATTCCCAGGTAAGTTTTTTAATGAATTTTACGAGTATGAATGTAACCCCATTCCTCTAAATAATCGTAAATACGAGTTGCATAAATTCTAAAAAAAATGGAGTACGACATCTTGTGATCCTCCTCAGCGGTGCTGAGTTCTCTCCTTTAAGGGAGGTGATCAACACGTGACGGTGCTGATCACTCTCCTTTAAGGGAGGGTGATCAGCACTTGGCGGTGCTGAGTCACAATATTGGATTAAGGTCCAGAATTTAAGAGTCCCCGGTGGCGTGGAGGTGCGATGGGGCACATGGCAGCTCAATGGCAGCTCATGGCAGCTCATGGCGGCTCATGGCGGCTCAATTAATGGCAGCTCAATGTGTGATATAAATTCCCGCTTTAGGTAAGTTTTTAAATGAATTTTACAAGTATGAATGTAACCCCATTCCTCTAAATATCGTATTGATTGTCGTGACTACACACGAATAGCTCGTTTTTTCACTTTTGCGATACGTTTTTTCGGAAGACATATTTTCTATGGGAAATTATTTGGTGGTTAGAAGGAAAGGAAACACTGGCGTGCAACTTTCGAGTGCCTAAAATTGATCTTGTGTATTATAATGCACGTATGTTACCGAGAAAGAGGAATAGGGTTACATTCATACTCATAAAATTCATTTAAAAACTTACCTAAAGCGGGAATTTATATTACACATTGAGCTGCCATTAATTGAGCTGCCATGAGCTGCCATGTGCCACATCGCACCTCCGTGCCACCGGGGACTCTTAAATTCTGGACCTTAATCCAATATTGTGACTCAGCACTGCCAAGTGCTGATCACCCTCCCTTAAAGGAGAGTGATCAGCACTTGGCGGTGCTGATCACCTCCCTTAAAGGAGAGTGATCAGCACCGCTGAGGAGGAGGATCACAAGATGTCGTACTCCATTTTTTTTAGAACGTTTTTCCCATAGTGTTCCCAGTAGCTTTTCCAGATACGGACTTAAGAGACAGCTGTTACACACCAAGGAGAACACGCGGGCTCAATCAGCGAGCCATTGGAGCCATCTTCTCCCACGCAGCTCTTCACATACCGGCTAAAAATGGTAGGTTACTTGGGAAATTTGTGCGTGGCCCTAACCTTGGGACTGGTTGGGAGCACGGGAGCCAACGCGTGGATGAGCGGAGTGCGGTCCCTCCATCTCCTCCTCAAGTAACACTGAGGTAGGTGTCAACAAGGTGCCCCTCAATGTACTATTGTGAGTGAATAAGTGAAAAAAACCCCACCTTTTCAAAAAGCAGAACTCTAGAACTTTAGCCTAGAAATTCACTTTAGAACTTTAGCCTAGAAATCCCTAAAACTTAGAGAAGAAAGCCCTAGAAATTCACTCTAGAACTTTAGCCTAGAAAGCCCTAGAACTATAGCCTAGAAAGCCCTAGAACTTTAGCCTAGAAAGCCCTAGAACTTTAGCCTAGAAAGCCCTAGAGAAGAATAGTTTTATAGCGTTTTTTTAGCATGGTTATATCTGGTGTATGGCTTGGGAAGAGGTTCGCGCTCGTACGGCCCTTTGAGCCTTGGTGTGGCGAGTGTCGCTGCAGTCACCTAAGACAGGTGGGCACGCCTCCTCCCAAAACCGGGTGTGCACTCGACCAACAGCTTAATCCGGCCATGGGCTACATCTCCTCTTGGGAAAATTCCTGCCAATGCGCCAACTGCCACACGTACACATCTCCCCCTCTTTTTTTGAAACTTTGGGAGCCTTACGCTGGCAGCAGCGTATGGCCCAAAGCCACCTTCCAACAGTAACTCCCTATGATTGGTTTAAAAAAAGGGGGTGGGACGCCAGCTAGTATGCCGTAACCAAGGCCACTGGTAACACGTTCTGAGCATTCGTCGATCTAGCATCCACTGTAGCTGCTTGTGGTTGGCGGGTGGTAACAAAATGTTAAACAATTTTGCAAAAAAATGATGTTAGAAGTAAAAATGTCTTAGTGCCCAAAAAGGTTGTCTGTCCTCAATAAATAGCAGAATTAAACTGTTGGATTTGATAGTAACAAACAGTGGCAGGTTGGGATTTGAACCGGTACACAGTAAGGCCACTAAAACTAATATATTAGTGGAAAAAAAAAGGCAGAGTCTGTTAGTGGGTTTACACCTCTGGAAAGATGTATGCCTAAATAATCTTTTACCAGGATGCATAGAATTATTTTTTTATCTCTTTACATTTGGGAGGTTAATTGAGCTTGTCAAATCTTTAGTCATAGATTTACAGGTAGTAAACCAAAAAATGTGTATGTGCTTGCAGTAAATTGTAGTTTCCAAAGATGCACCCTGTTAGATTCCATCGGTTGTATCCATGTCCAAATATTATTTTAATGACAGAAAATATTCCTATTAATTCAGTCACTAAGATATTATAACTGAAATTGTTACAGCCAGTTGTTTTACCTCTGAGCGGTACTTTGCCCACCATGGGCTAAATGGCCAGGCCACAAGGAAGGCTCAGAGAAGGTTGGGGGACCCACCGGAACAGCTGTTGCAGAGCCTCCACGTCAAGGCCATCCAGCGTGTTCTTTAACAGGGTTCTCCTGCCACGGCTTACATTCGACGGACGGCGGCTCATCAGTGTCCCCCTACTGACTGTGGGCGGGGAAATTTTGCAAATTTCAACCCACAGCTGGGAACTACAGATTATGAGGCTGGCGCACTACCGACTGAGCACCCCCACCCCCCCGTCCCAGCTATAATTTTACATTTGCCAATTTTGGTTTAATAAAAACACACATAATTTTCCATAACAATTTATATTATTAATGGATCAGTTTATTGACAGCAGTTATCGCGAAAAAATGTGAAGGATTTTAAACCGAGTAATAATTATTTGACTTTTAAAACGTGTCATTATACGTGCAACCGACTCTCCTGGTAATTTATATATCGTTCTACATGTTCAGAGAACGTTAAACGACTGAGTTCATCAATTTAGCACAAATCATGATCTAGTTTCTTCCTTATTTGAAGGTTTTTCATAGAAATATTACACTATATACAATCATACTATGTCAATCAGTTTTGAGCATCAAATGCTCTTCCGATCTTATAAAAAAAAGTAAAGTGACAGTAGTACTATGTACGCAAGAAGTACTGTAGATTCACAGGATGTCACTTTTAAACTTCAAAGGCCTTGAAGGGCTGTCCCCTAAAACCCTCCCATGTTGTCACACAACGGAGCACTAGTCCCCCAAGGCAAGCAAGTGCTATTTTTAAACTTGCAATTGAAAAAACTTACCCACTGTAGTTTCAACTCGTAGTTTCAACTCGTAGCTTCGCCCATAGTTTCAACTCGTAGTTTCGCCCATAGTTTTAACTCGTAGCTACTCGTAGCTTCGCCCATAGTTTCAACACGTAGCTACTCGTAGCTTCGCCCATAGTTTCAACTCGTAGCTACACGTAGCTTCGCCCATAGTTTCAACTCGTAGTTTCAACTCATAGCTTCGCCCATAGTTTCAACTCGTAGCTACTCGTAGCTTCGCTGTGGCTACTGTGGCCAACTCTTCAGACTTCCCTTTTAAATTCAACATTTCTTTTTTTTGACCTCCTTGTGTGTGTATTTTAAAAAATTAAAGTCTTAACCCCTTTTAAAAGACCTGTTACCAATATCACCTAACTCATTACTAATTGCAGCCTGGTGCCACTATTAACTTTGTGCGTGTTAGAGAAGTATACAGATAGTTCACTGACCCCCATACGCAGCCATGTAAGAGTGGGAAACGGCGCGCGCGCTGGGTTTAACGACTACCCGCACTCAGCGGTAACACGAGCGGAACTTATCAGAGAGTCCAGCTCTGTCAAAGGTCCTCCCATTACTGTCCATGCAAAGTCCAGTTCCCCCCCAAAGTTATTTTTTAAACCCATAGTTCTAAACCGACAGGGAGAGAGAATACCTATTTGAAAGAGACAAACCTAATTACCTATTTGAAGAGAAATATTTACCTATTTGAAGATTACCTATTTGAACCTATTTGAACCTATTTGAAGATTACCTATTTGAAGATTACCTATTTGAAGATTATCAATTTGAAAGAATATTTACCTCTTTGAAAGAATATTTACCTATTTGAAAGAATATTTACCTATTTGAAAGAATATTTACCTATTTGAAAGAATATTTACCTATTTGAAAGCATATTTACCTATTTGAAAAAGAGAAATATTTACCTATTTGAAAGAATATTTACCTATTTGAAAGAGAGAAATATTTACCTATTTGAAAGAGAGAAATATTTACCTATTTGAAAGAGAGAAATATTTATCTATTTGAAGAGAAATATTTACCTATTTGAAGATACTAATTCCTTGTTAATTAATGATAATTTCTTATTAATTAAATTGTTAATAATAAAAATTTTAGCATTGAAATTTTACTTAAATTTTAAACCAATTACGAATTACTTATGATGTCATCATTAGGCCGTATTTATAGTCGGCCTTCTTTAAAATTTGCTCATTATAGGATGGGCCGCCTAACCGATCGGTCCTCTTTTACTTGGACCTACGTTAATTATTTATTAGTATATATAGTATATATATAATATATTTTTTATCTCAAATTCTTACAGAGCTTTTAACAGTGGCTCCAAAAGTACAGTCCTTCCAATTTGAGCCGTTAAAAAAAAAGTAACAGATTCTCCTTTACTTTTTTTTTAAGAAGAGGTCCAATGGAAACTCTGTGCTTAAAAGGGGGGCTAATAGAGGATTTTTTTTAGTAATGGTTAGTCTTTAGCGTGTATGGTGTGACTAGAGAGAGACCTTAGAACTCTTTGTGTGTGCAATTGGGAACACATTGGTCGCCTGCCTCTTTGCGTGTGGTGGCACCCCCATCATCTATCCCAGAAGGGCCTCAAAGCTTACACAAACAATTATCCGAACACTTTTAGATGGTACAACCAGTCAGCCCCCCCCCCCCCGAACACTTTAGATGGGGGGAATATTAGCTCCAAGTTAAAAAGAGCTTGCAACCAGTCAGTCCTTCCCCCCCTTAAAAACCCGAACACTTTAGATGGGGGAATAATTTGTTAGCTCCAAGTTAAAGAGTCATCTACAAAAAAGTACAGTCCCTCAAAAAACTATCCGAACGCTTTGATTGTGTGTCAGAGGAATTTTTTTCCGTTGAAAAGTTTAACGCCTCCTCCTCCCCACCTTTTTTAAAAACGCCTCCTCCTCCCCATCTTTTTTAAAAACGCCTCCCCATCTTTTTTAAAAACGCCTCCTCCATAACGTGGCTAATACTTTGCTCCATAACACTTCTCGGCATGCAAACTAGGAGGGACGGTATTAACTGAGAATCACGTATTAGGCATAGTAGCTTTTGCTCTGAGCGGCAAATAATAAAAGGTCCCGGTCATCTAGCTTGTTCTTTAATTTGCACAGGGTATATGGATGTCCTCCGACTAATAATGGCTACCCTTCCTCAAGTTCAGCGAACGCACCTACTTGACCAATCAGCAGCACAATTTTCACTCTGGTCTCAAACACTTGCGGCACAAGCAGCATGGTGCAATTGCTCTCAGCTGAGAGAGCAGCTGCAAACAAGTTGAGACTCTTTTAACACTGCACATACTAAGTTGAGACTCTTTTAACACGGCACTAGTGGAAGGAGAGCATCAAGTCCTGCGGTATCTCCCTCTCTTAACGAGTTCGCACCAGCCAGCTTCGAATAAAATCAAACAAGCAGAGCTCGTTAGCCTCCCGTCAAGGTCATCCGTGCACTGGGGGTTCCCACGAAGACACGTTCCTGTCGGTAGCGCGCCAGGCAGATCTGCGGTCGGAGGGGGGGAATACCGCTTGGCCCGTGTACACACGACCAGCCAGTTTCCCAACCCGTGCAGTGTCACTCAGAGGTAAAACAAACCTTTCACAAAAGAGCATAATGAAGAAAACAGCAAATTGTTAGGAGTCAATGGAGTTTAAGACTCACGTCGCAACAAGAGACAATTGGCAGAGGTGAGTGGTTCAGTCGATGGATCTTTTCGTCCATTTTCTCAAAAGGATAGGATTTAGCAAAGATAAATCTATAAGAGCTGGTCTAGGTGAACCTAGAAACTACGGAGCACGCTATAGACAGAGCCAAATCTTCATCCCTGGAAGTTGAAAAAATTGGAGATAATCTCTAATTTCTGATATCGTAGGTTGTGTTAAAAGGTAATTCTGTTAAATTCATGTATCACTGGTTGTAGGTCTAGAACTTCTAAACTTCTTAGCAGTGTACAGTGAGAAACAATAGTAAAGATATTATCATACTTTGAAGCATCCAGCTTAGGTTATTTGTTACATTTCCATATATTATGTTTTCGTTTTTCTCTATGCTTTGTCATCACCACCATCATCCTCAAGCAGCCATGGGCTACGGAGGTCCAACCAGATGTAGTTTAATTTTCCAAACACATCTGTCCACAGCTACAACTGCTGCACACTAACAGGGTCCTGTTTGTTCATTCGACAGGGTTTTAACCCTAGGAAGTGTTGGGGGGGAAGTTATGTTTACTCCTAAGAATGTAGTTATGAAGTGAATTCTTAGTCATTTGGGGTTTAATGATGAAGAATAGTGGGAATCAGTGAATTATCCTTGCTATAATAGCAAAAACTGCTCCTATAGAAAGCACATGGAAGTGAGTTACGACATAATAGGCATCGTGTAGAACAATATCAATTGATGAGTTTGAACTCCTGTTAGGCCACCAATGGTAAACAGAAAGATAAAAGATCATATTAAAGATGCTCTTATAACTAATTGAGTCCCATGAAGGGTTCTTAATCATCTGAAAATTTTAATTCCTGTAGGGATAGCAATAATTATTGTAGCTTAATGGTTCCATTCCGGATGATCTGCTGGCAGACGTAGAAAAGAACTTCTTGCAGTAAAATTCTTTCGAAAGCAGTAAACAGTGTTACAATGACATATTCGATAATTTATAATTATGACTATTCGATAATTTATAATTATGACTATTCGATAATTATCCAAATGGGTAACATGGCCAAACCAATCTCTCTCTGCACAATATGCTGTTCAAAGTAGGTTAACAACTCTGCTTAACCTCATCATTACTTAAAATTTGAACCACCTAATGCCCAACATACTGACTGCATAAGCATCTAGATTACTTTCATATTATTAAACAAATGAAAACAAAGTCTGAGAGTTTTTAAATGGATGTGGAAAATGGGAATTTTATATGCTATTAAGTTTTAATACTTGTCAAGATTGGTTTAGGTTACTTGGTTTTTTTTACATGGGCTAAATGTCCAGTGAAGGTAGCTGGAGAGCTGAAATAGTCTCCCGTCAAGGCCATCCAGCACATTCTTTAATCCCACGCAAAGAATCATTGGATGGATGCCAAAAGTATTTCCTCCTTTTACTGGGGGGTTGATGGAATCCTATCCTTTTGAGAAAATGGACGAAAAGATCCATCGACTGAACCACTCACCTCGGCCAATTGTCTCTTGCTGCGACGACGTGAGTCTTAAACTCCATTGACTCCTAACAATTTGCTGTTTTCTTCATTATGCTCTTTTGTGAAAGGTTTGTTTCACCTCTGAGCGACACTGAACGGGTTGGGAAACTGGCTGGTCGTGTGCACACGGGCCAAGCGGTATTCCCCCCCTCCGACCGCGGATCTGCCTGGCGCGCTACCGACAGGAACGTGTCTTCGTGGGAGCCCCCCAGTGCACGGATGACCTTGACAGGAGGCTAACGAGCTCTGCTTGTTTGACTTTATTCCAAGCTGGCTGGTGCGAACTCGTTAAGAGAGGGAGATACCGCAGGACTTGATGCTCTCCTTCGACTAGTGCCGTGTTAAAAGAGTCTCAACTTAGTATGTGCAGTGTTAAAAGAGTCTCAACTTGTTTTCAGGTGCTTTCTCAGCTGAGAGCAATTGCACAATGCTGCTTGTGCCGCAAGTGTTTGAGACCAGAGTGAAAATTGTGCTGCTGTTTGGTCAAGTTCGCTGAACTTGAGGGAGGGTAGCCATTATTAGTCGGAGGACATTCATATACCCTGTGCAAATTAAAGAACAAGCTAGATGACCGGGACCTTTTATTATTTGCCGCTCAGAGCAAAAGCTACTATGCCTAATACGTGATTCTCAGTTAATACCGTCCCTCCTAGTTTGCATGCTGAGAAGTGTTATGGAGCAAAGTATTAGCCACGTTATGGAGGAGGCGTTTTTAAAAAAGATGGGGAGGCGTTTTTAAAAAAGATGGGGAGGCGTTTTTAAAAAAGATGGGGAGGCGTTTTTAAAAAAAGATGGGGAGGCGTTTTTAAAAAAGATGGGGAGGAGGAGGCGTTAAACTTTTCAACGGAAAAAAATTCCTCTGACACACAATCAAAGCGTTCGGATAGTTTTTTGAGGGACTGTACCAGATAGTTAATGTTTTGTGTGGTAGAAAATGGACAGGCATACAAGGATTGAAGGATAAACAAGGTAAGGTTATAGAAGGGGAGGATTCTGTCATGGCTAGGTGGGCTGAGCATTTCAGTGATGTTCTAAACAATGTAGTTAGTTCTACTCCCATTGTTTGCAATGATGATAGATGCATTGGTGGCTTTAATGTTGACTATAACACAATCTGAAGTTATTTTGGCTGTTTCTAAACTTCAACTTCATAAATCCCCAGGGGTAGATGAAATTACTATGGAAATGCTTAGAGCTGGGAATGTTTCGGTTACCACTTGGATGACTGAAATTCTGAATATCTTTTATGATAAAGGCATGGTTCCTAAGGATTTTACCAGAGCTATTGTTACCCCTATTTTCAAAAAAGGTGATCGCAGTTCTTGTGATAACTATAGGGGTATCAGCCTACTCTCTGTTCGAGGTAAAGTTCTTTCCATGATTGTGCTTAATAGAATTAAGAATCTGGTTGACAGTCAATTGCGTGATGAGCAATGTGGATTCAGAAGTGGTAGGGGATGTGTGGATGAGATATTTTCACTTAGGCAGATTCTTGAGAAATGTTTTTAGAGTTTCAGAAACCTTTGGTTGCTAGCTTTGTTGATTTCAAAAAGGCTTTCGACTCTGTTGATCGTCATAATTTGTGGTTGATTGTGAGATCATATGGTATACCAGACAAGTTATGTTAACATTATTAAAGCTGTCTATAATAACACTGAGTCGTGTGTGAGAGTTGGTAAGGCTTGTAGCAATTGGTTTAGCATTACTTCTGGTGTTCGACAAGGGTGCATTTTGTCTCCTTTTCTTTTTAGCTTGGTTATTGATTATGTTATGCGAAATTCACTTCAAGGGAAAGATTGTGGCCTTAAACGGGCTGGAGATACGAAAATGTCTGATTTAGATTATGCTGATGATTTAGCCCTTTTGGCAAATGATGTTGATGAGATGAATTCTTTCATTCGAGCTGTTGATGAGACTGGTAGTCGAGTAGGTTTGGTTATAAACAGAGAGAAAACTAAAGTGATGAAAATTGGTCAGGCAGGCTGTGATTCAGTTAATCTGAATGGTTGAAGTCTTGAGCAGGTGTCACAGTTTAATTATCTTGGGAGCTATGTAACAGATAATGGTGATGTGCGGCATGAGATTAACAGACGAATTGGGATTGCTGCCGGGACTTTTAAGAACCTATGGAGAGTGTGGAGAAATAGGCGTATACACCTAAAGACTAAAATTAGACTGTATAACAGTTTGGTTCTTTCTAGGGTTAGTTATGGTAGTGAAACATGGACACTTTGTAGACAAGATAACAGGAAACTAGATGCTTTTGATTCCAGGTGCTTACGCAGTATCTTGGGCATTAGGTGGTTCAACTTTGTAACTAATGATGAGATTAGGCAAAGGAGTTTGCAACCTCCTTTAAGCAGCATATTGTGCAGAGAGAGACTCCGTTGGTTTGGCTATGTTGCCCGTATGAATAATTATAGATTGGCGAATAGGGTTATGAACAGTGTGCCTAAAGGCCTCAGAAAGAAGGGGAGACCTAGGATGCGGTGGGCAGACAATGTCAAACAGGACCTTGTTAGAATTGGTGTGCAGTGGCCAGATGCAGTAGATGTAGCTCAGGATAGACTTGCTTGGAGAACTAAATTGCACGGTCTGGTTGGACCTCCGTAGCCCATGGCTGCTTGAGGATGTGATGATGATGATGATGATGATGACATCATATAATACCTACCGCTTCTTAATTTTGAAAAGGAATTGAAAATAAAATAAATTTTCTGAAATAAAAAAGCAAAAAAAAAATAAACAAAGAAGTATATGTTTGACCACTTTGAATAACTCCAAAATTATCCTGAACTCGAAATTATTTTAAAATCTACTTAAATCTTTTTTTTTTTTGAGTATAGAGGAAAAATAGTCATTCGCCGGGTGGGATCCGAACCCACGATTCCATGATGACATATCAGGTGCTCTAACAGCTAAGGTGCCAAAAATGATGGAGATCTCTTCTATTGGTGGCTTTAAACATTATCCAATATAATCAGTCATTCGAATTCATTTCACTTCGAATGAAGACATGTGTAAAAGGGATTTTCCAGGTTGTGCACACCTCTTTTACTTATTTCAAAAGGAATTGTCAATTACGGAAATTCGATTTTCTCCCTCATATCAATGAGTCCAAATGACTTTAATTGCTAAACATTCACATTGACATTGTTTTTGAGCAACTTTAAATAAAAGTATCACAACCACCTGCGTACACTAGACTATGAAATTTGGAAAGACCTGTGATATAGCTTACTTACACAGGTTATTCCGTGTGTTAATTCCGTGTGTTATTAACATAATAAATTACGATAGCCCGACTCCTAAATGCTACTTCCGATATATCTTATTTACACAGGAATATTCTTAAACACTGTCAATAAATACGGAATAGTGGGCTAGGGTAACTATAAAAAAATGGAAATCACAAGACTGTTCCAGACAAAAAGTTATAGAGTACATAAATATATTTAGGAGACGGAATCTCGATGGAGGACATATATAATATAATAAGTATTAATAGTAGTATTATGGAGACGTCCATTATTGAAAGATAGGACATAGCATTGTAGAAGATTATGAATTCAAATCAACATTAAACCATTCCTCAAATGATCCTCATATTAACTCAAATAATACACAGGGAATGCTGATATATGTGGTTAGACATTTAGTACCCTATTCGCGAACTATTATTATCCACAAGATATTCGAAACTATGAGCTCAGTGGTTATTAAGAGACGATTCAGTGGACGATCATGTCTGGCAAAAGTACATGCGATCAGCTGAATCGGGATAAGCAGTCTTTTTCGCAGATGGCAATGAGGTGTCAACACCATAGTATGTAAAATCAAAACTTAATATGTCACATCCACTTTACAAGCTGCTAAAGGGAAGCCAGATCATGTAGATTTTCAACGTCATGAACTGAGTGCCTAATATGGCTGACAAGTAGACAAAGCTCGCCAACATTTTGAAAAAGGTTATCGTATTATTTAAAACTTGTTATATTTCATTATTTCCATGATGAAGATAAACAGCTTCAAGGTGATATTTCATAGTCAACAGAGTGAAATTGTCTCCAAATTGTTTGATGGAGAATACAAACATTTTCTCTGATCATCTTAGTAACCTGATCTGAACTTCACTAAAACTTTGTGGAATATAGTGGAGCGTGGCATGTAGTCATTTATTCCACCGCGATCACCCTTAAGGAATTTTATGCTGATGTGCAACGGGAATGGCTTCCACCACAAAAAATGCCTACCTAGTGCTTACACAATGCATATCACATCAAAATCAAACTGTTGTGAAGGCACAGATCTCGATGCAGAAGGGAGGATCCCATATTTATTAAGTTTTCTGCTTTTTTCACTAAGCGGTGTACCTAATTCTTTTAATGACTACCTATCACGAATATGTGTCGCGTGTCAATGCAAAGAATTTTTGCGTTAATATATACTATAATGACGTAGACCAAAATTGAAATGCTAATTTTTTTTTTATTTTATTTATTTTGGAATAGCTTGTGAAGGAAAACAACAAATGTTTCCCCTACATGTACTGTCTAGTAGGTTGGACAAAACATTACCTAACACATTTCCAAAGTAATCACACGACTACGCATACTTATACATTATCACTATTACGCTGTAGTTAGAGTATAGATGATAAAGATGTGGTTACCAACACATCGTTATCATCTATAGGTCATATATATATATACCAGATATATATGATATATATCTGAGTATATCATATATATCGTATATATCATATATATATCAGATCTATATAACAGATATCATCACATCTTTGACTCACTTTTGCATAGTTTTTAAGGATGCCCATGCCGTAAGTCCCTTGATTTTACACTGTTGTTCACACGTATGTCCACAGTTTGTGTTTTGTCTTTCTTCCCGCAGTAGTTAGCAGCGCCGTCTTCAGTTGCGATGACATTGCACTAGTTGCAAAGGGTCCCTGTAGGTCTTTTTGCACAATTTTGGGATACGTGTGAATCCAATAAATAAGTGAAAAATGTGGTTGTTTACCCAAACGTTTTTCTGCTGCTGGGCAGCCTTCTTCAGCAGTCCTAGTTTTTCGAGTGATGCGTAAGTTATACCTACAAGCTTCCACTGCGCTTGCATTTCTTCTCCCTCGCCCTGCTTCCTGTTTTTGCCACGGAGGAGGGTGGGGGTTGTTGGAAGCAGTTTGGGTCTGCTATCTTTTGCTCACGGTTTGTTGATGTTCCGGAGGGGGAGGTGTTTCGAACTTGTGCCGTCTTAAAGCCTTTATTTTTTTTTGGTGAGTAGTTTGGGTTGTTTTACCTCTGAGCGGCACTTTTTTGCACACCATGGGCTAAGGCCAGGACACATGGACTCCGAAGGCTCAGAGAAGGTTGGGAGAGGGGACCCACTAAAACAGCTGTTGGGAGACAGATGGTAGCCTCCCGTCCAGGACATCCAGCGTGTTCTTTAACGTGCACAGGATATGGCTCTGCCGCACACGAGGGCATGGCTTAACGTCCATTCCGATGGACGGCGGCCTTCGCAGTCCATCGGTGTCTCCTATTGACTGTGGGCAGGGCGGGGAATTTTGGGAAATAAATCTCAAATGCTAGCCCAGCTGGGACTCGAATCTGGGAACTACAGATTTCGAGCCTGGCGTGCTACCGACTGAGCCACCCCCGCCCCTTTGTTTGGTGAAGTTTTCTCTTTACTGATCTAGTAATAATTTCCATAGTGTTAGGGGGTGATATATTTCGTCATTGCAACAATGATCTCTATTTTGGTATATGATCATTTGCTCCGCGACATCCAGTTTCAAATTTGTGGGTGGTGCGGTAATGATTTCGGCATTTTCGTAATCAGGTTGTTGTCCTGCTTGTTCTGCCTCTCTAACAAGGAATGTGGTTTTCGTTTCAGTCGTACATCCGTTCTATGCTCCTTCATACGTATTTCAGTTGATCGTTTTGCTTTTCCGAAGTATGGCATTCCTTCTGTATTGCTGCCAAGTTGCCATTGGTATTTATATTTAATATGCGTGGGGTGCTGGCTACTGGTACTTGATTCCCATAAGGTTTCATTACGTTACGCATGGTGTTGACAAACCATGGTATAATCGGTATACGTTTTGTAAATTTTGGTTTTTATGCATCGGATCTTTGTGCTGGAGTGGGTTGAGTTGCTTGGTTTATTTTACTTTTAGCTGTATTTCGATATCGTTGATCAGTTTCCTTGGGTGTCCTGCGTTTAGTGCGATTTCATAAATGTTTCTTCTATCTGCTTCGTCGAATTTCCGGTTGTGGATTATTTGCCGTTTCTTATAAATGCAGTTTTTATTGCCTGGTTTTTATAGTTTAGCGTTTGGCTTGAATTAAATGGGATAACGATGGTTGATGCAAATGGTTTATGATATAATTCGACGTCTAAGTTTTGGTTTCTTCGATGTATCATCATATCGAGAAATTGCTTCCTTTGCTGCTTTTCGTTTTCAATGTTAAATTTTATGGTGGGAAGGATTTGGAATAGTTCTTGTTGCATTTTTGTTCCAGCTTGCTGTTTGTTTCAGCACTATGTCCTCAATGTGCATAAGTGCAATATCCGCTGGGAAGGATGAGAGAGGGCAGCCCATGGTTACGCCTTGCTTCTAACGGTAAATTTGGTTGTTGATTTTTAAAGTGATTGTTCTCGGTTGCGAAAATTGATGCTCTTATGAGACCACAAGTTTGTGGGCTGGGGCTTCCGTTGCAAGCTTCTATTTTTGTCTGTATAATTTTAATTATTTCTCATAGAGGTGTTCGTGGTAAAAGTAAAATGATGTCAAATGATGCCATTCGGTGTTAGCGCTCGATATTCATGTTTTTTGATTTATGTTGAAGATCTCTTGTAGCAGTGATTACAAATTCTGTCGTTCAAAATATTGCTGCAGATATAGGTACAGAACGTTTTCGAATTTGATTGTTGGTGAGCGATCTTTCGCTGGTCTGTAAATGGTAGCTAGGCCTAAACTAGAAGGAGAGCTATGTACCAATCCCCAGTGATGACGCACAGAATCGGCCAGGTCTAGCACCTAATATCCGACCTCGCCTTCTCGTGGTGCAGGCCGTTAGTACCTATTAAAAGACATATTCTCTTTTAGAAGAGAACGTAAATGGTCGGCTGACAGCTCAATGTGGCCTACAGATCTGATCATCTATGGCAACTTTTTTTTGTTTGTTTTCAATCCTGATGAGGAGCAGTCAACCTCACAGGGTCCTAGTGATGGCCATTTATACACTCTAGACTGGACTAGTTTATGGATTTGAGCTTGATAATGACTCTTGGATTTACTGCACTGGTGGGTCTCTGTTGAGGGAGAATCTTCCGCTGTGTTTTCTGTTTTCTTGTGGGTTGCCAGCACTAAGTGAACAGGGCAGGGTATACCTTATATATCAGATGGAGGATAATTCTTATCAGAGGTCATCGCAGATACCTCAACCTTCGCTTAGCTAGTTGGGCATCGTGAATCCTAAACTGGAGTAATCTGTCTCAGGCAGGCCATATGGCTCCTGAAAAGGTGTTGCCTGAAGTTCCCACCAAAATCGGTGACTTTAGTCTTTAGCGGAAGAAGGACAGGTCTTTTCCTGATGCTTGCGATCAGGGGGCTGTTTGATATTGTTGGCCCTACTCTCTCATTAAACCTAGTCTTTAAAAAAATCCTACTAATCATTTTCTTTTTGCAAGTAGGTGGAACGTGAGGAACTTATATAAAGAATATTTCCTTAAAGTCCTAACGCAGTATTTCCAACGTTATAACCTAGATATTCTAGGCCTGCAAGAGACCAGATAGACAGTAAAAGATGACATACTTAAAAATAATTTTTTTCTCAGAGATTTTGGGTTTGCTTCTCAGCAGACATGTCAATGATACTCTTCTAGGATATGAGTGCATTAATGAAAGATTTCTTACAGCAAAATTTAAATAAAAATTAAAGACTTGAAATTTATCATTAAAGACTTGAAACGTTATTATTAAAAACTTGAAATTCAGAGCGAATAAGTAACACATACTACAAACACCGGGACATTTATAAATATACATGGGTTTCACCTGATGGGTTCACAGGAATATGATAGATTATATTTTAATTAACAGCAAATGGGCTAGTTCAGTTAGGAATACCATATCATACACGGGAGCCACAATTGGGTCTGGACATTACCTGGTCAAAGGTGTTTTGCAGCTGAAGCTTCAGAAATGTTGTGCTAAGGTTAAAAAATCAATTATAACACTGAATACTTGAAATATCCAGATTTTACCAAAGCATAACATGATAGGCTACTTAGTCATTATGAGAATCGTGAAAAAGAATGGGATCAATTTAAGTAGGCTTTTCTTGGAATCAACAGTACTCTTTTGGGTAAAATGGAATAGAGGAAACAAAATTATTTTTGTGATAAGGCTATGGAACGTATTACTGAGAGGAGGAAATGTAGGATTAATATGAATCAACACCCTACTAGTACTAACAGTAGGGTCTGTTTTATTTGGTTATTGATTTTGTTATGCGAAATTCTTTGCAAGGGAAAGATTTTAGCCTTAAATAGTCTGGAGATTTCAAAATTTCTGACTTAGATTATGCAGATGATTTGGCTCTGTTGGCTAATGATGTTGATGAGATGAATTCCTACATTAGGGTTGTTCATGAGAATGGTAATAGAGTAGGTTTGGTGATAAACAGGGAAAAAATTAAAGTGATGAAAATTGGTCAGGCAGATGGTGCTTCAGTTGCTTTGAATGGCCGCACTTCTTGAGAAAGTATATCAGTTTAATTATCTTGGCAGCTATGCAACAGATACTGCTGATATGCGACATGAGATAAATAGAAGAATAGGGATTGCCGTTGGGACTTTTTAGAATCTATGAAGAGTGTGTAAAATTAGGCGTGTACACATAAACACTGAAATTAGTCTGTATAATAGTTTGGTTCTTTCTAAGGTTAGTTATCGTAGCGAAACATTGGCCTTTTGTAAGCAGGATAACAAGAAATTTAATGCCTTGGTTTCTAGATGCTTACGCAATATCTTGAGCATTATGTGGGATGAATTTGCAAGTAAAGACGAGGTTAGAAGAAGGAGTCATCAACCTCCTTTAAGCAGCATATTTTGCAGAAAGAGTCTTGCGTTGGCTTGACCATGTTGCCCATATGCATAGATGCAGATTGGCAAACAGGATTATGAACAGTGTACCTAAGGGTTTCAGAAAAAGGGGGAGATCTAGGATGCGATGGGCAGACAATGTCGAACAGGACCTTGCTAGAATTGGCCTAGAGTGGCCAAATGCAGCAGCAGTAGCTCATAACAGACAAGTCTGAAGAGGAAAATTACACAGTTTGGTGTGACCTCCGTAGCCCATGGCTGCATGAGGATTTTGTTCGTATGTATGTATGGTTTCTATAAATCAAGAAAAATTCCTAGGTTCAGTCAATGAGAAGCTAACGTCAAAGCTCTATAACGTACGTCTAAAATAAGTTTTTTTTTGTTTTGTTTTAAAAAATATGCAATTAAAATTTAAAAAATGACACATGCCAATGCATGCGAAATTTCTTACTGAGATTAGTATTCGACGTTACTATGAATTTCTATAAAAGCTGAAATGAAAAAAATTTATGGTTTGAAATTTTTATGAATTATTATTTATTTTTGGAACTCTGGCATCAAAGGAAAAATCTTTTCCTCTCTTCTCCGTTTGACAGTATCATGTGTTGCAGTGGTGAACGAAGAAAAACAGGAACTATTGCAAAGTTCCTAAAACTAAAAGTCGGTTTAATTGTTATTCATAAAACATTTCACCAGAATGCAATTCCCTTTGTCTACCATGAAGTGGTGGTGACATAACTACCACCGAAATGTAGTGAAAATTGATCTTGATTTACAGTGTAGTAATGGTAACAAAATAAATGAGCTTTCAAGCAGAATCTTGCCACAGAAGTCTCACAGAAACATTTCATTTATTACAGCATAGAAAAAAGATCTGTAAGGGGAGACATGAGCAGAAAGAGAGTACAGAAAGAGAAATATTCATGATTTGTGCGGAGTTGAACCGCATCCAAACACGCCACCAACCACTCGGCCATCGTGACACATCTACAGAGTATATCACTTTATGAACTCCTAAATAGGGCACTCAAATATCATTGATGTCTTATGCGAAACCACGAGATATAAAAGTCTCCTTGCTTCAGCAGAAAACGGTTATTTGATTTGGGATGCATCCGGAAAGATCCATCCGTAATACGATTTCGGATTCTTCACACCTTGTCGTCTGCGATTAAACAGAAACCGGTATTTTTTTTTATAACATTACTGGTTGTTTTTCATGCAAATTTTTATAAACCGTTCAAATATATCAGTGGTACTCACATTTTATACTTCACGTACCCCCTGGAAATGTGTAACTGCGAACCCCTTGTATAGATATATAAAACTATAGTTATAGTATACCAATGGGAATAAAACATATATATCAGTGGTTCTCAAACTTTTATGCTTCACGTACCCTCTGGAAATGTGAATGTAACTGGCGTACCCCTTGTATAGATAGATAAGACAATAGTTATAGTACAACAATGGGAATAAAATAAAACATATATCAGTGGTTCTCAAATTTTATGGTTCACTTACCCCCTGAAAATGTGTATGTAACTGGCGTACCCCTTGTATAGATAGATAAAACTATAGTTATAGTATAACAATGGGAATAAAACAAAACACACACATATATATATGCACATTAAATTTTGAATTCATAAATTACATATATCGATAAACATAAAAATTGACATAACCAATTTAACAAATCTTATAAAATTATAAACATTTTACTGGGTATTCAATCAGATCTAGCGACTTCTGAGCTCTCATGGCGTACTACAAAAAAATTTGCCGCATATCCCCAAGGCGTACGCGTACAGTCGCTCAAAAATATATCCGAGCACTGCGGTTGATTACAGAATTCAGAAAAAATATCTGGTAACGATTTTTTTAGAAATTATTGATCTAGCAACCTTCGTGTGCATACACGAAGGTTGCCAGATCACTAATTTCTAAAATAAATCGTTGCCAGATGTTTTTTTTTAATTCTGTAATCAACCTTTGTGTACAGTGCACGGTTGCCAGATCACTAATTTCTTAAAATATTCATTGCCAGATATTTTTCTGAATTCTGAAATCAACCATAGTGTTCGTATATTTTTTGAGCGACTGTACATGAAGGTTGCTAGATCACTAATTCCTAAAAAAATCGTTGCCAGATATTTTTTTTTAATTCTGTAATCAACCATAGCGTTCGGATATTTTTTGAGCGACTGTACCCCACGTGAGAACCCCTAAAATATATCATTAGGATTGCAGAGACAGAAAAATATTAACGTTTACACAATTGCTTGAAAACTTTCAATTAATCGAAAAAAATTATATTTTTTTTATTCAAGCAATTGTTACTTAGGTGTTTTATTTAATGTTTAGTTTTTTCTACTGGATAGGAAAGTGAAGAGTGTATAACTCTATTCTCTACTGTAAATTATTCATTTATACAGGAAAAATATTTATTTCTAAACCATTTTTAGCAGATAAAACTTGGGTAATGATGAATCACCTCTTGAAAAGCACGCTTAGCTCTATACGAAATTCTAGTGGTTTAAATTTGTCAATACATCTATATATTAAGTAATTTGTCTGTCTGTCTGTCTAACACACATTGTTTATCACAATTTGTATATCTGCAACACATTATTTGTCGAAGTTTTTTGTCTGTCGCATAATATTTGTCAAAGTTTGTATGTCTGTCTTCAGAGTGTAAGCAGTGTAGAGGCATCCATTTGGGAAGCATTCTTCTAACGAAATAATCTCGCCACCAGTATTTAGTGCCCCGCCGGTTATTAAGTATGATACTGAGGATAATAAAGGAAAATATTAGAGAGCTTCGTGTTTTTTCATGCATTTTTCAAGATGATGTTTAAATACTTCTAATACGGAGGAAGAAATGATATACTGCAAATAAACTCATTCTTTTGCATACTTTTATTTTTTTCTGGCTCCCCTGAGTTTGCTCATTGATTTTCATCATTATCATTGGTAAAATGTTATGCAGGTAAAATGTTATGCCCTGATCTAATGAAACAATATGGCAGAAAGAGCAAATAGAGATTCGGAATGTCATAATGTGTAATAATATTCTATGTTTTATTAGTATTTTATTAACTTATTTATTAATTTTTTAATTTTTATTTGCTCTTTAATAATCCATTTGATGTAATACGTGAACCTCTAGACAACACTATTATAAAGATATTTTTGCAAATTTTTGGCTATGTTTATTTAACAGCACCGTGGGTGAATTCGAAAACGTGCAGATAAATAAAGTTATTTTAGCATGTCGAGATTGAAAGGTTATAAATAAATTTAAAAAATATAAATACCCCCTCAAGCAGCAGCTTTCCACATAGGTCTGACAGTCCACAGTAGAAGATCTGAGAGGATGGCAGGACTCAGCAGAAATCCGGGGTTCGAACCCAAGTCCCTTAAATCAGTAGACAAGCGCGCTAACCTCTCGGCTACGGGACGGTATACGGTTAAATAAAAATGTTAATGCTTTAAAAACATATTAGAGAAATTCGTATAATGTTACGAAATAGTATATTTATTACCAGATGAAACCAAGATTGTGTTTTGCTCCTATGTTAGATGAAATGTATTCTTCTGCATTTCTATCCATTTTTCAAATATTAAAATATTGAACGCTTGTTGTTGAAATGTGTCTTGTTGATTTTTCCGAAACGTTTTTCTCTGTCGAGAAAAAATATAGTTTTTGAGTTCAGTACCAACTATTGAACAGGTGAACATTAAAGTTTGGGTCGGAGCAGTGCTATCCTCAATCCAGTAGTAGCCCTGAGAAAATACAGCAACATGGCAGAAGATTCCACAATGAAGAAAAAGTAAAATAATGAATAAATAATAATACAATTAAAAAATAAAATAAATGTTAAAGGAGCATTGCAAGAAATAGATATTTAAACAGAGTTGAGTGAGGCTTTCAATTAATTTCCCGTGTCATTTTACTAAAAAAAACTGTTCAAACTTTAATTCCATTCAAAACCCATGGAATTATCAGGTTTATTTTTCTGATAAAGTATACACGTTGCTGTATGCTATATGTTCATGCTTGAAATTTCGGTGCATCCTGAAAGATCATGCGGTTTACAGGTTAACTGTAAACCGCATGGCAGTGAACTTATCATTAAATGATAGCCATTTAAATGGAATTTATTTGCTGCAAAATTTTGCTGAATTTCATATTTTGTTGCTATTTAGCACCAGTGATGGAATAAGTACAGTCGCTCATGTCTCGCAACGATTTTTACAAATTAGTGATCTGGCGACCTTCGTGTACTCGAAGACGGCCAGATCGCAAATTTCTGAAAAAAACAACATTGCCAGATATTTTTTCTGAATTCTGTAATCAACCATAGTGTTCGGATATTTTTTGAGCTACTGTACAGGGAATTTTAAAGCCTGGTTAAAATGTCTGTCTGGTCTATAAATGGTAGCTAGGTAGTCACTGGAAGGAGAGCTATGCACCAATCCCCTGTGATGATGCATAGAACCGGCCAGGCCTAACACTTAATGTCCGACCCCGCCTTCTCGTGTCGTAGATCGTTAGTACCTTTCAAAAGAGATACACTCTTGTGGAAGTGAATGGAAAGGGAGGGCTGCCAGATTAGTGTGGCCTACTGATCTGGACAGCTGAGGCTACTTTCTTTTTTCTACAATGCTAAGGAGTGGTCAACCACACAGGATCCTGGTGCTGACCATATATTCTAACCTGAACGGTATTATTCCTCTGAGCTTGATTATGGATCCTGATTTTGCTGCACGACTGGTGAATAATTCAGCTGGTGAATAATTCTGAGCAGAGGTCATCGCAGGCACCTGAACTCTTTGCTTCTATTGGCATCGTCAAATTCTACATTGAAGGATTCAGCCTTTAGTGGTGGGGAAACAGGTCTTTGCCCCATGTCTGCGATTAGGGGGGGGTTTGATATTGTCGGCATTACCTCTCTCAATAAACATAGTTTCTTTAAACATCCCACTAACCATTCTCTCTCCATAGATAGTTGGAATGTGAGGACTCTTCACAGAGCTTTTTTTTCTTGATGTCCTCACACAAGAATTCCACCATTATAGTATAGATATTCTCGGCTTTATGACCAGATGGACAGATAAAGGTCAGATTCTTAAAAATAATCTTAAATTTCTCTTTTCAGGGAGGGACGACAGTAAGCATCACCAAGGCGTGGGTCTGCTTCTCAGCAGACACGCTAGTGATGCTCTTCTAGGATATGAGTGCATTAATGAAAGGTTTCTTACAGCAAAATTTCAATCATTAAAGACTTGGATGTTATCTGCTCTTATGCCCCCACTGAGGATGCCGATGAGGATGAGAAGGAAAGGTTTTACGGACAATTTCTGGATATTTTGAATTCTGTCAGGAAAGGAGATATTATCCTTGTTCTAGGTGACTTCAATGAAAAAGTTGAAACTGACTCTGACCTTTGGGGAGGTCAATAGGTCCTTTTTTGTATTGGTAGCTGCAATGGCAATGGGCATCGTCTCCTACAGGTAAGTAAACTCAATGGATTCAGAATAACTAACACTTATTACAAACACCGCGATATACAGAAGTACACATGGGTTTCAACTGATGGGCTGGGAATATGATTGATTATATATTAATTAACAGCATATGGCTAGTTCTGTTAGCAATACCAGGTTATATTGGGGAGCTGAAAGTGGATCTGACCATTACCTTGTTAAAAGTGTCTTGCAACTTAAAAAGTGTTGTGCTAGGGTTAAAAAAAATTACTTTTAATACTGAAGCTCTGAAAGACCCAGTTATAGCCACAGGTTACCATGATAGGTTACTTAATAATTATGACAGTCATAGTATGCTTACTACTGAAGTTGAGGAAGAATGAGATCATTTTAAACAGACTTTTTGGACACTAACAGGAAGAAAGGAGCAGAGGAGGCAGAATTATCTGACTGATAAGGCACTTTAGCTTATTTCGGAAATAAAGAACTGCAGGAATGTCCTTAATCAATACCCTACCAATCCTAATAGAAAGCATTACAGAGAACTTAATAAACGTGTAAAGGATAAGTTGTCTGCTGATAAGAATCTTTGGCTTGATGACTTGGCTGACAAAGTCGAGGAAGCAATTAGACAGCACTTCAAAGAGAGTTGTACCAGGTAGTTAACGTCAGTTAACGTGGTAGAAAACGGACAGAAATTCAGGGATTGAAGGATAAACAAGGTAAGGTTATAGAAGGTGAGGATTCTGTCATTGCTAGGTGTGCTGAGCATTTCACTGATGTTTTAAACACTGTGGTTACTACTACTTCCATTGTTTGTAATGATGATAGATGTATTACTCACTTTAATTTTGGCCCTATAACACAATATGAAGTTATTTTGGCTATTTCTAAACTTAAACTTCATAAATCTCCAGGTGTAGATGAAATTACTACGGAAATACTTAGAGCTGGGAATGTTTCTGTTACCACTTGAATGAGTGAAATTTTGAATATCTTTTATGATAAAGGCATTATTCCTAAGGATTTTTCCAGAGCTATTTATTTTCAAAAAAGGTGATCGCAGTTTTTGTAATAACTATATGGGTATCAGCCTACTACCTCTTCCAGGAAAAGTTCTTTCCATGATTGTGCACAATAGAATTAATAATCTGGTTGACAGTCAATTGCGTGATGAGCAATGTGGATTCAGAAGTGGTAGGGGATGTGTGGATCAGATATTTTCACTTAGGCAGATTCTTAAGAAATGTTTAGAGTTTCAGAAACCTTTGGTTGCTAGCTTTGTTGATTTCAAAAAGGCTTTCGACCCTGTTGATCGTCATAATTTGTGGTTGATTGTGAAATCATATGGTATACCAGACAAGTTAGTTAACATAATGAAAGCTCTCTATGATAACACTGAGTCGTGTGTGAGAGTTGGTAAGTCTTGTAGCAATTGGTTTAGCATTACTTCTGGTGTTCGACAAGGGTGCATTTTGTCTCCATTTCTCTTTAGCTTGGTTATTGATTCTGTTATGCGAAATTCACTTCAAGGGAAAGATTTTGGCCTTAAATGGACTGGAGATACGGACATTTCTGATTTAGATTATGCTGATGATTTAGTCCTTTTGGCAATGATGTTGATGAGATGAACTGTTTCATTCGAGCTGTTGATGAGACTGGTAGTAGAGTAGGTTTGGTTATAAACAGAGAAAAAACTAAAGTGAAGAAAATTGGTCAGGCAGGCTGTGATTCAGTTAATCTGAATGGTTGCAGTCAGATAATGGTGATGTGCGGCATGAGATTGACAGACGAATAGGGATTGCTGCCGGGATTTTCAAGAATCTATGGAGAGTGTGGAGAAATAGGCGTATACAGCTAAAGACTAAAATTAGACTGTATAATAGTTTGGTTCTTTCTAGAGTTAGTTATGGTAGTGAAACATGGACACTTTGTAAACAAGATAACAGGAAACTAGATGCTTTTGATTCCAGATGCTTACTTAGTATCTTGGGCATTAGGTGGTTCAACTTTGTAACTAATGATGAGGTTAGGCAAAAGAGTTTGCAACCTACTTTAAGCAGCATATTGTTCACAGAGTGACTTCGTTGGTTTGGTCATGTTGCCCGTATGAATAATTATAGATTGGCGAATAGGGTTATGAACAGTGTTCCTAAAGGCCTCAGAAAGAGGGGGAGACCTAGGATGCGGTGGGCAGACAATGTCAAACAGGACCTTGTTAGAATTCGTGTGCAGTGTTCAAATGCAGTAGATGTAGCTGCAGACAGACTTGCTTGGAGAACTAAATGGCACGGTCTGGTTGCACCTCCGTAGCCCATGGCTGCTTGAGGATGATAATGATGATGAATATATGCGAATAATTTACTTTCTAAATATGGTATATTTTTAAATCAACTTTAAAACAAATATTACAAAAATATTGACCTGTAGTAATAATATAAATATATATAGAGGAGATATCAAGATTAGATGACTACTAATGCAGACGTCATAACTTGGTCAGTTCAAGGCGTAATGTAAATTTTCCGATGGCAGCACCCTCTAAACATAGCGAATTCCTGCTTTGCATTGAAGCCATATAACCAGTAAGAAGCGGGAGTTTTTTGCGTTATTTTTTCACAGCCGAGTAAGGTTTTCAACTGCTTACACTACGTGACTAATTTTCCATACCCCTTGACTCCGAAAAATGTTAATTTCCAAAACCCTTTTTTATTATGACAGACTCACGGAAAGCCGATTAAATCTTGAAACGCCACCAAGAAAGCTTCTTTTATAATCCTACGTATCGACGAACCAAACTAAAAAAAGCCGGGCGGAGCAACACTCAGTTGAATTAATGTGTTTGGTGAGTGTACCTAAGCTGGACAAACTGTCCCCTGTCAGCAACCTCCTCGCCCAAACACACACAGATCATTCATTCATCTTCATCACATTTTCTACCTCACAATACACGGATTATGGTAGTACTCGCTGGTGTATATATCCCAGAAGGCCCTCCCCTTCTAGCATGTACAAGAGAAAAGCATGTGAGGTGTCCAAAGAGAAATACACAGTAGAAACATACATCACAAAGAACATGCACAATCACGCAATTACTACATATCTTATATTCAAATGAGGGGGCAAAGCACCATCCTTGGGTTCATGCCATATGGCTGGAGATTACGTCTCGGCCATTTGTGAAATAATAATTTTTCTTCTAAATATGGTATATTTTTAAATAAACCTTAATATCAATGTTACAAAAAATATACACCAGTAGTAAAAATATAATTAGATATATAAGAGATATCTAGTTTAGACGATAACTTGATCAATTCAAGGCGTAATGTAAACTTTCCGATTGCAGCGCCCACTAAACCTAGCAAATTCGTGCATTGCGTGCTCCCTTCCCTCCCCCACCCCGCCAAGACCGAAGGAGAGGGTTCCAAAAGTGACTGGTGAACATGCTCACCAGTCACCTCCAGAGAGAGTTGAAAACATGCCTCTATCAATTGTTTGAGCCCTCTATAAGTCTGGATTCCAAACGTTCCTGTGGACAGGTGGGAGGGTGGCAGAGTGGGGGGTGGGGAGCCGGTGGGGGGTGGGGAGCCGGTGGCTTGTCAGGTTGGGTCCAAGCTGCCCTGGACCTTGGCCAGCCATTCTTCGAGTGGAAGAAGCGGTAGTAGAAATCAGTGATGAGGAAAGGGAATAATCTTGGCACAAGAATGAAAATACAGAGGGGATGGTGATACCAGTTTGGTTATTCCGATATAGTGGACTGTCCGGTTCCAGTATCATCTAAGTGACCCAAAGGGTCCTCCTGGTCTCTCAGGGCTCCTGGATGCTGGGCTTAGGAGAGGATGAAGATAAGTTAAAATTATTTCCTAGGATTAGGATGACTGTTGGGAATCCAGTTTCTATTAAAGTTCAGGGTTTAATTATTTTTTGAACAGATTTGTTCAAATCTATTTGTATTTTTAGTTAATAATTCCATTAGTTCTTATAAAGGGCAGGTAAAGTTTCCCTATCTGCGGCGATCTATTGAAAATGACATCACCATGTCTGTGACCAATGAAAATTCGCCATGTTAGCTAATTTTCACGAGTCACTGACAATGTTGCTGAGGGTTGACATGGCAACTGGGAAATAAAATGGAACATGGGCGATGGTTTATTTGGGTAATTTACTAAAATGAAAGTGCCTCAAAATGTGTATAATTTATGTATATTAATTTTTCAACCGAAAATTGTTCTGAACGGGCGTTATATATTCAATTTCTCTTGTCCTGGTGAAATATCGGTCAGTCTGTACAGTTATGAACGGCCATTGCGTTACCGATCTCTCAGCCAATGAGAATCGCGAAAATGAGAATTATTATTGGCTACCAACCGCGATTGTGGGCGGAGTTGAGGAAAATAAGATTTCGCTCGCTCTTAAATGTTATTGACTTTTGCAGAATCGAGTTAATAATAATTTAAGAGAATAATACGAAAATACCATGCAGGAGGCTGCAATTAATCAGATATTAAAATTTGCCTGTCTGCAATACGAAATTGCCCTCTGTACTCCTGAGTGGGGATGACTCTTTCGTGAAGCACCATTATAATTTTTCTTTTCGTTTAAAGAGAAAATATAAACGAACAACGAAAATAATTTTTGTTAATGAAGTTGCATTTTGTAAAATAGGTAGCTGTGCTCAACAAGAAAATTTTAAGATTTTGTACACTTAATAATTTTTTGTATATTATAATAAATTGAAATTTATGTGTCAGTGCACGCTAATGTTTTATATAATTATATAATATACAGTTGCAGATATTTTTAATAACAATCATATCGGTTCTTTACTTGTATAAACTATCAACAGATTGCAGCAAGCACTTCTCGTATCAACCATTAAAAAAAGTCAGAACAAAGTGCAGAAACAAAAAATGCATCGATATGCTCCGGGAGCACAAAACGCAACATACTTTGACATATTTTCAAGATGATTAAATGTATTAATTTACATACTAATTTTAAAAATTCTGTAAAATTACTCAAAATAAACATACACTGGCTTTTCCAGCTATCATGAAATGCACTCCTGAACGGGATAAAATATTCATTGAATAAATTTAGGGCCAGCTACCACTGTACGCAAATTGCCATGAGTGTTAGAGTTTGAAACTCTGAATAAATCACATTAAATATTTAAAGAGTAAGACAAATCATAGCTGCAGCGGGCTAAAATAATTGCACTGCGCATGCGCAGATCGCCCCTTACAGTTGTTTTTGTGCCTGCACACCAATTTGCCACGTTCAGCTTCGCCAAAATTCTGCAGAGCGGCAACACTTACGCTTGTGCGAAGCTAGCCTACTTCTCCTTAGACTTTCTTTGTTCAATTGGCTCTCTTGTTGGAGGGGGGGGGGGGGGGTGGAACAGCCTTACCACCTCATTCCAAAGATGCTCAATAAGGTTCAGATCTGGAGATTGTGCAGGCCAATAAAGCAAATAAAATTTCCCAATATGTTCCTGGAACCATTCGTTGACGATATGTGTGCTTTGTCAGCAGGTGCATTGTCATGTTGAACCTATCCTTCCGAATTTTGGGATAAACTATAAAAAGGAAGGGTGAACTTGGTCAGCAACAATGTTCAAATACGCTGTGGAATTCAGATGTCTTTTGATGGGTATCAGGACGCCTAATGTGTCACCAGACAAGATAGCTGCATGGTCTCATGTTTCTTGCACCATATTCTGATTCTTCCGTCAGCATAATGCAAAAAGAATCTTGATTCGTCTGACCAGGCTACATTTTTCAAGCCTTTAATGCTCCAGTGTTGATGATCCTGCGCCCACTGGAGATGCTTTTTCGTGCTCTTCACTGACAATATCTCTATTCGACATGTCGGCAGCTATTATAGTCCATTCGCAAAAAGGTCCGTTATGTGGTTCGTTCGGATATGGCATACTGTTCACGATACTTGCACAATTCTCGCGTCTCCTTTGACCAATCTCGCTGATCACTGGTGGTTTTTTGCTTTTCACACCATTCTCGGTAAACCTTTGAAACGGTTTTGTGTGAAAAGCGCAGAAGGATTGGGAACGCAGAATCGGCACGCATAGCACCAATTGTCATGCGAATTTTAAAGTCACTCAGGTCGCTCGTTTTGCTCATTTTCAGACTCAATCCAACTCTAACTGGTGCACGAAGAGCTGGTCTGTCTCACTTATAGGGCACACCACGATCACATGACGTATTACGTGTTGGAATGAACCATACATCTGATGAAGGTGATGAACTAAATAAACTGGCATCGCAGTGTATAATTTATTACATAGCATCAGAAAATAACTAGTCTAATCATAATATGACATCAGTTTTTGTTTTAACAATACCAAACGAGAAATGATAAATAGAGTTCTCGATTCTTCTTATTAATGTAATTAGGTTTGCTGTTTTTTCATATTTGAATAAAGCTACCTGCATAAAGTTTAGATAAATTAATGGAAGATGTTTTATTTTCGTTTAATTAAACGACTTGTATTTATTACACCTCACATTCAAGAGATGCTTCTGCGCTTGCAGAAACTAAGATATATTTATTTAAGGATCGGAAATGAGCAATGGATGGGTTGATTTATTCGAAACAGCCCTTTTTTTTTTCGTACAATGGGCTAAATTTCCGGACCATGAGAAGGTTGCGGCAAAGAAAGTATAATTGATTAGAATGGCCAGCGAACAAAACCACAATGTGTGACCACTTCTAACATTGAAGTCATTAAAAGTTCAAAACAAATCTCCGAATGTTTTATTAAATTCTCCTTTCTTTTAGTTCTATGCAAGCGGTTATAAAATGTAAAAATATTATTGTTGAAGTAATAAGTAAGAAAATCAACTGTACACTTTAAAAACGTAATATATGCATTATTTTAAAACTACGCTACTAAAATTATTCATTACATTTAAAATATTCAAAATGCTTTCCTTAGCACAAATTATCAATAATAATATTCTCTGATGTCACCGGTATTGTGTACCTCAAGAATGTTTATTCTTTTCCACTTATTTAAATAACAGGAAAGAAGTTGTTGAAAAGATGAAAGCGTTCTCTGGTGGTCAGTTTCACTTCAGGGGTCAAATAGTAATGTACAAAAGGAAATTTCTAGCAGTACGGTCTTAATTAATTCTGTGGAGATGTTCTCTCTTGATGACTTATATATTCTTTGGTTGGGGAGAAAGGGGATCTACTGAACAGCTGTTAGGACACAGATGATAGCCTCCTGTGAAATCCATCCAGGTTCTTCTTTAATGAGCACAGGGTATGTTGGTTGGGTTATTTTACCTCTCGGCGGCACTTTTTTTGCACACCATGGGCTAAATGGCCAGGTCACAAGGACCCCGAAGACTCAAAGATGGTTGGGGGAGGGGACCCACTAACAGAACAGCTGTTGGGAGAAAGATGGAATCCTCCCGTCAAGGCCATCTAACATGTTCTTTAATATGTATGAAGAATCTCTCCCACACACGTTGACCACGGATTATCATCTTATCCGACGGATGGCAGCGTTCCTAACCCCTCAGTGTCCCCTACAGACTGAGGGTAATGTGCGGAGATATATCTCATCCTGGGGACAGCAGATTACGAATCTGGTGCGCTACAGACTGAGCCACCCCCACCCGAGCA
This sequence comes from Ryuthela nishihirai, assembly GCA_038380435.1. Lineage (NCBI taxonomy): Eukaryota > Metazoa > Arthropoda > Arachnida > Araneae > Heptathelidae > Ryuthela > Ryuthela nishihirai. The sequence continues at coordinate 74,841,915 of JAWZYU010000016.1, forward strand.
CAGGGTATGGCTTGGGTTTTTTACCTTTTTTGCACAAAGTGGGCTAAATGGCCTCTGAGTGCGACGTAACCAGGCACTCAACAGAAGAGAATGATGGTGCCAACAGAGAGCAGCGTGGGGTTTAGCTGAGAAAAACTCAACTGCGGCCCAGTGGGACTGGAGCCTGAGGACTATAGATTACAATCCTGGCGCACTATGGACTGGATCAACCTCCACCCCTTTGATATTAAATTCCAGAGTAAACGATGCAATTTAGTAAAAGGTATAATTTTTAAACGACGAGCATCGAATAAGGCATAGATCTTCCTTTTCTGATGTCTTTTTGCTGAGCTCTCGCTTTACTCACTGAACCTTTCTATTGCACATTAAATTGACGGGCTACCATTGGACTTCTGTTTTCATAAAGGGTAAATTTTTACACAGATTTCGGGAAAGTAGAATAAAAAAACTGTGGTAAATATTAATGAGACTCAGCATTTTTTATGCAAATGCTAAATGAAAAGGATAAAGCCCTTTTTTTATCTTTTTATTAGAGAATTAAAAGCATTATTTTTTGCGCCATTTAACCTAACCTCAATGAGTTTAAACGAATTTTTTTCAAATAATTTCACTTCCATTAATTATTCATTATGCTCTTGTCACTACAAAAATACCGGAGAGATTGCTGCGCATGCGCAAATTCTCTCGAAATAAATTACCAAGGCCGTAGAATTGAGTAATCGAAAGTTGAAAAATGTTTCGACTATTTTATGAATAGTCGTCTATAAATAAGTTATTTGAACCAGTGCTGGACTCATCCTGTAATCTGCTGCTGGAATCGGGACTTTTAATTCGGTTCTGGAATCTGGATCCTTTGAAGTGGTGCTGGAATCTGGATTCTTTGTTACGATGCTCCTACCAAGGTGTTCAATCCTGGACTGGAACCTAGGTACTCTGATCTTAGGCTGGAAACTGGGTTTTTGATTCAGGGCTCGAAACTGGGTTCTTTGACCCGGTACTGCAATATAGGTCATTTGATCCTGTGCTGGAATCTGGGTCCTTTGTTCCGATTCCCGTACCAAGGCGTTTAATCCTGGACTGGAACCTGGGTCCTTTAATATTAATCTGGAACCTGGGTACTATAATATTAGTCTGGAACCTGGGTTTTTGATTTTGGGCTTGAAACTGGGTCCTTTGAACTGGTGCTGTAATTTGGGTCCTTTGAACTAGTGCTGTAATTTGGGTCCTTTGAACCGGTGCCGCAATCTGGGTCCTTTGCACAGGTACTGCAATTTGGGCCTTTGAACGATTGCTGTAATCCGAGTCCTTTGAACCGGTGCTGGAATCTGGGTCTTTTATTCCGGTGTTCGTACCTGGGTTCTTAGTTCCTGGGCTGGAACCATGGTCCTTTAATTATGTGATGGAACCTGGATCTTTTGGTCTGGTGCTCGTATCTTAGTTCTTAGATTTTGGGCTCGAAACTGGATCCTTTGACTTTGGGCCTGGACTTCTTACAAAGATTGTATTCCAAAAATTAAAAATACTAAATTGTGCACTTTTATGTGCCAATGTGTAATATTCCAAAATAGGGCAGAATCTAGGGGGGGGGGGATGGAGACACCCCCTTCCTTGAAAATGCTAATATAAGTAATAGAAGCAAAATATTTGATGAACATTGTATACTTAATGCAGTTCTCAAGAATTTTTTTTTTCAATTCTGAAACCTCTAAAGCGGAGATTTCTAAAACGGAGGAGGAAATGTTATATTGCAACGGAAATGCAGTCTCTTAACCCTTCCCTTTTTCTCAATTCAATTGTTTCTCCCCCCACCCCCAATCATCCACTTTCCCTCCAGATCCACGTCTGTTACAATCTAATATTTTTAAATGTGAAAACTAATACTAATCATTCAACTTTTATTTAATATTTTTCTTCAAACGAATGTTACTGATTTTAGTTTGCGGTCTCTATGTCTGTCGGTTTCTAGATATTCATCTCTTCTATTTTAGGAGTGAATGAAGAATTTTCCTTTAAATGAAAAAGTATGAATAAAATATTGCGATTCGCTCGCATTTTCTGCGTTTTCAAATCATTTGATTTCGCAAGCTAGCGTGTGTAATTATGGACCTCCCGCGCGATTTTGTATTGCTAGAAATGCTGATGACGATCAAAAATGATTAAACTTCTGAATATCGCTATGTAATCGGAATCCAGTCTCTTTCCCCCCCCCCCCTTACCTCTTCTTAGAACCGGGCCAGATCACAAAAGAATTATAAATGCTCAACTATACGAAATTGAAAATTCAAAACAAAAGCTCAAGCCTGCAAATAAAAAATTTGATGGAGACAAATTCCGAGCTGAAATGTAAATTGTAAGAGTCACAGCGACAACTGCAGCAACACCAAAGCGATGTAGTAATGCTTGGTGAAGAATTGAAATTGTTTCTGTATGGCGATCTCACTAACGAGCATACTCTTGTGAGTACTCAAAAGTTTTTGTATACTGTAAAACATTATCTGAAATAAAAATTATCTTATCTATAAAATATGTTTAATGTGCTTAAAATTTACACAAACATGCTAAGCTTTTTATGGAATTAAATTTTGAGATATTGGAAAAAGCCACCTCTTTTCCCAAAGAACAATTGGGTCGAACTACTTATTCCATTAATCAATTGCTGGACACCTTACAAAACTCTAATGGGGGCGGTGAGATTACAACTTTTCTACAAAATTTTGTAATAGGAGAATTACGCATAATACAAATTCGATTGAATCAAAACATATACTTTTTATTGAATTACTTTATGCAAAAGAAACAGGAATTACTATCTCATGTTACTAAAAAAGAACACGATTTTCTTAAGGACATTATCGATAAAATTTTTGATTACGTGGTTCTTTTAGTACAGCAAGTCAAGAGCGAAACAGAAGAAATATGCAAGCAAAAAAATGTTTCATTTGATAATTTGGAAAAGGCTCAAGGGGAATTAAAAGAGTTTCAGGACCAATATAGCGAAAGCATGACCTCTACAGCCAAAGAATGTTCCAAGATTTCGGCTCTGCTCAAACAAAGTAACCTGGAAAGTCAACGAATATTAGAACAAGAACGCCTAAACTTTAACAATACTAGGGTGGAATGCGATATCAACTTGACACTGATCAAAGAAATCGAATCGCAACTCAAAAACCAAATAACCGCTTGCCATAAGGACAACGAAGAATTGAAAATTAATAATTTACAATTGGAAAGCGATTTACAAAAGGAAATAGACAAACGGAAAAGTATAGTTGAAAACATGTATATTATACTCAAGTCTCTTAGTATACAATGTCAAGGTAAAAATATAGAAGATTTGTTTAAATTACTAAGCGAAATGAAAACATTTTACGAAAGCTGTACCAATTATCTAAATAAAAAAACTATCGATAGACCCAACTGTAGCCAATTTGAAAACTTACATTTCTGAAAGGGAAAAGGTCATAAAATTTCTGTGGGAACAAACTCTTCCTCCTTTCAATCTAAAAGAAGTAAAAATTCTCTTTTCAGAAATGAATCTAATCCTATCTAAAATTCGAATTACTCATAAACAATTTGCAAGAGTTAAAAACTTATGTTACCAATAGAAGCTTAAATTGAAAGAATCAAATGTAAAACTGCCAAAATACTACAAGAGTCTACTTCAAAAGGATATTTATGACACAGACCCAGATACCGAAGACGATATGCAAATATCTTATGAGTTTATTGATGAACTATCTGACAAGTTAGAATTATTGAAATCAGACGGTATAGACTTGGAAAATGTGAAAATACACACTTTTAAAATGATAGATATTTGTTTTCACTTGAAACAGAAACTAAATATGTCAGACATTAATTCAATAGTGCCTCATCATCATCATCATCATCAACCTCAAGCAGCCATGGGCTACGGAGGTCCAACCAGACCGTGCAATTTAGTTCTCCAAGCAAGTCTATCCTGAGCTACATCTACTGCATCTGGCCACTGCACACCAATTTTAACAAGATTCTGTTTGACATTGTCTGCCACCGCATCCTAGGTCTCCCCTTCTTTCTGAGGCCTTTAGGCACACTGTTCATAACCCTATTCGCCAATCTATAATTATTCATACGGGCAACATGGCCAAACCAACGGAGTCTGTCTCTGCACAATATGCTGCTTAAAGGAGGTTGCAAACTCCTTTGCCTAATCTCATCATTAGTTACAAAGTTGAACCACCTAATGCCCAAGATACTGCGTAAGCATCTGGAATCAAAAGCATCTAGTTTCCTGTTATCTTGTTTACAAAGTGTCCAAGTTTCACTACCATAACTAACCCTAGAAAGAACCAAACTATTATACAGTCTAATTTTAGTCTTTAGGTGTATACGCCTATTTCTCCACACTCTCCATAGATTCTTAAAAGTCCCGGCAGCAATCCCTATTCGTCTGTTAATCTCATGCCGCACATCACCATTATCTGTTACATAGCTCCCAAGATAATTAAACTGTGACACCTGCTCAAGACTGCAACCATTCAGATTAACTGAATCACAGCCTGCCTGACCAATTTTCATCACTTTAGTTTTCTCTCTGTTTATAACCAAACCTACTCTACTACCAGTCTCATCAACAGCTCGAATGAAAGAGTTCATCTCACCAACATCATTTGCCAAATGGGCTAAATCATCAGCATAATCTAAATCAGAAATTTTCCTATCTCCAGCCCATTTAAGGCCAAAATCTTTCCCTTGCAGTGAATTTTGCATAACATAATCAATAACCAAACTAAAGAGAAAAGGAGACAAAATGCACCCTTGTCGAACACCAGAAGTAATGCTAAACCAATTGCTATAAGCCTTACCAATTTTCACACACGACTCAGTGTTATTATAGAGAGCTTTCATTATGTTAACTAACTTGTCTGGTATACCATATGATTTCACAATCAACCACAAATTATGACGATAAACATGTCGAAAGCCTTTTTGAAATCAACAAAGCTAGCAACCAAAGGTTTCTGAAACTCTAAACATCTCTCAGGAATCTGCCTAAGGAAAATATCTGATCCACACATCCCCTACCACTTCTGAATCCACATTGCTCATCACGCAATTGACTGTCAACCAGATTCTTAATTCTATTAAGCACAATCATGGAAAGAACTTTACCTGGAAAAGAGTGTAGGCTGATACCCCTATAGGTGTCACAAGAACTGCGATCACCTTTTTTGAAAATAGGGATAACAATAGCTCTGGTAAAATCCTTAGGAACCATGCCTTTATCATAAAAGATATTCAGAATTTCAATCATCAAAGTGGTAACCGAAACATTTCCAGCTCTAAGCATTTCTGTAGTAATTTCATCTACCCCTGGGGATTTATGAAGCTTAAGTTTAGAAACAGCCAAAATAACTTCGGATTGTGTTATAGGGCCACCATTGCATCTATCATCATTGCAAACAATGCGAATAGAACTAACCGCATTGTTTAGTACATCACTGAAATGCTCAGCCCACCTAGCCATGACAGAAGCCTCACCTTCTATAACCTTACCTTGTTTATCCTTCAATCCCTGTATACCTGTCCGTTTTCTACCACACAAAACATTAACTATCTGGTACAGCTCTCTGCTGTTCTGCTGTCTAACTGCTTCCTCGGCTTTGTCAGCCAAACCATCAAGCCAAAGATTCTTATCAGCAGCTAACTGATCTTTTACACGTTTATTAAGTTCTCTGTAATGCTTTCTATTAGGACTAGTAGGGTATTGATTAAGGACATTCCTGCAGTTCTTTCTTTCTGAAATAAGCTCAAGTGCCTTTTCACTCAGATAATTCAACCTCTTCTGCTCCTTATTTCCTAAAAGAGTACTGTTAGTGTCCAAAAAAGCCTGTTTAAAACGATCCCATTCTTCCTCAACTTCAGTGGTAAGCATACCATGACTGTCATAATGACTAAGTAACCTATCATGGTAAGCTTTGGCTATAACTGGGTCTTTCAGAGCTTCAGTATTCAAAGCAAATTTTTTAACCCTAGAACAACACTTTTTTAGTTTAAGTTGCAAGACACTTTTAACTAGGTAATGGTTATTCTGAAACCATTAAGTTTACTTACCTGTAGGAGACGTTGCCCATTGCCATTGCAGCTACCAATACCAAAAGGGCCAATCACCCCTCCCCAAAGGTCAGAGTCAGTACCAACTTTGGCATTGAAGTCACCAAGAACCAGGGTAATATCTCCTTTCTTGACAGAATTCAAAATATCCTGAAGTTGTTCATAAAACCTATCCTTCTCATCCTGATCGGCATCCTCAGTAGGGGCATAACAGCAGATAACATTCAGGTCTTTAACGCTTGTCTGAAATTTTGCTGTAAGAAACCTTTCATTAATTCATTCATATCCTAGAAGAGCATCGCTAGCGTGTTTGCTGAGAAGCAGACCCACGCCTTGGTGATGATTGTTGTCGTCCCTCCCTGAAACGAGAAATTTAAGATTATTTTTAAGAATCTGACCTTTATCTGTCCATCTGGTCTCTTGCAAGCCGAGAATATCTAAATTATAATGGTGGAATTCTTGTGTGAGGACATCAAGAGAAAACGCTCTGTGCAGAGTCCTCACATTCCAACTACCTATGGAGAGAAATGGTTAGTAGGATGTTTAAAGAAACTATGTTTATTGAGAGAGGGAATGCCGACAATATCAAACAGCCCCTAATCGCAGACATGGGGCAAAGACCCGTTCCCCCACCATTAAAGGCTGAAGCCATCTACACTGGAAGACTTCCTCCAATATAGAATTTGACGATGCCAATAAAAAAAATGCCACAAACAAACAGAAAACACAGCGGAAGATTTTCCCTCCGCAGAAGCCCACCAGTGCAGCAAAATCAGGATCCATAATCAAGCTCAGAGCCATATATCTGTCCAGTCCAGTGGGTTTATATGGTCAACACCAGGACCCTGTGTGGTTGACCACTCCTCAGCAGGGTAGAAAAAAAGAAAAGTAGCCATAGTTGTCCAGATCAGTAGGCCACACTAATCTGGCAGCCCTCCCCTTCCGTTCACTTCCACAAGAGAGTATCTCTTTTGAAAGGTACTAACGGTCTGCACCACGAGAAGGCGGGGTCGGACATTAGGTGCTAGGCCTGGCCGGTTCTATGCATCATCACAGGGGATTGGTGCATAGCTCTCCTTACAGACCCCAATAGTGCCTAGCACACAATAAATAACTGATTTCCTGCATAAATTAATGAAATATTTCCACGTGGAAATTGAAGAGAAAAAAAGAGTTTACGTTCAATGTCAGAAAGTTAGGTATAGAAATATTTAAATGAAAAGAATATCGTGAGGAATAAATTCGCCTTGAATTTAATTACTTTGTACACAAAGGCATGTGTGACGACAGTTATATGCCGAGGTCATAAAAATTATTTTAATAAAATTGTACAGATGTTTTCAGAAGTGTCTCTAGCTATCGGTCCCAATGCTTCCGATTCGCCATTGGTGAATATAGTAACAGTAAAATAAAGAACACACATTTCTCTCTGTTTACACAATCTGCCGAGTTAAGAAAACTCGGCAGATTCATTCTATTCTTGTCCACATAGTATTTTAAATCTTACAAGAGGTCGAAACTCGCAGTATTGGGAATCAAAACCACGTATTTGATGTCCAGGGGAGATTTGAATATAGAGCAAATAAAATTTATAATGTGCTTCCACTGTTTGACTGTCGTCAGTTTTTCAAACATAATAAAGTATTAATGGTTAAAGACACTATACAATAAATGGTATCAGAGAAATCAGTTTCCAAAGAAAGACGTCTCTAGTCTAGTGACATTTCGAAATTATTTAATAAATAACGACCGTGCTAGGTCTTATCTAAAATATTGTGTCAATGTTGTAGGTAAATATAAAAATCCATTGGTCGAAGAAAAAAAGGAAAGAGAAAATGCTAATTCATTCACAAATGAGGAAATATTTTTATTATACGAAACTGTCCAGAGTACTTATCATCACAACGACATATCTTTGATCATTCTAATTATTCTAGTGACGGGCCTAAATTTCAAATATAGCCAGAAACTGAGAAAGAATCACATAGAAAGCATAATCAAAACGAAAAAAATGACACCGACGCCCAAGAAGGTGATTCACGTTCTAGAATTTCACATGCCTGTCTTTAGTTACTCGTGCAGTACTCTCTTGAATGACGACAAGATATTTTTCCAAGACTTATCACACGTATTTAAATCACTTGAAGAAGAGATTGAATCAGATATTTCCCAACAAAAAATGTAATAATTTTAATTCTCTCAGGAAATGTAATCGAGATATTTTAAGCGATAAAAAAAAAATATTTCAGGAAACTGTACTTTGTAAAAACTCAGTATGTCTAAGAAAGCCACTGTCTAGCTAGACAGTTTTGCTTAATGAGTCAGATTTTGAACGTGTCCCAACAGTTTACATAACTAATTTACAGTTGGTAGTCAGACCTCCTACTATGTTCTTAAAGCGTCAGGCTAAATCCGTAGTGAAAAGTGTTAAACAAGCCTCTCTCAATTTCTCAATAAAAAAAATATAGATTTATTTCCCCTTAATTGGAAAAGCAATAAGGGAATTTAACAGTTATTTTTCTCATTATTATACTAGATATTTTTTTTATTTTAGAATAATAGAAGGAACATCATTAATTATTTTAGAATAATAGAAGGATCATTAGATTAATTTATCATTAGTATTAATTTTTTATCATCAATATTAATTATTATCATTAGTATTAATTATAATATTTAGTATTAATTATTATCATTAGTATTAATTATAATATTTAGTATTAATTATTATCATTAGTATTGAATATTATCATTAGTATTAATTATTATCATATTAATTATTATCATTAGTACTAATTATTATAATTTTTATAGTCTTAACATGTACTTCCTATTTTCTCATTAGTATATAAATTAATTATTAAGCTATTAATTATATGAAAATAGATTTATTACAGATTTTATAGATAAAAGACAAATTAATCATAGTTGTGGCTAGATTAATATGTATATAACATTAAGATTTATATATTATTACTCTCAATAGTTTCGAAAAGATTTTAGTTCGTCTAAGGAAACTATAGAAACATATATTTGAATTAAAATTTACTTTTTTACCTTTAGATGTACTCTTGTTTTTCATTTTAGTTGATTTTTCTTTTAGCCCTATTTTGAATAAAGGAGAATTGTACTCTAAAGACCATAGAAACAAGTCTTTATAGATTATATTATTAGTCATATCCTTAAAAATTTGAACTTAATTTCCATAATAGTTTCTCTTTCCTCAATGCTTATTTCAAATTCTTATAGTCCTTTCACCCTCTAACAATCCTTTAAAATATGCAAGTTGTTTTTCATAAATACACGTGTACCGTGGAAAAACCTCTTCAACGAAATAATTTCATTATAGTCTAGATTTTTCTTCCAATGTTATATTTTACTAAAAGAATATATATATATAAGAGTTGAATACTGCTCATACTGCTCATTTTTTATTTAGGATTAGTGAGACAAGAGTCAAGAATTAGCATAATGTCAATAACAGTAGATTTTATAAATGAAACTAAATTCTTAGTTATACAATTGGAAATCTTAATGGAGCAAATATAATATTTTATAATGGAGTTGGAAAAATTATTACAAGGTAGTAACAGAATGCAAGAAGTGGAAATTTCCTTAGATTAAAAAGTATATATATTGAAGAGATTTACAGATTAAAAATGTTTAATTTTACTCTACGTTTGACTTTACCTGTAATTTCACTGGTAATTCTACTGAAGCAAATGAATATAAAATATTTATAATTTTATTAATTGTGGGAATTATTTTGGTTATATATCTGGGATTTTGGGAATTACTCAATAGCATATTACAGGAAATAGGAAACAGGAAAAATATCAAGAAATAACGTCACGTGAAAAAGTACAAATATAGAAAGTGGAATTTGCCCTCGTTTTCTCACAACTGAAAAAAACCAAACTGTACTTGCTACTTTTGACTGCTGTTGATTGCTACAACTGCTTTGCTATTGTGTAGTCTTGAAAATCTACAGAATCTATTGTTGATTGCTAGGACTAAGGCTAGGATTTGTTATTTATAATCTTGCATACTCTTTCTACTACTGTTGTTTGCAGCTGTTTATTGTCACTGTTGACTGCTACGACTAAAATTTTGTGTTACTACTGTTGATTACTACTGTGGCCCGCTACTATTTATTACTACTGTGGCCCGCTACTATTTATTACTACTGTGGCCTGCTACTATTGATTACTACACTGGCCCGTTACTGTTGATTACTACTGGGGCCCACTACTGTTGACTGTGTTCGCTACTGTTCACTGTGTTTGCTAGGACTGTGGATTTGCTACATCTGCAGACTTTTTCTACTACTATGGCCTACTGCTGTGGCTCACTACTGTTGATTACTACTGTTGTCCACTGCTGTTGATTACTACTATGTCCCGTAGCGGGACATAGTAGTAATCAACAGCAGAAGTAGCAGCAACAGTAGAAACAACAGCAACAGTAGAAATCAATAGTAGCTATTGATTTCTACTGTGGCCGGCTACTGTTGACTGTGTTTGCTACTGTAGCCCGCTACTGTTGATTATTACCTGCTACTCTTGACTGTGTTTGCAGGACTGTGGATTTGTTACATCTGCAGACTACTGCTTTTCTGCAACTCTGTCCTGCTACTGTGGATTTTACTGCATACTTTTCTACTACTGTTTAAAAACCAAGTCATTATCATGTTTGCAGTTAGAAAAGACGATGGTATTATTACCATTCTTTTTTTATTCTAGTTTTTGTAAATCTCTTGTCAAAACCCATAATTTTAAAACTTTAGTGGACCATTTCAATCATGATTTGAAATGGTCCACAGCCATGCAAATTTTAGGTTTTTATGCTTGTAAATTTGGTAATTATGAAGATTTTGTTTACGTACTACATTATATTTATAACAAATATAATTGTACAGAAAATAGTCCAAAATGCAATGAAACATACAAATATTTATTTCAAAATTTTTTAAAATTTAATATGGACATTATTTCATTTTATATAAAAATAGTTGTAAAATATACATGGACACTGAAGGTGTTGAAGATAACTCTATAATTAATTTTGTAAATTTTTTAAAATGTGAGCCGCAAGGTAAATCTACTGGTTTAAATGTGCAAAAATTAGATCTGTTTATTCAAAATATCTACTGGATCTATTTTTAAAATGTATACTGTATCTACTGGATATGTTTTAATGTCAAGACTGGATCTATTTTAAAATATATGCTCTATCTGTTTCAGTGTGCTGCAAAATATCTACTAGATCTGTTTTGGTGTGCTGCAAAATGTCTACTTGATCTGTAAATAAACCTCTTAAACTATAAATTTGTCTTGGTAGTGAATGAAGGAATTCTCTGGCAGTTACGCCCGCTTTTGATCATTGGGGGTTTTGTTAATTCAAAAAAAGGAGCGGACTTTTGAGAGTGAAATTAACACGTTGGAACCAGGATGGATAATTACTACTCTAAGAGATGTGGAAACATCCACTACCCTTTACAGTAAGCTTATTGAGCAAAGTTTTTTTTTTCAGTTGTTTTCAAAAATTATTCATCACCTTCTATGGGTGGAAAATAAGAAAATGAGTTTAGCCTTTTGTTCCTCTTTCATTTGCATTTTTTTCCAAAGATGTATATGTATTTTCAAGCAGATAATATTATGGGTCTTTGTTTATGACCATAATAACAATTTTTAATCTGATGGGTATCAATTTTTCAAAAACCGTTCCATCCATACCTCCTGCTACTACAATTCCACCAAGCGATCGGTAGTGACTATTAAATATTGATGGTTTTTATTGCATTATAACAGTTATTTCACGGTATATGGCGTGAAATAACTTTTGAATTTACCTTCAGAATGAATAGCTTAGCTTCATCAACTCGTATTATATAATGAGTTTCTACCGCTATAGTATAGTTTAGGTGCATAAAATTTCGAAAATATCGAATAATTCCTCAAAATATCACTTTCAATGATGTGTTAAATGCCTAAAACAGAGCTGAAACAGACCCTTCAACTTGCAGTCGGAGTGACAATCTGATGGTTTGTATCCATCAAAGCGTGATATGGAATGGCATTCTATGCCTTAAAAATATTTTCGCAGCATAAATTTAAAAAAAAATCAATTTATGTTTCATAACAGCTGTTTTAGCGCTGTTTTCCTGGTATAAAACATAGGTAAAAGTTATATGGTGTGTAAAAACTTTTGAATTTACAGTCAGATTGTCAATCTGATGCTTTATAGTCATCAGTTCGTATTCCATAATGAGATTCTATTTCTAAAGTATGGTTTAAATGCATAGAATTTCGAAAATATCGAATTATTCACCAATATATCAGTTTCAATGCTGTTTTAAACGTTTAAAACAGAGCTTAAAGCTAGTCCTCTCCCAACACTTTTCATTTTACAGTCAGAGTGACAATCTGATGCTTTAGTTCCTTGATATAAAATGATATAAAATGATATTCTTTGCTTTAAAAAAGTTTTCACTCTATTGAATCTTGAAGAAAATCCGATTTATGTATCAAAATAGCTGTTTTAGCGCTGTGTTCCGCGCATAAAACATAGGTAAAAGCTGTATGGTGTGTAATAACTTTTGAATTTACATCATTACTTTTGGATTTACTTAATGCTTTATATACATCAACTCGTATTATATAATGAGATTCTATCGCTATAGCATAGTTCAGGTGCATAGAATTTCGAAAATATCGAATAATTCCCGAAAATATCAGTTTCAATGATCTGTTAAATGCCTAAAACAGAGCTGAAAGCTATTCCTGTTCTACCAACCCTTCAATTTGCAGTCAGAGTGACAATCTGATGGTTTGTATCCATCAAAGCGTGATATGGAATAGCATTCTATGCCTTAAAAATATTTTCGCAGCATAAAATAAAAAAAAAATTAATTTATATATCAAAACAGCTGTTTTAGCGCTGTTTTCCTGGCAGTCACCTATGTTTTAACATAGTTGACTGCCATAGGTGACTGCCAGGAAATATATATTTTACCTATGTTTTAACATAGGTAAAAGTTATATGGTGTGTAAAAACTTTTGAATTTACACTCAGATTGTCAATCTGATGCTTTATAGTCATCAGATCGTGTTATGTAATGAGATTCTATGGCTAAGGTATAGATTCAGTGCATAGAACTTAGAACAGAGCTATTTCCATCAAGGCGTGATATAAAATGACATTCCCTGCCTAAACAACAATTTCACGACATAAACTTTGCAAAAAGAAAATCGATTTATGTATCAAAACAACTGTTTTAGCGCTGTTTTTTACGCATATCACATACGTAAAAGCTATATGGTTTCTAATAACTTTTGATTTTATCGTCAGATTCACAACCTAGTGCTTTATTTACATCAACTCGTATTGTGTAATGAGACTCTATGGCTGTAGTATAGTTTAGGTGCATAGAATTTCGAAAGTATCGAATAATTCACTAAAATATCAGTTTCAACGGTGTTTTAACGCATAAAACAGAGCAAAAAACTTTTCTTGCGTTGACAACTTTTGAATTTAGAGTAAGAGTGACAATGTCATGGTTTATTTTGTTCAAGGCGTGATGCAGATTCTATGTCTTAAAAACATTTTCACTAAATAGAATTTTGAAAAAACAATCGATTTATGTATCAAAATATTAATTATTAATTAAAGCAAAATATTAATTAAAGCGCTGTTTTTTGCGCATATGACATAGGTAAAAGCTATATGGTGTGAATATAGCTTTTACCTATGTCATAGGCTATGCATACCTTTGAATTTCATGTCAGATTGACAACCTAATGCTTCATTTCATGAACTCGTAATACATAATGAGATTCTATTGCTATAGCTATATAGAATTTCGAAAATATCGAATAATTCCCCAAAATATCAGTTTGAGCGCGGTTTTTAAACGCTTAGGACTCAGATAAAAGCTATGCGTGTTCTAACAACTCTTCAATTTACAGTCAGAGTGACAATCTGATGGTTCGTTTCCATCAAAGCGTCATATGGAATGATATTCTATGCCATAAAAACATTTTCGCAGCACAACATTTTTAAAAAAAAATCAATTTATATGTCAAAAGAGCTGCGCTGTATTTCTTGCATAAAACAGGTTGCTATATGGTGTGTAAAAACTTTGAAATTTAAAGTCATATTGATAATCTGATGCTTTATGGTCATCAGCTCGTAATATGTAAGGAGATTCCATGACTATAGTTTAGTTGCATAAAATTTCGAAAATATCGATACCAATTTTAAGCAGAGAATTATACAACAATACTAATTTGAACGCTGTTTTGGACGCTTAGAACATATACAAGCTACTAAGAACTACTACAAGCTACTCCTGTGCCTACAACTTTTGAATTTACAGTCAGAGTAATTGATGTAATACAGAGTAAATCTGATGGTTTATTTCATCAAGGCGTAATATTGAATGACATTCTCTGCCTTAAAAACGTTTTCACTGGATTCAATTTAAAAAAAAACGATTTATATAACAAACTAGCTGTTTTAGCAATGTATTCCGCGCATAAAACGTAGGTAAACACTATATGGTGACTAATAACTTTTGAATTTACAGTCAGATTCACAAGGTAATGTTTTATACTCATCGACTCATACTATGCAATTAAATTCCATAGCTAAAGAGTAGTTTTGGGCCATACAATACGAAAGTAACGAATAATTCACCAAAATATCAGTTTCAATGGTGTGTTAAATGCCTGAAACAGAGGTAAAATCTACTGCTTTTCTAAGAAATCATCAATTTACAATCAAAATGACAATCTGATGGTTTGTTTCCATCAAGGCCTATGTTTTAACTTTTGAATTTACCGTCAGATTGACAATCACATGCTTCATATTCATAAACATTCTATGGCTAAAGTATAGTGCAGGTGCATAGAATTTCGAAAATATCGAAATGTTCAAGAAAATTTCAATTTGAACGCTGTTTTGAACGCCTAAAAGAGAGCTAAAAGTTACTCCTGTGCAACAACTTTTCAATTTACAAGTCAGAGTGACAACTTCATGGTTTATTTCCATCAAGGTGTGATATTGAATAAGATTCTGTGCCTTAAAAACATTTTCACTGCATTGAATTTTGAAAAAAAAATCGATTTATGTATCAAAATAGCTGTTTTAACGCTGTATCCCGTGCATAAAACATAGGTGAAAGCTATATGGTGTGTAATAACTTTTGAATTTACACTCTGATTGACAATATAATGTTTTATATTCATCAGCTCGTAATATGTAATCAGATTTTATGGCTAAAGTATAATTTCGGTGCAGAATTTCGAAAATATCGAATTATTCACTAGAATATCAGTTCCAATGCTATTTTAAATGCCTAAAACAGTCAAACCTATACCTTTGCTAACAACTTTTTAATTTACAGTCAGAGTGACAACATGTCAGATTATTTATATCTAGGCCCACGCCTAGATGTAAAATGAGGTGGCCACGCCCTGTAAAATGCGATTCAATTCCTTAAAACATAATTTTGAAAAAAAATCGATTTACGTATCAAAATAGATTTTAGTGCTGTTTTCTACTCATAAAAAATAGGTGAAAGCTATATGGTGGGTAATAACTTTTGAATTTAGAGTCAGATTCACGTAATAGTGCTTTATATATTACAAAACAAGATTATATGGCTAAAGTATAGATTAGGTGCGTAGAATTTCGAAAATATCGAATTTTTCACAAAAATATCAATTTCAATGCTGTTTTAAACGCCGAAAACAGAATTAAAATTTATTTCTTTGCAAACAACTTCTCTATTTACAGTCAGAATGATAATCTGATAGTTTATTTCCATCTATGCGTGGTACAAAACGACATTCTTTTCCTTAAAAACATTTTCGCTGCATAGAATATTGAAAAAAATCGATTTATGTATAAAAATAGTAGTTTTAGCGCTATTTTCTACGCATAAAAAATAGGTAAAAGCTATATGGTGAATAATAACTTTCGAATTTACAGTCAGAGTCACAATATAGTGCTTTATATTCATCAACTCCTACAATGTAATTAGATTATATAGCTAAAGTATAGATTAGGTGCGTAAAATTTCGAAAATATTGAATTATTCACAAAAATATCAGTTTCAATGCTGTTTTAAACGCAGGAAACAGAATTAAAATCTATTTCTTTGCAAACAACTTTTCTATTTACAGTCAGAATGATAATCTGATAGTGGTACAAAATGTGGTGCAAAGAATTTCGAAAATATCGAACTATGCCTTAAAATCATTTTCGCTACATAGAATTGTGAAAAATATCAATTTATCAATTAAAATAGAAGTTTTAGCGGTGTTTTCCACTCACAAAGCATAGGAAAAAGATATATGGTGTGTAATAATTTTTGAATTTACAGTCAGAATGATAATCTGATAATTTATATTCATTAACTGTAATGAGACTCTATT
The DNA here is from genome assembly GCA_038380435.1 of Ryuthela nishihirai. Taxonomy (NCBI): domain Eukaryota; kingdom Metazoa; phylum Arthropoda; class Arachnida; order Araneae; family Heptathelidae; genus Ryuthela; species Ryuthela nishihirai. Next base: position 74,858,450 of record JAWZYU010000016.1, read on the forward strand.
AAACGCCTAAAACAGACCTAAAAGCTATTCCTGTGCCAACAACTTTTCAATTTACAGTCAGCGTGACAACTTAATGGTTTATTTCCATCAACGACTGATATGAAATGATATTCTCTGCGTTAAAAATATTTTCACTACATTGAGTTTTGAAAAAAAATCGATTTATGTAACAAAATAGCTGTTTTAGCGCTGTATTTCTCGAATGAAACATAGGTAAAAACTCTATGGTGTGTAATAACTTTTGAATAGATCCCCGTAAATATCGAAATATTGAAGAAAATATCAATTTGAAAGCTGTTTTGAACGCCTGAAACAGAGCTAAAATCTACTGCTGGTGCCAACAACTTTTGAATTTACAGTCAGAGTGACAATGTGAGGGTTTATCTCCATCAAGGCGAGATATAAAGTGAGAGTGTATGACTTAAAAACATTTTCACTGTATAGAATTTTGAAAAAAGAAATAGATTTAGGTATGAAAACAGCACGCATAAAAAATAGGTAAAAGCTATATGGTGCGTAAAAACTTTCGAATATTCATCAACTCGTACTACGCAATAAGATTATATGGCTAAAATATAGATTACGTGCATAGAATTTCAAAAATTTCTAGTTATTCACCAAAACATCAGTTTCAATGGTGTTTTAAACACCTAAAACAGAGCTAAAAGCTACTCCTGTGCCAACAACGTTTGAATTTACAGTCAGAGTGACAACCTAATAGTTTATTTTAATCATGATGACATTCTATAATTTAAAAAAGATTTTCACTAAATAGAATTTTGAAAAAAAATGGATTTATATACCAAAATAGCTGTTTTAGCGCTGTTTTTCACACAAAAAACACAGGTAAAACATATATGGTGTGTAATAACTTTTGAATTTACAGTCAGATTCACAACTTGATGCTTTATAATCATTAACTCGTACTATGTAATTAGATTATATGGGTAAGGTATAGATTAAGTTTATATAGTTTGGAAAATATAGAATTATTCACCAAAATATCAGTTTCAACGCTATTTAAACGCCTAAAACAGAGCAAAAAGGTTTTTGACTGAACAAACTTTTGAATATTCAGTCTGACCACAATATGATGGTTTATTTCCATCAAGGCGTAATATAATATCTTATTCTATCCTTAAAAAACATTTTCATTGCATAGAATTTGGAAAAAAAAAGTCGATTTATGTATCAAAATAACAGTTTTAGTACTGTTTAAAACGCAAAAAACATACAGTCAGATTCAAAACCTAATGCTCTATGTTCATCAGGTCGTATTATGTTATGAAATTCTATGGCTAAAAGTACAGTTTACATTCATGTAACATCGAATTATTCACGAAAATATCAGTTTCAACGCTTTATTTATCGCCTAAAACACAGCAAAAAGCTATTCCTATGCTAACAACTTTTGAATTTACAGTCGAAGTGACCATCTGATGTTTTATTTCCACCTAGGCATGATATAAAATTACATTCTACGACTTAAAAACATTTTCACAGCATAGAATTTTGAAAAAAAATCGATTTATTTAACAAATTAGCTGTTTTAACGCTCTTTTCCACGCATAAAACATAGGTAAAAGCTATATGAAGTATAATAAATTTTGAATTTACAGTCAGATTCACAATATATTGCTTTATATTCGACTAATATGATATGATTATTTACATGTTTATGATATTTTATGGCTAAAGAATACTTTAGGTGCATAGAATTTCAAAAATATCGAATTATTCATCAAAATATGAGTTTCAACGTTGTTTTAAACGCCATAACACAGCTAAAAGCTACTGCTTTGCAAACAACTTTTGAATTTAGAGTCACCGTGATAATTTGATGCTTTAATTCCCTCAAGGCATGATATAAAATGACATTCTATGTCTTAAAAACATTTTCACTGCATAGAATTTTGAAAAAAATCGATTTATATATCAAAATAGTAGTTTTCACGCTGTTTTGCACGCGTAACTCAGAGGTGAAAGCTATTTGTGTGCAATAACTTTTGAATTTAAAGTCAGATTCAGTACCTAATGCTTTATATTCATCAACTCGTATTATGTAATAAGATTCTATGGCTAAAGTATATTTCAGGTGCATAGAATTGCCAACACGTCATAACTGACCTGAAAAAAGATAGGAAATTTACATCTCACCAGAATTTTGTGAACTCTCCACGATTTTGCAAGTCACTCCGAATTTTACCAACTGCCCCTAGATTTTGCCAACTCGCCATAACTTTACAGAAAAAGATCCAAATTTTTACATCTCACCTGAATTTTACCATCTTTCCCTAGATTTTGCCAACTCCCTAAATTTTGCCAACTTGCCATAATTTTCCAAAAAAATCCCAATTTTTACATCTGATCTGAATTTTGCCAACTCCCCACGATTTTGCCAAGTCACACCGAATTTTGCCAACTGCCCCTAGATTTTGCCAACTCTCTAAGTTTTGGCAACTTGCCATAATTTTACAGAAAATAATCCAAATTTTACATCTAACCTCAATTTTGCCAACTCCCCATAATTTTGTCGTCACTCCGAATTTTGCCAATTCCCCAAGATTTTGCTAAGTTGTCCCAATTTTGCCAACTCACCTGTATTTTGCTAAGTGGCTTCGAATTTTGCCAACTGCTCTATATTTTGCCGTCTCCATTTTCCAAACTGCCCTTGATTTGCCAAGTTGCCTCGATTTTGACAACTCCCAATAATTTTGCAAACAAAAAGATTACAAATTTTTACAACTCATCTTGTTTTTACGAAGTCGCTTCGAATTTTGCCAACTCCGAGTTACTTTAGAGAAGAGGCCCACCATCCCCCCATGGCTACACCCCTGCATCTATCATCATTGCAATGGGAGTAGAACTAACCACATTGTTTAGAACACCACTGTAATGCTCAGCCCACTTAGCCACAACAGAACATCACCTTATATAAATTTACCTTGTTTGTCCTACAATCCCTGTATAATGTCTGTTTTCTACCACACAAAGCATTAATTATCTGGTACAGCTCTCAGCTGTTGTGCTGTCTAACTGCTTCCTCAGCTATCTCGGCGAAGCCAATCAAGCCAAAGATTCTTATCAGAAGCTAACCGATCCGTTACACGTTTACGAGCTCTCTGTAATTCTCTCTGTAACCCTGTTTAGTTAGCCCTGTTTTTTAATACGAAAAATATTTTTTTATCATCAATATTTGAATGTAAGACATACAAGGACTCCCCTACTATAGTTTGAGCGGGTTTCAGCCATAGGTTTAGAAACTAGGAAATCTTAGCAAATGCCACCATCATGTATTAGAGATAAATATGGAAGCATATTTTTTATTCCTTTTAAATAATGTTTTTATACAAAGATCTTAACAAACTATTTCGTGTGAAAAATTTTGAAACAATATTTAGAATTCGATTTTAGATCGGTATTTACCAAATATGGTGTTCAGGTTATCAGCATTCATCTTGAATAGCTGAACAATACTGATCACTCAGATATGTAAACACTAAATTCTTGTTGAACCATGTCATGAAATGTGATTCACATACTTTGTAGAGATGACATCTAGTGCTTTGTGCTGAAACTGGATACTCAGGCAGTAGCTAGAACTCTTTATATATTAAGGTGGCAAATGCTACCGGCAGGGCCGAAAGGGTTAAGGGCATTCCTACAGTTCTTTTCTTTTTTTGAAATAAGTTCAACTGCCTTATAACTTAAATAATTCTGCCTTCTATGCTCCTTTTTTCCCTAAAAGAGTACTGTTAGTTTCCAAAAAAGCATGGTCGAAACTGTTTCATTCTTTCTCAACTTCAGTACTAAGCAAACCATGACTGTCATAATAATCATAATAACTTAGTAATCTATCATGGTAAGCTTTAGCTATAACTGGATCTTTCAGACCTACAGCAATACAGGCCTAAAACAGTGCTAAACGTTATTCGTGTGCTAACAACTGTTCAATTTATTGTCAGATTGAGAATCTGATAGTCTGTTTCTATCAAGGCGTGATATAGAATGACATTATATGCTTAAAAACATTTTCACTGTGTAGAACTTTAAAAAAAATCGATTCATATGTGAAAATATATATTTAGCGCCATTTTCCTCGCGAAAACAGGTAAAAGCTACGTGGTGTGAAATGACTTTTGAATTTACAGTCAGATTCACAACCTAATGCTATATTAATCAACTAATATTATATAATTAGATTCTATGGGTAAAGTATCCTTTAAGTGGATAGAATTTCGAAAATATCGAATTATTCACGAAAATGTCAGTTTCAAAGCTGTTTTAAACCCCTAAAACAAAGCTACAAGCTATTCCTGTGCTAACAACTTTTGAATTTACAGTCTGAGTGACAATTTATGCCTTATAAATATTTTCACAGCATAGAATTTTGAAAAACATCGATTTATATGTGAAAATACCAATATTACCGCTATTTTCCTTCCATAGAACATCGGTAAAAGCTACATGGCGTGTAATGACTTTTGAATTTACAGTGAGATTCACAACCTAATGCTTTATATTCCTCAACTTGTATTATATAATGAGATTCTATGGCTAAAGTATAGTTTTGGTGCATAGAATTTCGAAAATAGCGAATTATTCAACAAAATATCAGTTTCAACGTTGTTTTTAAACTCCTGAAACGGAGATAAAAGTTATTCCTGTGCTGAGAACTTTTAAACTTACAGTTTGAGTGACAATCTCATAGTTTATTTCCATCCAGGCGTAATGTAAAAGAAATATTCTGTGGCTTAAAAATATTTTCACAGCATAGGATTTTGAAAAAAATTGAATTATGTATCAAAATAGCTATTTTAGCGCTGTTTTCCGCGAATAAAATATAGGAAAAACATAGGTGGTGTGTAATCACTTTTGAATTTACAGTCAGATTCACAACCTAATGCTTTATATTCATCAACTAGTGTTATGTAATGAGATTCTATGAGTAAAATATATTTTAGGTGCAGAGAATTTCAAAAATATCGAATAATTCACGAAAATATGAATTTCAATGCTGTTTTAAACGCCTAAAACAGGGCTAAAAGCTATTCGTCTGGTAACAACTGTTCAATATACTGTCAGAGTGAGAATTATTTCCATTGAGACGTAAAATAAAAGGATATTCTAAGCCTTGAAATTATTTTCACTGCATAGGTTTTTGAAAAAAAAATAGATTCCGTGTATACAGCCTAAAACACTGCTAAACGCTATTCGTGTGCTAACAACTGTTGAATTTACTGTCACAATCAGAAACTGATGTTTTGTTTCAATCAAGGCGTGAAATCGAATGACATTCTATGCTTTAAAAACATTTTCGCTGCATAGAATATTGAAAAAAATCGATTTATATGTGAAAATACCAATTTTAGCGCTATTTTTCTCGAATAAAACATAGGTAAAATTGAATGATGTGTAAATGACTTTTGAATTTACAGTCAGAGTCACAATCTAATGCTTTATATTTATCAACTGGTATTATATAATGAGATTATATACCTAAAGTATACTTTTGGTATATAGAATATCGAAAATATCGAATTATTCACGAAACATTTCACCTTTCAACGCTGTTTTAAACCCCTGAAACAGAGTTAAGAGCTATTCCTGTGCTAACAACTTTTGAATTTACAGTTTTTATATACAGGGTGCCTTCTAAACATTTTCACTGGTAGAATGTTCAAAAAAAATCGAGTTATATGTGAAAATACCTATTTTAGCGCTGTTTTTCTCGCGTAAAACATACGTAAAAGCTATATGGTGTTTAATGACTTTTGAATTTACAATCAAATTCACAACCTGATGCTTCATATTCATCAACTAGTATTATATAATGATATTCTATGGGCAAAGTATACTTTAGGTGCATAAATTTCGAACATATGGAATAATTCACAAACAATTTCAGTTTCAATGCTCTTTTAAACGCCTAAAACAGTGCTTAGAGATAATCTTTTGCTAACAACTGTTCAATTTACTGAGAATCTGATGGTTTGTTTCCATCAAGGTCTGATATAGAATGACATTATATGACTTAAATTTATTTTCACTGCATAAAATTTTGAATGAAATCAATTTATGTATCAAGATATTTATTTTAGCACTGTTTTCCGCTCATAAAACATAGGTGAAAGCTATGTAGTGGTAGCAACTTTTGAATTTGCAGTCAGATTCAAAACCTGATGCTTCATATTCATCAACAAGTATTACCTAATGAGATTCTCTGTCTGAATTGCAGTTTAGGTGCATAGAATTTCGGAAATATCGAAATATTCATCAAAATATGAATTTCAATGCTGTTTTAAACGCCTAAGACAATGCAAAACGCTATTCGTCTGCTAACAATTACAGTTTCAGTGACAATCTGATGGTTTATTTCCATCGACGAGTAATATAAATTAATATTCTATGCCTTAAAATTATTTTCACACCGTAGATATTTGAAAAAAATCGATTTATGTAACAAAATAGCTATTTTTGCGTTCTTTTCCGTGCATAAAAAAGGAAAAAGCTATGTGGTGTGTAATAACTTTTGAATTTACAGTCAGATTTACAACCTAATGCTTTTATATTCATCAATTAGTATTATATCTTGAGATTCTATGGCTAAAGTGTAAGTTAGGTGCACAAAATATCGAAAATATCGAATAATTCATCGAATACCAATTTCAATGCTGTTTTAAACGCCTTAAACAGTGCTAAAAGCCATTCGTGTGCTACCCACTGTTCAATTAACTGTCAGAATGAGAATCTGATGGTGTATACCATAGAATCACATTGTATACCTTAAAAACATTTTCACTGCATAGAAGTTTAAAAAAATCGATTTCTATTTGAAAATACCAATTTTAGCGCTATTTTCCTCGCATAAAACATATGTAAAAGCTATATATGGTGTGTATTGAATTTTGAATTTACAGTCAGATTCACAACCTAATGCTTTATATTCATCACCTAGTATTATATAATGAGATTCTATGACTAAAGTACACTATATATTCATAGAATTTCGAAAATATCGAATAATTCATCGAAATATGAGTTTCAATCTGTTTTGAACGATTAAAAACAGTGCTAAAAGCTATTGGTGTGCTAACAACTGTTGAATTTACTCTTAGAGTGAGAATCTGATGGTTTGTTTTTTTCAAGGCGTGATATAAAGTGACATTCAATGCCTTAATAACATTTTCACTGTATGGAATTTTAAAAAAAAAATCGACTTATGTGAGAAAATTCCTATTTTAGCCCTATTTCCCTATAATAAAACATACGTAAAAGCTATATTGTGTGTAATGACTTTTGAATTTACAATCAGATTCACAACCTAATGCTTTATATTCATCAACTAGTATTATGTAAGGAGATTCTATTGGCTAAAGTACATTTTAGGTGGATAAAATTTCGAAAATATCAAATTATTCACCAAAATATCAGTTTCAACGCTGTGTCAATCGCCTAAAACAGAGATACAAGCTGTTCCTGTGCTAAGAACTTTTCAATTTACAGTCTGAGTGAAAATCTGTTAGTTTATTTCATTTGAGGCGTAACATAAAATGATATTCTATGCCATAAATTTATTTTCACTGCATAGAATTTTGAAAGAAATAGATTTATGTATCAAAATAGCTGTTGTAGCTGTTTTCCGCACAAAAAACACATGTAAAAGATGTGTTGTGTGTAATAATTTTTGAATTTACAGTCAGATTCACAACTTAATGCTTTATATTCATCAACTAGTATTATATAATGAGATTCTATGGCTAAGGTATAGTATAGGTGCATAGATTTTCGAAAGCATCGAATAATTCACGAAAATATGAGTTTGAATGCTGTTTTAAATTCCTAGAACACTGCTAAACGCTATTCGTGTGCTAACACTGTTGAATTTACTCTCACAATGAAAATCTGATGTTTTATTTCCATCAAGGCGTGATATCGAATGACATTCTATGTCTTAAAAACATTTTCACTACATATAATTTTCAAAATAATCGATTTATGTGTGAAAATCCAAATTTTAGCGCTATTTTCTTGGCATAAAACTTAGGTAAAAGCTGTATGGTTTATAATGATTTTGGATTTTACAATCAGATTCACAACCTGATGATATTCAACAACTAGTATTTTGTAATGAGATTCTATGGCTAAAGTACACTATAGGTGCATAGCATTTGGAATATATGGAAATATTCACCAAAATATGAGTTTGAATGCTGTTTTAAACGCTTAAAACAGTGCTTAGAGCTAATCTTTTGCTAACAACTGCTCAATTTACTGAGAATCTGATGGTTTGTTTCCATTAAGGTCTGATATAGAATGATATTATATCACTTAAATTTATTTTCAGTGCATACAATTTTGAATGAAATCAATTTATGTATCAAAATAGTTATTTTAGCACTCTTTTCCGGTCATAAAACATAGGTGAAAGCTATGTAGTGGTAGCAACTTTTCAATTTACGGTCAGATTCAAAAACCGATGCTTTATATTCATCAACTAGTATTATATAATGAGATTCTATGGCTAATATATATAAAATTTCGAAAACATCGAAGTATTCATCAAAATATGAATTTCAATGCTGTTTTAAACGCCTAAAACAGTGCAAAACGCTATTCGTGTGATTACAACTGTTCAATTTACATTTTGAGTGAGAATCTGATGCCTTAAAAATATTTTCACAACATAGAAATTTGGAAAAAAAACGATTTATGTAACAAAATACCTATTTTTGCGTTGTTTTCCGTGCATGAAAACAGGAAAAAGCTATGTTGTGTGTAATAATTTTTGAATTCACAGTCAGATTCACAACCTAATGCTTTATATTCATCAACTAGTATTACATAATGAGATTCTATGGCTAAAGTATAGTACAGTACATGGAATTTCGAAAATATCGAAAAATTCAGAAAAAAAATCAATTCTGTTTTAATGCTGTTTCAATGCTGTTTAATGCTGTTTCAATGCTGTTTTAAATACCTAAAACAGTGCTAAAAGCTATTCGTGAGGTAACAACTGTTCAATATACTGTCAGAGTGAGAATGTAATGGTTTGTTTCCATCAAGACGTGATATAGAATCACATTCTATTCAGTGAATTGTTTTTAAGGTAATAGACCTTAAAAACAATTCACTGAATAGAACTTTAAAAAAAAATCGATTTATATGTAAAAACACCTATTTTAGCGCTATTTTCTATGCATTAAACATAGGTAAAAATTATATGGTGTGTGTAATGACTTTTGAATTTACAGTCAGATTCCCAACTTAATGTTTTATACTCATCAACTAGTTTTATACTGTGGCCTAGTTATACACTGAGGTTTAGCTATAGAGCTCTGCTGCGATGATGTAAAATGTATTAAACGGTATTTACTCCCGTGACGGTGATGAATTATCAAGCAATTTAAAATTCGATGTTATTTCTCACTTATGAAAACATTTAATATAATTGATTTGATGTGATTTCAAATTTTTCTGAAACAAATTGCAGCTGTTGGAAATTTTTCTTCGGAATATATCTAAGTATCAATTTTGTGACTTTAGACCTGACAAATTAATAACATTCTGTTTGAAGAATTAAAAATTTTGAAATTATGACGTAATGAGATAAAAAAAATTGAGAATTTTATCCCTTTTTATGGTAAGGTTTAAATAACACTCAGCTGTTAAAAAAATTGGTAATTTCACAATTTTATAAAGTTTGATTTATTGAAATTTATTGTTATTTATTAATAAAAATCTAATAGTAAGAGAAAATTTTATTTCAATCTTGGTATATTGTAACACTTTAGGTAAATTATTATCTTTTTTTCAATATTTCATGTTTGTAATAATAATCTATATGGTCCTACAAAATTCCGCATGCCCAGGAAAGCAAAAATAAAATTATTCTGCCTCATAGACTGAACCAATTTGGCTCAAATGATGAACCAGAACTAGAAACGTATTTTTACCTCTGAGCTGCACTTTCTCTGTACACAGTTGGCTAAATGATTAGGTCAAGAGGACCCCGAGTCATCAGACCATGTTGAGGGAAGGGGTTCATTGGAACAGGTGTTTGGAGACAGATGGAGCCTATCTTAAAGGTCATCGAGCATTGTTCTGTAACATCGACCATGTATAATTTATAAATGTCCCGGTGGTTCTAGTATGTGTCGAAAGAACAAAGGGAAGTTCATTATTACCTTTTTTATTCCATTTTATAATCGAAGTCTTTAGAAAAAAAATCTTTAGCTCGTTTTGAAAATGCAAAAACCAAAACACAAAATAACAAGAAATTTTTTAACCTGCACAGAATACGACTTCTTATACACGATCTACAGCGTAAAATCTCATCCGACAGATGGTGTCAAGGCCATGATGTTCAATTTCTTATCGAGGATAAGTAAAGGAAAATAACGCATAAATTTGAAAATTTTTAAGTAGGCCCGGATCTAGAACAAAATTAAGGCAATACAACCCAAGCGAAAGCGTTTTCAGCTTGAGACAAATCTCGTGGTTGAGGCCGAGAAAGGTTTAAAAACCTTCATAGTCTAATAGCAATGATACCGTATTTCGCAATCCTTTCAAATCGTTATTAACGTTGGTAGTCCTTATGGCCTATGATTCTGAAGCTAGATTATTAATTTGATATTCGTCTTAGTTTAAATTTATTTCTTATTATTATAGCGTATTTTGGTCTGGAAATAAAAATATGAGGTTTCCTCGTGTTAAGTATATAACTGATATTGATAGTGAATTTCTTTAAATTTGGAAGTATCTAACCAGAGAGTTTACCAATGTTTCCAAGCCTACAGCATCCATCAGAATGCTATACGACAATTCGTAATCCTTTGAAGATACCTTTATCATAGCAATTCACTGTATTTGAATTCGATGTAATAGTTATATGCTTAACAATAGTTTGCTGATTTATTTTATTTTATATTTTACTGCATTATTATAAAATTCCTACTTGGTTCTTTGGATGCAATAACAGTACTAAAATTATTTTCAGTCCAATTTTTAGTTTTCTGAAGAATACAATTCCTTTTACTGTCTTCGTTCATTTCACATACGATTATAACCTACCAGTTGTAAGATTAACGGTGAAGCTAAAAATATTTTCTGCTTCAGCAGTAAACTGTTTGTATCTCATGCTTTTAGGGTTTAAAAATCATGATGATGGAGGTTATGGGATTTCAGTCTATTACTCTCAAACACATTCTATTATTGACATCTGAACTTTATTAAAGTATCATGGAGAAGTTTCTGCTAAACGTGGGAATTAAATATCATTCTATTAGCTGTATTTAACTAGTCATTCATATTAAGTATACTTCAATGGTAACAAAATACACTACACAACACTGATATTGTTCCCGCCTCTAAGGGGTGCTTGCTTTCAACTCAAAACAAGTGGGGTAACAAATATGGTAGATTGATTCAATTTGTGTATCAAATCACAGTATTTGCGTACGGAAATACGGTGTATACAAAAGATTTATATTTTTTATTCACTAAACTCATTAACATATATTAAACATGTATATGAAAGTTATATATTAAACAAATTGAACAATTTAAAAGCAGTAAATAAATATGACTAGTCCACTTGACTCTAAGCTCGTATGTGGAAAAGTTCAAAAATATAATGTACTCAAAATTAGATACAATAAATTTCAATGTTAGGGGAAATAAACATAATGCTTTTGGTGCGAAATAAACATAATGCTTTTCGTGAGAAATAAACATAATGCTTTTGAGTAATAGATTTTGTAAGATAATCAGATGGTAACCATACTCTTACATAGGAAAGTAACCATACTATTACATTAGAATCATCAAAATGTTGCATATTGTTTACTAATGTGATAAATATGTAATTTCCTAGCTGGTAGTAGTCCCATGGCCGAGTGCACTTTGTTACTGATCAAAGTGACTGGGTCGCGGGTAAGGCATGGATTTGCTCCTGAGGTCCCTTGTTTCGCTCCTGAGGTCTCTACTTCCTCACAGACCTTCAGCTATGGTGTATATAAAACTGGCAGTCTCCGTTCGAGCTTCTTTGGCAAAAGAACTGCTTGTAATGATTTTATGCTTTTAAATGTTTTTTGAGAACATTGCAGTGGTTTTAAATTTCGTTGCATAAAGACCACCCCAAGATATAGTGTCATATTACAAATAAGACTTTACTCACGAACTTTAAATAATTTTTAAAATTTATAAATTTATAAAATTTCTTATGTAGTAAAGCCTTGACACCATAATATTTACATTTTTTGTAGTCAGAAAATGGCCATTATATTCAAATTGTGCTTGAAGACAGATGATCTGGGGAATATGCAAACCAACGAAGCTTATCCACATCATGTAGTATGTGGACAGGCATTGTCCTACTGAAAAGTGACCGTTAGGATGGAGCATAAAAAGGGCTAACTAATTTACAGTTGGTAGTCAGACCTCCTACTATGTTCTTAAAGTGTCAGGCTAAATCCGTAATGAAAGTGTTAAACCAGCCTCTCTCAATTTCTCAATAAAAAAAAATATAGATAAATAAATCTATTAATTAGGATTAATTCCCTTAATTGGAAAAGCCATAAGGGAATTTAACAGTTATTTTTCTCATTATTACACTAAATAATTTTTTTTATTTTAGAATAATAGAAGGAACTTTGTGAAAGTATTTTTTTAATTAAAATATTACGTCATTTTTAACCAATATACTGACGTCATTTTTTGATGACATCACGTTTTGGGGAAAACCCAAAGACTAAGTCAAAAGGTTCATGAGAATTATTTCTAAATGCTTTTATATGGTCGGCCCGAAGCAATGCCTGTGTCCACTGCACAATACGTACAAGAATTAAAACAACGACTAGAAAAAAACATCACTCCGTTAGACATAACCTCGACATAGCAAGTGACAGAACCAAAACAAGATATGACAGTAAAATAAATGGAACTGTTTTCAATCAAGGAGATCTTGTCTGGCTATACAGTCCGCATAGAAAGAAAGGACTATCTCCAAAACTTCAGAATGCTTTTGAAGGTCCATATACAATAGTTAACAGGATTAATGTCGTGGTGTATCGCATTTGTCGACGTACAGCTACAAAGTGCAAGATGGTTCACGTGGATCGTTTGGTCCCGTTTTATCGAAGAACTGAAGAAGCTTTGGAATCCAGAATTGTTCGGGACGAACAAGACCTAGGAAGGGGGCAGTGTTACGACAGAAGGAATCTGGCAACCGAAAGCAAAAAGTTTCAGCCAACGAATAAAAACTTTGGGAGAATTTGAAGAAGAACAGTGGAGCGTGTAACTGTCGTGTTTCCAACGGTCTAGAGTTCGAAAATGGACGGTTAGCTGTTCTGAGATAGTGCGCGTTAAGTGTAGAGAATTATCTTTATGTGTTGTGTACGCGAAAGTGTAAAAGTGGGATCTTTTATGTGATGTGTACGCGGATGTTCAAGCGACATGGTAATCGAGTAAAAAGGTAATATTTAGTGGAATAGACAGAGCTCTGTGCAGGAAGGTTGATGACTTGTGCATGTTAGTGATTTGTAGTTGATTTGTGTATAAGATACTTCGTCCATGTTTTCTTTGTAACAATTTGCCTTGTATTTAATTTGGTTTCAAAATATAGTTTTTAATACTCACGCTCAGTGGTTATCCATTTTTGTAATCCGCAACATTTGGTGTCAGGAGTGGGATAAAATTATTGAATGCCGTTAACTAGAAGAATGGATGAATTAGTATAGTTGATGACTGATATTAAAGGTGAAATAGGTGACCTGGCCGCACAAAATAATGAGTTGCGATATAAAATAGGTGACCTGGCCGCACAAAATGGTGAGTTGAGAACTGAGATAGTTTCTCAAAAAGATGACTTGAGAGCCGATATTGCTACGCAGATGACTGATATTAAAGGTGATATAGCTGCCCAAACGAATAAAATAGGTGACTTGAAAGCCGAAATAGCCGCACAAAATACTGAGATGAGAGCTGAAGTGACTTCTCAAATTGATAAGATTACTGATCAGAGTAAGGACATTAAAACCGAACTTAATAAACAATGTGATTGTTTAAAGGTTGAAATTGATAGTGTAAAATATGATCTGCCCCCATTGAGGATGCCGATGAGGATGAGAAGGATAGGTTTTATGAACAACTTCAAGATATTTTGAATTCTGTCAAGAAAGGAGATATTACCCTTGTTCTTGCTGACTTCAATGCCAAAGTTGGTACTGACTCTGACGTTTGGGGAGGAGTAGTAGGCCCTTTTGGTATTGGTAGCTGCAATGGCAATGGGCAACGTCTCCTACAGGAAAGTAAACACAATGGATTCAGAATAACTAACACTTATAACAAACACCGCAACATACATAATACACATGGGTTTCACCTGATGGGCTGCATAAGAATATGATTGATTACATATTAATTAACAGCAAATGGGCTAGTTCTGTTAAGAATACCAGGGCATATAGGGGAGCTGAAATTGGATCTGACCATTACCGTGTTAAAAGTGTGTTGCAACTTAAACTTAAAAAGTGTTGTGCTATAAGGTTAAAAAATTTACTTTTAACACTAAAGCTCTGAAAGAGCCAGTTAGAGCCAAAGCTTACCATGATAGGTTACTTAATCATTATGACAGTCATGGTTTGCTTACTATTGAAGCTGAGGAAGAATGGGATCATTTTAAACAGGCATTTTTGGACACTAACAGTACTCTTTTAGGAAAAAAGGAGCAGAAGAGACAGAATTATCTGAGTGATAAGGCACTTGAGCTTATTTCGGAAAGAAAGAACTGCAGGAATGTCTTTAATCAATATCCTACTAGTCCTAATAGAAAGCATTACAGAGAAATTAATAAACGTGTAAAAGATCAGTTAGCTGCTGAAAGAATCTTTGGCTTGATGGTTTGGCTGACAAAGCCGAGGAAGCAGTTAGAGAGCACAACAGCAGAGAGCTGTACCAGATAGTTAATGTTTTGTGTGGTAGAAAACGGACAGGCATACAAGGATTGAAGGATAAACAAGGTAAGGTTATAGAAGGGGACGATTTTGTCATGGCTAGGTGGGTTGAGCATTTCAGTGATGTTCTAAACAATGTAGTTAGTTCTACTCCCATTGTTTGCAGTGATGATAGATGCATTGGTGGCTTTAAGATTGGCCCTATAACACAATCTGAAGTTATTTTGGCTGTTTCTAAACTTAAACTACATAAATCCCCAGGGCTAGATGAAATTACTACTGAAATGCTTAGAGCTGGGAATGTTTCTGTTACCACTCGGATGAGTGAAATTTTGAATATCTTTTATGATAAGGCTGGTTGAATCAGCCTACTCTCTGTTCCAGATAAAGTTCTTTCCATGATTGTGCTTAATAGAATTAAGAATCTGGTTGACAGTCAATTGCGTGATGAGCAATGTGGATTCAGAAGTGGTAGGGGATGTGTGGATCAAATATTTTCACTTAGGCAGATTCTTGAGAAATGTTTAGAGTTTCAGAAACCTTTGGTTGCTAGCTTTGTTGATTTCAAAAAGGCTTTCGACCCTGTTGATCGTCATAATTTGTGGTTGATTGTGTGATCATATGGTATACCAAACAAGTTAGTTAACATAATGAAAGCTCTCTATAATAACACTGAGTCGTGTGTGAGAGTTGATAAGGCTTGTAGCAATTGGTTTGGCATTACTTCTGGTGTTCGGCAAGGGTGCATTTTGTCTCCTTTTCTCTTCAGCTTGGTTATTGATTATGTTATGCGAAATTCACTTCAAGGGAAAGATTTTGGCCTTAAATGGGCTGGAGATACGAAAATTTCTGATTTAGATTATGCTCATGATTTAGCCCTTTTGGCAAATGATGTTGATGAGATGAACTCTTTCATTCGAGCTGTTGATGAGACTGGTAGTAGAGTAGGTTTGGTTATAAACAGAGAGAAAACTAAAGTGATGAAAATTGGTCAGGCAGGCTGTGATTCAGTTAATCTGAATATTTGCAGTCTTGACTTGTCATAACACACAGTTTAATTATCTTGGGAGCTATGTAACAGATAATGGTGATGTGCGGCATGAGATTAACAGACGAATAGGGATTGCTGCCGGGACTTTTAAGAATCTATGGAGAGTGTGGAGAAATAGGCGTATACACCTAAAGACTAAAATTAGACTGTATAATAGTTTGGTTCTTTCTAGGGTTATTTATTGTAGTGAAACTTGATGAGGTTAGGCAAAGGAGTTTGCAACCTCCTTTAAGCAGCATATTGTGCAGAGAGAGACTCCGTTGGTTTGGCCATGTTGCCCGTATGAATAATTATAGATTGGCGAATAGGGTTATGAACAGTGTGCCTAAAGGCCTCAGAAAGAAGGGGAGACCTAGGATGCGGTGGGCAGACAATGTCAAACAGGACCTTGTTAAAATTGGTGTGCAGTGGCCAGATGCAGTAGATGTAGCTCGGGATAGACTTGCTTGGAGAACTAAATTGCATGGTCTGGTTGGACCTCCGTAGCCCATGGCTGCTTGAGGTTGATGATGATGATGATAATGTAATAAAAAACGAATGAGGAGTCCAAGTCCATCAACTAAACAACAGGATCAGGGAAACAGAAATTAGTCAGTCTTGCGGGGCAAAGGCTGGCTGTTGATTGGTTGGCCCCAGGGGAAGTCGCCCACTGTTCAACATGATAACATGTGATAATAATGGATTAGTAGCTGATGGAGCCATAAATGGAATACCTTGCCGTATGATAGTCGACACTGGTGCAAATGTAACTTTACTCAGAACGGATACAATAAAGAAAATAATACCTCACCCAAACTTGAAAACTACACAGTCTCAAATAAGCCTACAAACAGCCACTGGAGATCGTGCAAAAGTCCTGGAAAAATAGAACTTAACATCCGAGTTGGTAGCTGTCTGGTACACCATCCTGTTTACATCGCTGACATCTACGATGAATGCATATTAGGCCTTGATTTTCTTAAGAAACATGGATTCAACATTAGACCCAGTGATAACCTACTCATCTATGAGACAGAAGAGGTTCCTCTGCTTAGCCGGAAGTCTGATTCTTTATCAAGCGTAACTTCAATATTAGTGACGGAAGACACAGAGATCCCAGCACAAAGTGAAGTCATAGTCTGTGGACATCGGGCGGAGACTTCTGGGGCCTTCCGAATGGCAGTTACCGATGCCTCTGGTAAAGGAGCTTTGGCTCATAATATCCTGGTTGCAAGGACTTTAGTCAGAATAGATAAAGAACCGATCCCTATCAGAGTAATGAACAGTAACAAATCCAATAGAATGTTAAAAAAAGGTGAAGAATTAGCAATATGTGAAGCTGTTACCTGTGTAACAAGTATAAATAAAATAGAAGTTACTGATTCAAATCAAAATCATACAGACATCCCATCTCATCTTACTGAATTATGGAGAGAAACAAGACGAATATTAACTGAAAACCAAGCTGTTAAGGCCGAGAACCTATTAAAAGAATTTTCTGCCATTTTTTCTGCCACATCAAATGATTATGGCCGTACAAACCTGACAGAACATAAAATCAACACTGGTGATTCTCCTCCTTCTTGCCGGCAAGAAGGCTTCCATTGGCAAAAAGAGAGGAGACGGAACAACTCACAAAAGACATGGAAGCCCAGGGCATTATAGAACCATCACAGAGTCCCTGGACATCACCAGTAGTTCTTGTCAAGAAAAAAGATGGATTTACACGATTTTGTGTAGATTATCGCAGATTAAATGACGTAACAAAGAAAGACTCCTTTCCTTTACCCAGGATTGATGATACACTAGACACTTTATCTGGGTCAGAATGGCGCTCAACATTAGACTTAAAGAGCGGCTATTGGCAAGTTGGTATACGTCCTGAAGACCGTGAGAAAACAGCTTTCACTACAGGGAATGGGCTTTGGCAGTTTAAGGTGATGCCATTTGGACTTTGTAACGCACCTGCTACATTTGAACGACTAATGGAGTCGGTGCTCAAAGGTTTGTCTTTGGAGGTCTGTCTGGTTTACTTGGACGACATCATAGTTCTTGGAAGAACTTTCGAAGAACATTTGAGAAATCTTCGTCAAGTATTTGAAAAACTTAAGGCAGCCAAGTTAAAATTGGGACCGACAAAGTGTAAACTGTTCCAGCAAGAAGTTCATTACCTTGATCATGTGATCACTACATCAGGGATTAAGACTGATCCTAGTAAGATAGATAGAAGCTGTAAGAGACTGGCCTCCACCACAAGATGTTCATCAACTTCGTAGTTTTATTGGACTTTGCACCTATTATAGAAGATTTCTCAAAGGTTTCTCCAACATCGCAAGGCCATTACATCGACTGACAGAAGAGGGCCAGCGGTTTATGTGGACCACCGAATACGATATAGCCTTTCAACAGCTAAAGAAACTCTTTCCACAGCACCAGTGCTAGCTTACCCACAAACTGGAAAACAATTCGTATTAGATACTGACGCAACACAGGAGTTGGTGTTATACTTTCACAAGAACAAGACGGACAAGAGAAAGTTACTGCATACTTTAGTTAAACTTTATCCAAACCAGAGCAGAATTATTGTGTAACACGCAAAGAACTGTTAGCAATAGTAAAAGCAATAGAACATTTTCATCATTATCTCTATGGCCAGAAATTCCTTATACGTACTGATCATGCTGCACTTAGATGGTTATTAAACTTCAAAAACCCTGAAGGACAGATCGCTAGGTGGATACAACGGTTACAAGAATACGATTTCTCCATTGAACATCGAAGTGGTAAAATGCATAAGAATGCAGATGCTCTTTCCAGGCGCCCATGTATTGACAACTGTAAACATTGCTATAATGCAGAACTGAAATTTGGAACCAAAGAAATAATGCCCATAAGACAAATAGTATCGACACAAACAAACAGTGATACCCCTAACATCTGGAATCCAATTGAAATCAGGAAGGCTCAACTAGATGATGAAGACATAAAACCAATATTAGAATTGATTGAAAAATCTGATGTAAGACCTAATTGGGAGCAAATCTCGAGGTATAGTCCAACTACTAAAAGTTACTGGGCACAGTGGGACTCCTTAAAAATGAAAGACGGAGACTGATCCCACTGGACGGCTGATCCATTGGCAGATAATCCTTCCTCGCTCCCGAGTGGAACTTGTGGTGAAAGATGTACATGATAGTGCCACTGGTGGACACTTCGGTGTTAATAAGACATTAGCCAAAGCCAGGGAACGATTTCATTGGTTGAAAAGTAGGGCAGACGTTGAAAGATGGTGTAAGGCAATGTGAAGCCTGTGCAGGAAAGAAAGGCCCTAAGACTAGGAGTCGGGGTAAGCTGCAGACGTATAATGTTGGTGCCCCTTTTGAAAGAATAGCCATTGATGTAATGGGTCCGTTTCCTAGCTGATGATGGAAATCGATATTTATTAGTGGTAATGGATTATTTCACAAAGTGGCCTGAGGTATATCCCATCCAAGACCAGGAAGCAACAACAGTGGCGGAGATGATAGTTAATAACTTCATTAGTAGGTATGGAGTACCTTTACAACTCCATTCTGATCAAGGACGGAATTTTGAATCCAATGTGTTTAAAGGCATCTGTCAACTATTAGGCATTCAGAAAACCAGAACTCCCTTACACCCTCAGTCGGATGGTATGGTTGAAAGATTCAATAGAACAATTGCTCAGCATTTAGCATTATTTGTGAACGACCACCAACGTGACTGGGATCACCATGTACCACTCCTTTTGCTGGCATATAGGACGACAGTGCATGA
Source organism: Ryuthela nishihirai (assembly GCA_038380435.1). Lineage (NCBI taxonomy): Eukaryota > Metazoa > Arthropoda > Arachnida > Araneae > Heptathelidae > Ryuthela > Ryuthela nishihirai. Next base: position 74,878,229 of record JAWZYU010000016.1, read on the forward strand.
GACAACTGGACAGACACCTTCCATGATGCTTTTTGGAAGAGAGTTACGTCTTCCCTGTGACCTTTTATATGGTCGGCCCGAAGCAATGCCTGTGTCCACTGCACAATACGTACAAGAATTACAACAACGACTAGAAGAAATCCATCACTCCGTAGACATAACCTCGACATAGCAAGTGACAGAACCAAAACAAGATATGACAGTAAAATAAATGGAACTGTTTTCAATCAAGGAGATCTTGTCTGGCTATACAGTTCACATAGAAAAAAAGGACTATCTCCAAAACTTCAGAAACCTTTTGAAGGTCCATATACAATAGTTAACAGGATTAATGACGTGGTGTATCGCATTTGTCGACGACCAGCTACAAAGTGCAAGGTAGTTCACGTGGATCGTTTGGCCCCGTTTCATCGAAGAACTGAAGAAGCTTTGGAATCCAGAATTGTTCGGGACGAACAAGACGTAGGAAGGGGGCAGTGTTACGACAGAAGGAATCTGGCAACCGAAAGCAAAAAGTTTCAGTCAACGAATAAGAACTTTGGGAGAATTTGAAGAAGAACAGTGGACCGTGTAACGGTCGTGTTTCCAACGGTCTAGAGTTCGAAAATGGACGGTTTGCTGTTCTGAGATTCGCGTTAAGTGTAAAGAATTATCTTTATGTGTTGTGTACGCGGAAGTATAAAAGTGGGATCTTTTATGTGATGTGTACGCGGATGTTCAAGCGACATGGTAATCGAGTAAAAAGGTAATATTTAGTGGAATAGACAGAGCTGATGTTGTGTACTCTGTGCAGGAAGGTTGATGACTTGTATATGTTAGTAGTTGATTTGTGTATAAGATACTTCGTCCATATTTTCTTTGTAACAATTTGCCTTGTATATAATTTGGTTTCAAAATATAGTTTTTAATACTCACGCTCAGTGGCTATCCATTTTTGTAATCCGCAACAATATATAAAATATATAAAAATAATATAACTATAACTATCTTTTATTAAACAAAGCCTGAAGCGACAATTTCTTAAAACCTGGCCTTATATAGTATTTTCAAAAAGCAAAATATTAATCTACTTAAATTTCAATTAATTTTATCATTAGATTAATTTATCATTAGTATTAATTTTTTATCATCAATATTAATTATTATCATTAGTATTAATTATAATATTTAGTATTAATTATTATCATTAGTATTGATTATGATATTTAGTATTAATTATGATATTTAGTATTAATTATTATCATATTAATTATTATCATTAGTATTAATTATTATAATTTTTTATAGTCTTAAGATGTAGTTCCTATTTTCTCATTAGTATATAAATTAATTATTAAGCTATTAATTATATGAAAATAGATTTATTATAGATTTTACAGATAAAAGACAAATTAATCATAGTTGTGGCTAGAGTAATATATATATATAACATTAAGATTAATATATCATTACTTTTAATAGTTTCGAAAAGATTATAGTTCTTTTAAAGAAACTATAGAAACATATATTTGAATTAAAATTTACTTTTTTACCTTTAGATGTACCTATTATTTTTCATTTTAGGTGATATTTCTTTTAGCCCTATTTTGAATAAAGGAGAATTATACTATAAAGAGCATAGAAACAAGTCTTTATAGATATCATAATTTATCATATCCTTAAAAATTTGAACTTAATTTCCCTAATAGTTACTCTTTCCTCAATGCTTATTTCAAATTCTTATAGTCCTTTCACCCTCTAACAATCCTTTAAAATATGCAAGTTGTTTTTCATAAATACACGTGTACGGTGAAAAAACCTCTTCAACGAAATAATATAAGGTGAGAGTAGATTTTTCTTCCAATGTTATATTTTACTAAAAGAATATATATATATGAGTTGAATACTGCTCATACTGCTCATTTTATATTTAGGATTAGTGAGACAAGAGTCAAGAATTAGAATAATGTCAATAACAGTAGATTTTATAAATGAAACTAAATTCTTAGTTATACAATTGGAAATCTTAATGGAGCAAATATAATATTTTATAATGGAGTTGGAAAAATTAGTAACAGAATGCAAGGAGTGGAAATTTTCTTAGATTAAAAAGTATATATATTGAAGAGATTTACAGATTAAAAATGTCTAATTTTACTCTAAGTTTGACTTTACTAGTAATTTCATTGGTAATTCTACTGAAGCAAATGAATATAATATATTTATAATTTTATTAATTGTGGGAATTATTTTCGTTATGTCTGGGGTTTTGGGAATTACTCAATAGCATATTACAGCAAATAGGAAACAGGAAAAATAACAAGAAATGACGTACAAAAGTCACGTGAAAAAGTACATATATAGAAAGTGGAATTTGCCCTCGTTTTGTCACAACTGTAAAAAACCTAACTGTACTTGCTACTGTTGACTGCTGTTGATTGCTACAACTGCTTTGCTATTGTGTAGTCTTTGAAATCTACAGAATCTATTGTTGATTGCTAGGACTAAGGCTAGAATTTGTTATTTAAAATCTTGCATACTCTTTCTACTACTGTTGATTGCAACTATTTATTGTCACTGTTGACTGCTACGACTAAAATTTTGTGTTGCTACTGTGGCCAGCTACTGTTGATTACTACTGTGGCCCGCTACAATTTATTACTACTGTGGCCCGCTACAATTTATTACTACTGTGGCCCGCTACTATTTACTATTACTGTGGCCCGCTACTATTGATTACTACACTGGCCCGTTACTGCTGATTACTACTGTGGCCCACTACTGTTGACTGTGTTTGCTACTGTTCACTGTGTTTGCTAGGACTGTGGATTTGCTTCATCTGCAGATTTTTCTACTACTATGGCCTACTGCTGTGGCCCACTACTGTTGATTACTACTGTTGCCCACTGCTGTTGATTACTACTATGTCCCGCTACTATTGATCTCTACTGTGGCCGGCTACTATTGATTGTTACCTGCTACTGTTGACTGTGTTTGCTAGGACTGTAGATTTGTTACATCTGCAGACTACTGCTTTTGTGCAACTCTGTCCTGCTACTGTGGATTTTACTGCATACTTTTCTACTACTGTTTAAAAACCAAGTCATTATCATGTTTGCAGTTAGAAAAGACGATGGTATTATTACCATTCTTTTTTTACTGTAGTTTTTGTAAATCTCTTGTCAAAACCCATAATTTTAAAACTTTAGTGGACCATTTAAATCATGGTTTAAAATGGTCCACAGCCATGCAAATTTTAGGTTTTTATGCTTGTAAATTTGGTAATTATGAAGATTTTGTTTACGTACTATATTATATTTATAACAAATATAATTGTAAAGAAGTCCAAAATGCAATGAAACATGCAAATATTTATTTCAAAAATTTTAGAATTTACTATGGATAAAATTATGAAATATGAAATGTATTTTAATATAATACATTATTTCATTTTACATAAAAATAATTGTAAAATATACATGGACTCTGAAGGTGTTGAAGATAAATAAAAATTAATAAATAAATAAATACCCCCTCAAGCAGCTGCTTGCCACAGAGGTCTGACAGGAGCCTGTCAGTTTATATGCCACAGTAGGAGATCTGAGAGGATGGCAGGACCTCAGCAGAAAAACGACACACACATCCATGCCTAATCCGGGGCTCGAACCCAGGTCCCTTAGATCAGTAGCCAAGCGTGATAACCACTCAGCCAGATAACTTTAATCAATTTTGTAAATTTTTTAAATGTGCGCCGCAAGGTAAATCTACTGGTTTAAATGTGCAAAAATTGGATCTGTTTATGCAAAATATCTACTGGATCTATTTTTAAAAATGTATCCTGTATCTACTGGATCTGTTTTAATGTCAAGATTGGATCTATTTTAAAATATATGCTCTATCTGTTTCAGTGTGCTGCAAAATATCTACTAGATCTTGTCCTGGTAGTGAATTAAGCAATTCTCTGGCCGCTTTTGCTCATTGGGGGTTTTGTAATTCAAAAAAAGGGGCTGACTTTTGAGAGTGAAATTAACACGTTGGAACCAGGATGGATAATTACTGCTCTAAGAGATATGGAAACATCCACTACCCTTTACAGTAAACTTATTGAGCAAAATTTTTTTTTTCAGTTGCTTTCAAAAATTATTCATCACCTTCTGTGGGTGCAAAATAAGAAAATGAGTTTAGCCTTTTGTTCCTCTTTCAATTGCATTTTTTTCCAAAGATGTTTATGTATTTTCAAGCAGATAATATTATGGGTCTTTGTTTACATAGGAAATCTGATGGGTATCAATTTTTCAAAAACCGTTCCATCCATACCTCCTGCTACTACAATTCCACCAAGCGATCGGTAGTGATTATTAAATATTGATGGTTTTTATTGCATTATAACAGTGGTAACCTTGTGCACATATTACATAGGTAAAAGCTATATGACGTGAAATAACTTTTGAATTTACCTTCAGAATGAATAGCTTAGCTTCATCAACTCGTATTATATAATGAGTTTCTATCGCTATAGTATAGTTTAGGTGCATAAAATTTCGAAAATATCGAATAATTCCTCAAAATATCACTTTCAATGATGTGTTAAATGCCTAAAACAGAGCTGAAAGCTATTCCTGTTCTAACAACCCTTCAACTTGCAGTCGGAGTGACAATCTGATGGTTTGTATCCATCAAAGCGTGATATGGAATGGCATTCTATGCCTTAAAAATATTTTCGGAGCATAAATTAAAAAAGAAATCAATTTATGTATCATAACAGCTGTTTTAGCGCTGTTTTCCTGGTATAAAACATAGGTAAAAGTTATATGGTGTGTAAAAAATTTTGAATTTACAGTCAAATTGTCAATCTGATGTTTTATAGTCATCAATTCGCATTCCATAATGAGATTCTATTTCTAAAGTATGGTTTAGATGCATAGAATTTCGAAAATATCGAATTATTCACCAATATATCAGTTTCAATGTTGTTTTAAACGCTTAAAACAGAGCTTAAAGCTAGTCCTCTCCCAACACTTTTCATTTTACAGTCAGAGTGAGAATCTGATGGTTTAGTTCCTTCAAAGCGTGATATAAAATGATATTCTTTGCTTTAAAAATGTTTTTACTCTATTGAATTTTGATGAAAATCCGATTTATGTATCAAAATAGCTGTTTTAGCGTTGTATAAAACATAGGTAAAAGCTATATGGTGTGTAATAACTTTTGAATTTACATCATTACTTTTCGATTTACCTAATGCTTTAAATACATCAACTCGTATTATATAATGATTCTATCGCTATAGCATAGTTCAGGTGCATAGAATTTCGAAAATATCGAATAATTCCCGAAAATATCAGTTTCAATGATAGGTTAAATGCCTAAAACAGAGCTAAAAGTTATTTCTGTTCTAACAGCCCTTCAATATGCAGTCAGAGTGACAATCTGATGGTTTGTTGCCATCAAGGCGTGATGTAGAATGACATGCTATGCCTCAAACACATTTTCACAGTATAGAATTTTTAAAGAATCATTTTATGTATCAAAATAGGTGTTTTAGCACTGTATTCCGGGCATGAACCAAAGATAAAATATATAAGGAGTGTAATAATTTTTGAATTTACAGTCAGATTGACAATCTGATGCTTTAAAGTCATCAACTCGTATTATGTAAATGAGATTCTATGGCTAAAGTATAGTTAATGTACATAGAATTTCGAAAATATCGAATTATAGACAAAAATATCAGTTTGACCGCTGTTTTAAACGCTTATGACAGAGCTATAAGGAACTCCTATGCCAACAACTTTTCAATTTACAGTCAGAGTGACAATCTCATGGTTTATTTCCATCAAGGCAAGATATTAAGTAACATTCTATGTTTTAAAAACATTTTCACTGCATTGAATTTTGAAAAAAAAAAGTCGATTTATGTAACAAAATCTCTTTAAGCGCTATTTTTTACGCATATGACATAGGTAAAAGCTATATGGTGTGTAATAGCTTTCGAATTTACCGTCATATTGACAACCTAATGCTTTAGCTTCATCAACTCGTATTACATAATGAGATTCTATCGTTATAGCATAGTTCAGGTGCATAGAATTTCGAAAATATCGAAAAATTCCCGAAAATATCAGTTTCAATGATCTGTTAAATGCCTAAAACAGAGCTGAAAGCTATTCCTGTTCTACCAACCCTTCAATTTGCAGTCAGAGTGACAATCTGATGGTTTGTATCCACCAAAGCGTGATATGGAATAGCATTCTATGCCTTAAAAATATTTTCGCAGCATAAAATTGAAAAAAATCACTTTATATATCATAACAGCTGTTTTAGCGTTGTTTTCCTGACAGTTATATGGTGTGTAAAAACTTTTGAATTTACACTCAGATTGTCCATCTGATGCTTTATAGTCATCAGCTCGTGTTATTTAGTGAGATTCTATGGCTAATGTATATATTCGGTGCATAGAACTTAAAACAGAGCTATTTCCATCAAGTCAAAATGATATGAAATGACATTCTCTGCCTAAACAACAATTTCACGGCATAAACTTTGGGAAAAAAAAATTGATTTATGTATCAAAATAACTGTTTTAGCGCTGTTTTTTACGCATATCACATACGTAAAAGCTATATGGTGTGTAATAACTTTTGATTTTATCGTCAGATTCACAACCTAGTGCTTTATTTACATCAACTCGTATTGTGTAATGAGACTCTATGGCGATAGTATAGTTTAGGTGCATAGAATTTCGAAAATATCGAATAATTCCCCAAAATATCAGTTTGAGTGCGGTTTTAAAAGCTTAGGACTCAGCTAAAAGCTATGCGTGTTCTAACAATTATTCAATTTCCAGTCTGAGTGACAATCTGATGGTTCGTTTCCATCAAAGCGTCATATGGAATGGTATTCTATGCCATAAAACCTTTTCGCAGCAAAACATTTAAAAAAAAATTAATTTATATATCAAAATAGCTGCGCTGTATTTCTTGCATAAAACAGGTAAAAGCTGTATGGTGTGTAAAAACTTTGGAATTTAAAGTCATATTGACAATCTGATGCTTTATGGTAATCAGCTCGTATTATTAATGAGATTCCATGACTATAGTTTAGGTGCATAAAATTTCGAAAATATCGATACCAATTTTAGGCAGACAATACTAATTTGAACGCTCTTTCGGACGCTTAGAACAGACCTACAAGCTACTCCTGTGCCAACAACTTTTGAATTTACAGTCAGATTGACAATCTGATGGTTTATTTCATCAAGACGTGATATTGAATGACATTCTCTGCCTTAAAAACGTTTTCACTTTATTCAATTTAAAAAAAATCGATTTATATAACAAACTAGCTGTTTTAGCAATATATTCCGCGCATAAAACGTAGGTAAAAACTATATGGTGTCTAATAACTTTTGAATTTACAGTCAGATTCATAACGTAATGTTTTATACTCATCTACTCTTACTATGCAATTAAATTTTATAGCTAAAGAATAGTTTTGGGCCATACAATTTCGAAAATGACAAATAATTTACCAAAATATCAGTTTTAATGGTGTGTGAAAAGAATGTGTCTGAAAGAGAGATGAAACCTAGTCGTTTTCTAAGAAATCTTCAATTTACAGTCAAAATGACAATCTGATGGTTTGTTTCCATCAAGGCGTGATATGGAATGATATTCTATGCCTTTGAAATATTTTTACGACATATAATTTTTAAAAAAATTCAATTTATGCATCAAACTTTCTGTTTCAGTGCTGTTTTCGTCACATAAAACATGGGTAAAAACTAAATAGTGTGGTATAACTTTTGAATTTACAGTCAGATTGACAATCTGATGCTTCATACTCATAAACTCGTATTATGTAATGAGATTCTATGGCTAAAGTATAGTGAAGTTGCATAGAATTTCGAAAATATCGAAATATTCAAGAAAATTTCAATTTGAACGCTGTTTTGAACGCCTAAAAGAAAGCTAAAAGCTACTCGTGTGCCAACAACTTTTCAATTTACAAGTAAGAGTGACAACGTCACGGTTTATTTCCATCAAGGAGTGATATTAAATAACATTCTGTGCCTCAAAAACATTTTCACTGCATTGAATTTTGAAAAAGAAATTGATTCATGTATCAAAATAGCTGTTTTAACGCTGTATCCCGTGCATAAAACATAGGTGAAAGCTATATGGTGTGTAATAACTTTTGAATTTACACTCTGATTGACAAAAATATGATTCACAAAAATATCAATTTCAATGCTGTTTTAAACGCCGAAAACAGAATTAAAATCTATTTCTTTGCAAACAACTTTTCTATTTACAGTCAGAATGATAATCTGATAGACATTCTTTTCCTTAAAAACATTTTCATTGCATAGAATATTGAAAAAAAATCGATTTATGTATCAAAATAGTAGTTTTAGCGCTATTTTCTACGCATAAAAAATAGATAAAAGCTATATGGTGAATAATAACTTTCGAATTTACAGTCAGATTCACAATATAGTGCTTTATATTCATCAACTCGTACAATGTAATTAGGATTATATGGCTAAAGTATAGATTAGGTGCATAGAATTTCGAAAATATAGAATTATTCACAAAAATATCAGTTTCAATGCTGTTCTAAACGCCGAAAACAGAATTAAAATCTATTTCTTTGCAAACAAATTTACAGTCAGAATGAAGATGTGATAGTTTATTTCGATCTAGGCGTGGTACAAAATGACATTCTTTGCCTTAAAAACATTTTCGCTACATAGAATTTTGAAAACTTATCAATTTATATATCAAAATAGAAGTATTTTGTGCGTGGGAGTATTTTGTACCACGCGTAGATGGAAATAAACTATGAGATTATCATTCTGACTGTAAATAGAAAAGTTGTTTGCAAAGAAATAGATTTTAATTCTGTTTTCGGCGTTTAAAACAGCATTGAAATTGATATTTTTGTGAATAATTCGATATTTTCGAAATTCTATGCACCTAATCTATACTTTAGCCATATAATCTTGTTTTGTAATATATAAAGCACTATATTGTGATTCTGACTGTAAATTCGAAAGTTATTATCCACCATATAGCTTTTACCTATTTTTTATGAGTAGAAAACAGCGCTAAAATCTATTTTGATACGTAAATCGATCTTTTTTCAAAATTATGCATGTTTTAAGGAATAGAATGCATTTTCTGCGAAGAAAATAACGCTAACATTGGTGTTTTCACATATTAATCGTTTTTTTTTTGAAAATTTATGCAGTGAAAATGTTTTTAAAACATAGAATGTCATTCTATATCACGACTTGATCGAAACGAACCTTCAGATTCTCATTCTGAAAGTAAATTGAACAGTTGTTAGCACACGAACAACGTTTAGAACGGTTTTAGGCGTTTAAAATAGCATATAAATACATATTTTGGTGAATAATTCGATATTTTTGAAATTCTACGTACCTAAAGTATACGTTAGCCATAGAATCTCATTATATAATAGTAGTTGATGAATATAAAGCATTAGGTTGAGAGTCTTACTGTTATTTCAAAAGTTATTACACACCACATAGCTTTAACTTATGTTTCATGCGCGGAAAATAGCGCAAAAATAGCTATTTTGATACATAAATCGTTTTTTTTTTTCAAAATCGTATGCAGTGAAAATATTTTTCAGGCATAGAATATTTTATATTACACCTTTATGGAAATTAATCATGAGATTTCCCCTCCGACTGTAAATTGAAAAGTTGTTACCACAGGAATAGATTTTTAGCTCTCTTTTAGGCGTTTAAAACAGCGTATTTTCGAAATTCTATGCACCTAAAGTATACTTTCCCCATAGAATCATTACATAACACTAGTTGTTAAATATAAAGCATTAGTTTGTGTATCTGACTAAATTCAAAGTCATTACACACCACATATATTATGCGAGGAGAATAGCGCTAAAAGAGGTATTTTCACATATTAATCAAATATTTTGAAAATTCTATACAGTGAAAATTTTTAAGGCATAGAATGTCATTCTATATCAGGCCTTGATGGAAACAAACTATCAGATTCTCACTCTGACAGTATATTGAACAGTTGTTCCCACACGAATAGCTTTTAGCACTGCTTTAAGCGTTTAATAGGCATTGAAACTCATATTTTGGTGAATTATTCGATATTTTCGAATTTCTACACACCTAAAGTATACTTTAGCCTTAGAATCTCATTACATAATACGAGTTGATGAATAGAAAATAATCAACTCGTAATAAACATAAAACATAGGTGAAAATTATGTATTGTGTAGCAACCTTCGATCGAATATCGATTTCGTAGCGATAAATCGATATTTTTCAAAATTCTATAGAGTGAAAATAAGTTTAAGGCATAGTATCATACATATCATTCTATACCAAATCTCGATGGCAAAAATCCATCAGATTTTCACTCTGACTTAAATTGAGCCATTTTAAATTGAGCCCAAAATTTAAACCATTATTAGCATAGGAATAGCTTTTAGCTCTGTTTTAGGCTTTTAAAACAGCACTGAAACAGTTTTGGTGAATTACTCGATATTTTCGAAATTCTATGCACCTATACTATACTATAACCATAGAATTTCATTATATAATACTAGTTGACGAGTATAAAACATTAGGTTTGTGAATCTGACTGTAAATGCAAAAGTCATTACACACCACATAACTTTTTCCTGTTTTATGCATGGAAAATAATGCAAAAATAGCTATTTTGTTACATAAATCGATTTTTTTCAAATTTCTACGCTGTAAATATATTTTTAAGGCATAGACTATTATTTTATATTACTCGTGGATGGAAATAAACCATCTGATTGTCACTCAAACTCTAAATTTAAAAGTTGTTAGCTTTGTTTTAGAGGTTTGAAACACCGCTGAAACTGATATTTTGTTGAATAATTCGATATTTTCGAAATTCTATGCACCTAAGTTATACTCTACCCATAAAATCTCATTATATAATAATTGTTGATGAATATAAAACATTAGATTGTGACTCTGACTAAATTCAAAAGTCATTACACATTGATGCCTTCATGTAAACAAACCATCATATTCTCATTCTGACAGTAAATTGAACAGTGTGTAGCACACGAATAGCTTTTAGCACTGTTTAAGGCGTTTAAAGCAGCATTGAAACTCGTATTTCGATGACTTATTCCATATTTTGGAAATTCCATGCACCTAAACTACACTTTGGCCATAGAATCTGATACAATAGTAATTCATGAATATAAAGCATTAGGTTGTAAATCTGAATGTAAATTCAAAAGTTAGTACACACCACATAGCTGTTTCCTGTTTTATGCACGAAAAACAACTCAAAAATAGCTATTTGGTTACATAAATCGATTTTTTTTTCAAATTTCTATGCTCTGAAAATAATTTTAAGGCATAGAATATTATTTTATATTGCTCGTGGATGGAAATAAACCATCAGATTGTCACTCGAACTGTAAATTGAACAGTTGTTAGCACACGAATAGCGTTTCGTTTTGTTTTAGGCGTTTAAACGCCTAAAACAAAACGAAACGAATTTCACTCAGACAGCATTGAAATTCATATTTCGATGAATATTTCCATATTTTAGAAAATCTATGCAGCTAAACATAGGTGAAAATTATGTATTGTGTAGCAACCTTCGATCGAATATCGATTTCGTAGCGATAAATCGATTCGTGGCGATAAACCATGGAAACGAACCATCAGATTCTCCCTCTGACAGTAAATTGAACAGTTGTTAGCAAAAGATTAGCTCTAAACACTGTTTTAGGCGTTTAAAAGAGCATTGAAAGTGATATTGTTTGTGAATTTTTCGATATGATCGAAATTCTATGCACCTAAAGTATACTTTGACCATAGAATATCATTATATAATACTAGTTGATTAATATAAAGCAAGTTATGAATCTGACTGTAACTCGATTTTTTTTGAAAATTCTATACAATGGAAACGTTTCTAAGGCATAGAATGTCACCCTGTATCACGCCTTGATGGAAACAAACCATCAGATTCTCACTCAAACTATAAATTCAAAAGTTGTTAGCACAAGAATAGTTTTAGCTCTGTTTCAGGGGTTTAAAACAGCGTTGAAAGGTGATATTTTGGTGAATAATTCGATATTTTCGAAATTGTACGCACCTAAAGTATACTTTACCCAGAGAATCGCATTATATAATACTTGTTGATGAATATATAGATTTTGACTCTGACTCAAATGTCATTAAACACCATATAGCTTTTACCAATGTTTTATGCAAGGAAAATAGCGCTAAAATCAGTATTTTCACATATAGATCGATTTTTTCGAAAATTCTATACAGTGAAAATGTTTTTAAGGCATTGATTGTCATTCTATAATACGCCTTGACAACAACAAACCATCAGATTCTAACTTTGACAGCATATTGAACAGTTGTTACCACACGAATAGCTTTTAGCACTGTTTTAGGCGTTTAAAATAGCATTGAAACTCATATTTTGGTGAATTATTCGACATTTTCGAAATTATGTGCACCTAAAATATACTTTAGTCATAGAATCTCATTATATAATACTAGTTGATGAACATAAAACACTAGGTTGTGAATCTGACTGTAAATTCAAAAGTGATTACATACCACATATCTTTTTCCTATATTTTATGCGCGGAAAACAGTGCTAAAATAGCTATTTTGATACATAAATCTATTTTTTTCAAAATCCTATGTTGTGAAAATATTTTCAACTCATAGAATATTATTGTACATTACGTCTGGATGGAAATAAACCATTAGATTGTCACTCACACTGTAAATTCAAAAGTTGTTAGCACAGGAATAGCCTGTAGCTCTGTTTTAGGCGATTAAAACAGCGTTGAAACTGATATTTTGGTGAATAATTCGATATTTTCGAAATTCTATCCACCTAAAATGTACTTTACCCAATAGAATCTCATTATATAATACCAGTTGATGAATATAAAACATTAAGTTGTGAATCTGACTGTAAATTCAAAAGTCATACATATAAAAAGTTCACATCATATAAATATTTTAATATGTTTTATTCCTTTAAAATAGCGCTAAAATAAGTAATTTCACATATAAATCGATTATTTTGAAAATTCTGTGAACTGAAAATGTTTTCAAAGCATAGAATGTCATTCTACATCAGGCCTTGATAGAAACAAACCATCAGAATGAGAATCTGACGGTGTGCTTCTATCAAGGCGTGATATAGAATGGCAATCTATGCCTTAAAAACATTTTCGCTGTATCAATAAAAATAAAATAAATATCCCCTCAAGCAGCTGCTTGCCACAGAGGTCTGACAGGAGCCTTTCAGTTTATATGCCACAGTAGGAGATCTGAGAGGATGGCACACACATCCATGCCTAATCGAACCCAGGTCCTTTAGATCAGTAGCCAAGCGTGCTAACTACTCGGCCACGGGACGGCTACATTCACTGTATAGAATTTAAAAAAAAATCGATTTATATGTGAAAATACTTATTTTAGCGAATAGCTTTTAGCATTGTTTTAGGCATTTAAAACAGCATTGGAACTCATTCTTTTGTGAATTATTCGATATTTTCGAAATTCTATGGACCTATACTATACTTTAGCCATAGAATCTCATTATATCTAGTTATTATAATCTAGTTGATGAATATAAATAATTAGGTTGTGAATCTGACTGTAAATTCAAAAGTGATTACACACCACATGTGTTTTTCCTATATTTTATGCGCGGAAAACAGCGCTAAAATAATTATTTTGATACATAAATCAAATTTTTTCAAAATCCTATGCTGTGAAAATATTTTTAAGCCATAGAATATTCTTTTACATTACGCCTGGATGGAAATAAATCATCAGATTTTCACTCAAACTGTAAATTCAAAAGTTCCTAATAGCATTTCATATTAGTTTTATTCCTGGAAAATAGCGCTAAAATAAGTATTTTCACATATAAATCGATTTTTTTTAAAAATTCTATACAGTGAAAATGTTTTTAAAGCATTTATTATGACAGTCATGGTTTGCTTACTACTGAAGTTGAGAAAGAATGAAACCGTTCCGAACAGGCTTTTTTGGAAACTAACATTGGAGGCAGAATTATTTGAGTTATAAGGCACTTGAGCTTATTTTAGAAAAACAAAAGAACTGTAGGTGGCATTTGCCACCTTAATATATAAAGAGCTCTAGCTGCTGACTGAGTATCCACTAGATGTCACCTCTACAAAATATGTGAATCACATTTCACGACATGGTTCAACTAGAATTGAGTGTTTACATATCTGAGTGACCCGTATTGTTCAGCTATTCAAGATGAATGCTGATAACCTGAACACCATATTTGGTAAATACCGATCTAAAATCATTCGATTTCTAAATATTGTTTGAAAATTTTTCACACGAAATAATTTGTTAAGATCTTTGTATAAAAACATTATTTAAAAGGAATAAAATATATGCTTTCAAATTTATCTCTAAGACCTGATTGATGATAAAAAAATATTTTTCATATTAAAAAATCAGGGCTGAAAGGGTTAATCATTATCCTGCTAGTCCTAATAGAGAGCATTACAGAGAGTTCGTAAAACTTGTAACGGATCGGTTAGCTGCTGATAAGAATCTTTGGCTTGATGGCCTCGCCGACATAGATGAGGAAGCAGTTAGACAGCACAACAGCAGAGAGCTGTACCAGATAATTAATGTTTTGTGACAGAACAGACATTATACAGGGATTGTAGGACTAAACAATGTGGTTAGTTCTACTCCCATTGTAATGAGGATAGATGCAGGGGTGTAGCCATGCGGGGATGGGGGGGGGGGGGGGCTCCTCCATAAAGTAACTCGGAGTTTGCAAAATTCGAAGCGACTTCGTAAAAACTAGATGAGTTGTGAAAATTTGTTATCTTTTTTTTTGCAAAATTATGGGGAGTTGTCAAAATCGAGGCAACTTGGCAAATCAAGGGCAGTTTGGAAAATGGAGAGACGGCAAAATTTAGAGCAGTTGGCAAAATTCGAAGCCACTTAGTAAAATACAGGTGAGTTGGCAAAATTGGGACAACTTGGCAAAATCTTGGGGAGTTGGCAAAATTCGGAGTGACTTGGCAAAATTGTGGGGAGTTGGCAAAATTCAGGTTAGATGTAAAATTTGGATTTTTTTTTTCTGTAAAATTATGGCTAGTTGGCAAAACTTAGGGAGTTGGTAAAATTTAGGGGCAGTTGGCAAAATTCAGGTGAGATGTAAAATTTTGGATTTCTTTCTGTAAAATTATGGCTAGTTGGCAAAACAGAGAGTTGGCAAAATCTAGGGGCAGTTGGCAAAATTCGGAGTGACTTGGCAAAATCGTGGGGAGTTGGCAAAATTCACATGAGACATAAAAATTGTTTTTTTTTGTAAAAATATCGCAATTTGGCAAAATTTAAGGAGTTGGCAAAATCTAGGGAAAGTTGGCAAAATTCAGATGAGATGTAAAAATTTGGATCTTTTTCTGTAAAGTTATGGCGAGTTGGCAAAATCTAGGGGCAGTTGGTAAAATTCGGAGTGACTTGGCAAAATCGTGGAGAGTTGACAAAATTCTGGTGAGATGTAAAATTCCAATCTTTTTTCAGGTCAATTATGGCGTGTTGGCAAAATTGAGGCAACTTCGCAATATTTAAGAAAGTTGGCAAATCTTGGGGGAGGTGGAAAAATTCAATAGTGACTTTGCAAAAATCCGGTGAGGTAAAAATTTTGATTTTTTTTTTCTGTATAATTCTGGCGAGATGACAAAATCGAGAAAACTTGGCAAAATCTAGGGCAGTTGACAAAATTCGAATCCACTTGGTAAAATATGGGCGATTTGTGAAAATTGTGATTGTTTTTGTGAAATTAAGGGGAATTGACAAAATCGAGAAAACTTGGGAAAATTTTGGGGAGTTTGAAAAATTTGAAGTGATTTGACAAATTCAGAAGTGATGTAAAGATTTGGATTTGTTTTCTAAAACCGAGAACTCGAGGCAAAATTCCAACCACTTGGTAAAATATAGGCGATTTGTGAAAATTTGGATTTATATTGTGAAATTAAGATGTTGGACATACGCGGATGACTTGATTTTTTGGACAATTCATCGAGACACAAATATATACAGAAAAGAATTCAAAACACTTTAAACAATGTAAATAAATATTGTGAAAAATGGAATTTACAATTAAATAACGAAAAAACAAATATTATCTATTTTCATAGAACAAAAAATTTACCAAATGAATTTATCATAAAAATAAAAAACAGAAATAATAAAATTTTAAACAATTTAAAATTTCTGGTCCTCAATTTAGATTCAAAACTGCTTTGGAATTCATTTATACAAAATGCTCAGGATAAATCATATAAATTGCATCAATATTTAAGATATTTAGCTAATTCAAATAGGGGATTATATCAAAAAACTTATTACTCATTTATAAATGCAATAATTTTATCCAAATTTACATATGGATTAGAGCTGATCAATAATATTTCAAAAACTAAAATGAAAACTCTGGAAAGAATACAAATAAGTATCTTAAAATACTGTCTGGGACTCATAATCCACAGCAAACATTAATATATATGTTGAAACTGCATATCCACCATTGGATCTAAAAAAAAATATCAACTTTCTGAACTTGTTTTTAGAATTATAACCAAAAACTCACAATACCCAATAATTGACAAAATTAAAACTAATTTTACAGACATAACACTGTCTCAACTATCTGAAAAAAATCTTTTTATAAATATTATAGATAACGAAATGAGTGCAGATATCATCACACATTACCCTTACTGGATATCACCATTTCCAAGTATGAATAATGAAATTCATTCAAAAAAGATGCTAGATAAAATTAATTTTAAAATACTAATTGAAACATATATTGACAACACATACAAGGATTTCATTAAAATTTTTACTGATGGGTCTCTGAACTCAGAGAGAACCATTGCATCAGGGGCATTCATTTGTAATTCACACAGACATCAATTTCAATTTCAATTTAACAGACCTGTTCTTGTGGTGATTGAAGAAATTACTGCCATAATTTATGTCATTTCCTGGGCTTTTAAATTCTATGATAGTAAAATTGTTATCCTTACAGACAGTAAAACATCTTTAGATATTATTTACAACAATCCATTCAAAAGTAACTTTGATATCGACATTAATGACATTCTCGCAACCACACAACAACACATACAACATAACAATCACATTCAATTACAATGGATACCTTCACATATCAATCTTAAAGAAAACGACATAGTGGATTCCCTGGGAAAACAAGAAAAAGGCCTAGACACCTTAATTTCACCCCCTTTCTTTTTACATTTACATAAAAAGCAAAATAAAATAAAAATAGCAGAAGAACTACCAAATTGGTATAGCCTTAACATACACACAGATTCAATATTTCACAAAAAGTGACTAAATTTATGGATTATGGCTAGAAAAAAAAAGGAAATTAATCTTATTTTGAGAATTAAAGTTAACTTACCTCTGACAAACAATACTTTGTTTAAATTGAAAAAAATAAATTCTCAAATTTTACTTTCTGCAATGAACCCCAAGCATTGAAACATATAATTTATAACTGCAGAGATTTTCATACTCAAAGGAAAAATTATTACCAAAAATTGTAAAAATACAATGTAACTCAATTTACTTTCACTACCATCTTAGAACCACCCAAAAATTCATAAAAAGTGAACTTCTGTAAACTACTGATTGATTAAATAACTTTTTGATTTGATAAATTATAAAAAAAATAAAGAGGAAAAAAAAAGAGTGAGAAAAGAGAGAAAAGAAAAGAAAATATATATATATAAAAAAAAAATTAAAAAAAAATAAAAAAAAAAAATTAAATTAATAATTTTTACTTATTCATTATGGCTGAATGAGTCTGTGATCAGACGATTGTCTTGATCACAGGAGTATTCATTTGGGGAGACGTATCAAGCAAGCAAATTTCATGAATGTCAGAATTTGACATTGCAAATGTTTAAAAGTTTTAACAATATTCAAACAAAAGCAGTTGTAAACAAATAAATAAATATAAATAAGATAAAAAATAAAGGAAAGTGAACAAATTTACATAAAATGTATGCAAACTATTCTAAAATTTCAAATATCAAATTGATAGTTGAAACTCTAAATGTTGAGAGTTGTAACTGTAATCCGGCTCACACCGGATTTGAAAAGGACAGAATTACTGTAAAATAACATTAATCTGTCCAAAAACAATATTAAAACTCAAAAATGAATATAAAATATCAGAATAAATGTAAAACTACAAATCTAATGAAAGATAAAAACAAAAACGTTACTTTTCCAGTAGCGACTAGAATCGAATAAAATACGAAAAACTTAGAGCTAGTATACCTCAACGGAAGATTTTTAAAGTCGAAATGCTTACTTGTATAGCATGTTTCCAAGCCAATAACTGCCAATCGATGAGTCGGCTATCACCACGTACTCTTCCAACGCCAATAACGGCCCACTTAATGTCGGCTATTGGCGCGTACTTTTCCTATGCCGATATCCTCTATCCCACCAATATCTGCGGTTTCGTCAGCTAAGATTAAAAATTCAATAGATTTATTTGCAGCAGATACAATGCTTTCTTATATTTCCTTT
Organism: Ryuthela nishihirai; assembly: GCA_038380435.1. Taxonomy (NCBI): domain Eukaryota; kingdom Metazoa; phylum Arthropoda; class Arachnida; order Araneae; family Heptathelidae; genus Ryuthela; species Ryuthela nishihirai. Next base: position 74,896,878 of record JAWZYU010000016.1, read on the forward strand.
GCACAAAGTTCTATTAGTTGATGTTCAGTTTTTACAGAAGTGTACCGGGCATTTGCAGGAGCTTTTTTCATCAAATGATCTTTTAAAATTATGTCTCCCGCTTCGATCTGAAATTGATCCGAATATTAAATTACATACACCTACCTTTTAAAAATGAATTTTTCTCATAGATCTGTACTTGGTTTATGGAGCACCAGATACAAAAGTACCCATAACCTCCTCCATCGAAGCTTGTGCCTAATTGGCGTCAGTATAAAACAATAGTAAAGTAAACCACCTTAGATATGGTGGGCCCCTAAGGGCAAGAAATCAAAAAACAACAAAGTGTAAGGATGCACAAGAGACCTAAAATAGATACAAGAGGATACATATAGATACAAGATGGCTGAAAGGCCATCATTTTAGGCCTCATGTTTATAGTCTAAGAGGCAAGATATGATCTCATGCGGGTTGGATCTAACTGAGGAAAGTGAACAAATTTACATAAAATGTATGCAAACTATTCTAAAATTTCAAATATCAAATTGATAGTTGAAACTCTAAATGTTGAGAGTTGTAACTGTAATCCGGCTCACACCGGATTTGAAAAGGACAGAATTACTGTAAAATAACATTAATCTGTCCAAAAACAATATTAAAACTCAAAAATGAATATAAAATATCAGAATAAATGTAAAACTACAAATCTAATGAAAGATAAAAACAAAAACGTTACTTTTCCAGTAGCGACTAGAATCGAATAAAATACGAAAAACTTAGAGCTAGTATACCTCAACGGAAGATTTTTAAAGTCGAAATGCTTACTTGTATAGCATGTTTCCAAGCCAATAACTGCCAATCGATGAGTCGGCTATCACCACGTACTCTTCCAACGCCAATAACGGCCCACTTAATGTCGGCTATTGGCGCGTACTTTTCCTATGCCGATATCCTCTATCCCACCAATATCTGCGGTTTCGTCAGCTAAGATTAAAAATTCAATAGATTTATTTGCAGCAGATACAATGCTTTCTTATATTTCCTTTGCACAAAGTTCTATTAGTTGATGTTCAGTTTTTACAGAAGTGTACCGGGCATTTGCAGGAGCTTTTTTCATCAAATGATCTTTTAAAATTATGTCTCCCGCTTCGATCTGAAATTGATCCGAATATTAAATTACATACACCTACCTTTTAAAAATGAATTTTTCTCATAGATCTGTACTTGGTTTATGGAGCACCAGATACAAAAGTACCCATAACCTCCTCCATCGAAGCTTGTGCCTAATTGGCGTCAGTATAAAACAATAGTAAAGTAAACCACCTTAGATATGGTGGGCCCCTAAGGGCAAGAAATCAAAAAACAACAAAGTGTAAGGATGCACAAGAGACCTAAAATAGATACAAGAGGATACATATAGATACAAGATGGCTGAAAGGCCATCATTTTAGGCCTCATGTTTATAGTCTAAGAGGCAAGATATGATCTCACGCGGGTTGGATCTAACTGAGTCGAAAAAACCACGCGAGATAAACTTAATATATGAATAGATGTGGTCGATGCCCAGGTCTTTGTGCAGCTATCTATTAGTTACAAACCATGGGGCATCGATCACACATCTCAATATCTTATTTTGCAAGACTTGGATCTTGTGTATGTTGGTAGGAGTTGTATTCGCCCAAATCGGCGAAGCGTATGAGATGATGGTCTAATGATCATGTGATAAAGCAATAGCTTATGGTCAATAGACAGAACAGAAGAGTCCAAGGAGAGGTCCTAGTTGACATCGGACAGTATTCATTTTGGTGATGATCCCATGTATGTGGGGATCACACATTAGCTTTTTGTGCAAGGTTACTCCTAAATATTTAACAGTATCTGCCATGTAAAATGTTTATCCAAAAGTAATAAAGAATGAGAGTTATTATTTCTCTTGCCACTGAAAAGGATGGCGTTACTTTTTTCAGTGTTTAGTTTCACTTTCCATTTATCATACCAGGATTCCGTTACATCTAGGCAATTCTGAAATCTTTTGGTTGCAAGTACAGTTCTCATAGAAGGGGAGATGAAAGCAATATCGTCTGCATATTGTTCTATGACAATTTGTTTAAATGTTGGAATATCATAGAGATACAATGCAAAGAGAGTAGGGCCTAGGAGAGAGCCTTGCAGAACTACAGCGGCTATTTGATCTGAACTTGATAAGTTCGATTTGAAAGATATGATTGGAGAATACGGGTAAGACCCGCAGGAATCCCCATCTTGATTAGCTTGTAAATCAGGCAGTCCATCCATACACGGTCAAAAGCTTGGCCACGTCCAGAAAGACGGCAGCAACAATCTCTTTCCTGTTTAGTGCCACAGCAATAGTTTCGACGACTCTGAAGACTTGATGTTGGGTCGATCTCTTGCGTCTAAAATCAAATTGCGAATCTTGTGATACAGGATGAGTGGAAAGGAATTCATCCAATCTGTTAAGGATGATCCGCTGAAACAGTTTTCCCAAATAGGAAAGCAGACTGATGGGGAGATAACTGGTTGGGAAAGAAGGGTCCTTACCCGGTTAAGAATCAGCCTCACATGGACATTCTTCCAGAGCTCCGGAAAGATACGGTTCCGGAAGAGGAAATTAAAAATGTCACACAGATGGGTGATAACCTTTTTTGAAAGGTGCTTCAACATCCTATTACTGATGTTGTCTGGACCAGAAGCTTTATTGGGCTTCAATTTATTGATTGCCTGGATCATTTCCGAAGGAGATGTAAATGAAATTCTTGAACTTTCTTCCTGACAGAAACGGAAAAGAGTTTCTTCCACCTCATCACAGGTCTCATTGTCAGAAAGGACAGAATTCTCCCGAAATTGCATTCCAGGGCATCAGCGAAAGCATCAGATTTGTCGTCCTCGTTATAACACATACCAGCCTCTCCATGGATGGGGGGGCGGGTAGTTTATACGAGGATTTTTTTAAAGATTTCACCATCTTCCAGATGGAGTTGTCACTTGTAGAAAGTGAGGTCAGCTTTTTACTCCATGTAAAACTTCGATGGTCTAGGAGTTTTTAATCTAACTTCAGTTTTGAGTGAGTAATAAATATTCTTGTCTTGGGCATCTCTAGATCTCTGCCATTTGTGTCTGGCTTTGTTCTTGAATTTTACAAGATCAGAGAGATCTCTCGGAAGAATGTAAAAATCTTTACGTGGCTTTTGTATAATGCTGGCATCAACCCTTGATTGATTCAGCAAATCAGTAAAGGCAAGGATTGCATCATTGATCTTTCTAATAGAAAGGGAATTGCAAGATCCTGAGACTTTTCCATTAAGAGTCGATTTATAAAGCTCCCAGTTCACAACACTATAAGTGTCCGGGACAATAGTAACAGACAAGGGCAGTGTTAAACAAACTTCTAGGTGATCGGAGTTCATATCATTATGAACACTAAGTTCATATGTGGTTAAGAAATTCCCAAACATGACCAGATCTAAAAGATCTGGTCATGTTTGGAATCTGGAATTCCAAGCAACGTTTTTGGAGTTTAAGTCTCCTGCCAAAATTGTAGGAGTATTGGTGTCAAAGATGATTTTAAAATCATCCAGAAAAAGATCTGAATTGGTCGGTTTATATACCGCATAAATATTTAAGGTTCCAAAAGAGTCGTCGTTAACTGCAATGGCTGTAACTTCCAAGGTGTAGAAGTTTACAGTTGGCAAAAGATTATGATTTATGGATCGCCTGATGATCAGAGCAGTACCTCCACCTCTGTTGTGCTGACGATCTGTTCTCTAAACCTCAAAGTTTCGAATCTTCAGTTTATCTGAAGCTCTGAGATGAGTCTCACCCAAAAGGACAATATCTGCTTGGGAGTCAGATAAAAAGTTTCTGAACTTCCATAAATCAGTAAGAATGCCATTAGCATTCCAGAAAAAAGATCTGGAGGTGGCTTTTCTTACTGTTGTGTTGCATCTGAAGTCAGTGTAGAGAGTAGGTAGTCGAAAGCTTTGAGTCCAATGGTGAGTTTCTCCATGAGACCATTGGCATTCTGATATTCTGTTATCAATGATTTAGCCATCAATAAAATTTTAGGTATATTAAAACTCTTAAAATCAAGAAGATTTCTCTAAGATCATTTAGGATGGTGGATCAAAATGCTCACTTAGAGGGAGTTTGCTTAGGAGGAAAATCAGTTTGTGGCTTTCTTTTGGGTGAAGCCTTTCCAGTTCCAGTTGACTTTTCAGCTGGTATATTTTTTGCAAGAACGCTTGCGTAGGAGAGTTGAGGGGTAATGAGAACACTAACAGCCCTTTTTTCACTGGCAGTATTAGGTTGTTCCTTATGAGGAGCTACCACCTCACGTTTTCGGAAAATGGGTGCAACCTTTGTAGTTGGCCGTATGGCCAAGGAATAGTTAGCACACTTAGGTGGACTCTCGTCCTTCTTGCGGGTACAGTCCTTTGTCAGATGATTGCCAGCGCATTTAACGCAGCGTGGCGTATTAAAGCACCCACTCTGGGCATGCCCATATCTTTGGCATTGATCGCACTGTGTTGGAGTTTTTCTTTGTTTGTAACTCTCAACATGTATTTTGAGGTGAAAAAGATCTGTGATATTGTAGATCTTTTTATTTGCATCATTCTTTGGCAGTTCCGCCAAGAATACAGGGATTAACGTCCTGTCCATTCCACGTCTCATCTGAGAAAGCTTGATAACTGTGAAGCTCAAGTCGACCAAAGCAACTCGAACGTCATACTCAGGATTTTAATCACCACCCGGAGGTTTTTCTCCTCCTTCAGTTTGTAAGTGTGAAATTGCTGTTTGGAAGTTTCGAAATATTTTACAAATGACCTATAATCAGTGGAGCATTTGGTCTGTAAACGGACCGTTTCTCCTGAGGTCTTTGCGGTGAAAGCTTCCACAGCAATTTTAGTGAGCTCCTTGTAAGTGTTCAACTAGTGTTTTGGAGAACGTTAAATGATGGGAAGAATTTTCCCATTTTTGTTTCCCTTAGGATATTAGGAGAATCAGTATCTTCCATGTTAGTAACAGCAGAATCTAAGTACTCCCCCTCCAGGGCAGAAAATCTGGTCTTGGAAGTGTAAGTAGAATCAGCAGTGGGAGACAAGGCTCTTTTGTGTCCCTTTTTTGATTTTTTGCCAACACCCTTACCCTTGGGTTTTTTAGCATCAGTAGAATTTTCTATCAAATCCAGTCCATGCATGGGCACAGAAGTCAAATCGTTGATGCCTTCCAATAAAATGGATTGGCGTGAGCAATGTTCACTGCAAACATGCTCATTGATATCTTTTTCAAGATAGAATCTTTCCAGAATGGCGTCATTAAACATGACTCTGTCATCGGGACTATGGATATCTTTCATAGATGGTAATTTAGCCACAGTTGAATTTAATTCAACCAAAAGTTTATTTTTATCTGACAAAAACGTGCAGATTTTCACACTGTAAGTTAGATGGGAGCTTTCCATTGGGACTTGAGCGTCAGAGGTCTCAGAGAGGTCCGGTCTGACATCACATTGAGAATAGCTCTCAGTCAGGACCGGGATAGAAATTTCTTGAGTGTCAGTTTTTGACATTTCAATCATTCAAAAATTTGAAAAATTATCGAACAAGATTAATAAAAAACAGTTAAAAAGTGTGATTAGGGAATAAATAAAAGAAATAGAACAGATTTACATACAATTTATGCAATGTATTTTAAAAATTTCGAATATAAAAGTTGACAGTTACAATTGTAGAAATTGACAGTTCCAACTGAAAGAAACGGCACACACCAGTTTCAAAGGACAAGATTACTGAAAATAACAGTAATCTATCCGAAAAACAATATTAAAACTCAAATGAGTAGAATATATGAGAATAATTGCAAAACTAAAAAGAATATAATATAAAAAGCTACTTTTCAGTAGCAGGTGAAATCGAACAAAAATCGTAAAGCTTAGAGCTAACAATACCTCATCGGAGGATTTTTAAAGTAGTAAAAGCTTAGAATACCTCAACGGAGGATTTTTAAGTATCAGCATGTACTCTTCCTACGCCAATAACGGCCAACTTAAAGTCGGCTATTGGCGCGTACTTTTCCGACACTGACAGCGGCCAACTCAGGTCGGCTATTGGCCTGTACTATTGCAAAATTCCAGTATAGTGTAGAAGACTGGTGGTAAACTTCAGAGTAGAAGGCTTAATAAGTTGTCATGAAGAAATTTAAGCTGAAAAGCTAGCTAAAAGAACTCAAAATTTAAGTATAAAAATTAAGCTAATCTATCTAAAACTTTCGACCAAAGGCTCCACCAGGATTTTTACCTGATCTCGCCCAAGGTTATTCGAAAAGTTAAGTTAAAGAATAGCTAAAACTTTAATCCAGGAGCGATGTAAAACACGCCATGACTGTTCGAAGTCCAACAAAAAATCTCATTCACTACCCCAACTCACGTAGATCGTAGATCGTAAAAGGATATTCGACGTTCCGGGCAATATAGTGCCCTTAACTATCTCCATCTAAGGTTGTGCCTGATTGGCATGAGTAAAACAAAGGTAAACCACCCTTGGTTGGGCCCCGAAGGGCAAGTAACTAAAAGAGCAAAAAGTAAGATATGATCGCACAAGAGACCTAAAATGGGAATCTCTCCTCAGAGAAGGCCATAATTTTAGGCCTCTTGTACTTATTCAAAACAGTATGTTCATAAAGTAAAAGACGAGAAATAATCTCGTGAGGATTATTATCCACACCCTCGAAAAACGTTTTCGAGGTGCGCTTTTGGCCGAGTGGTTAGCACGTTTGGCTACTGATCTAAGGGACCTGGGTTCGAGCCCCGGAATTAGGCATGGATGTGTGTGTCGTTTTTCTGCTGAGGTCCTGCCATCCTCTCAGATCTCCTACTGTGGCATATAAACTGACAGGCTCCTGTCAGACCTCTGTGGCAAGCAGCTGCTTGAGGGAGTAAATGTGGTCGATGCCGAAGTCAGAATGAAGTCGTCTATTAGTAACAAACCATGGGGCATCGACCGCTGCTCTCAAGATTTTGTTTTGTAAAAATTAAGCTAATCTATCTAAAACTTTCGACCAAAGGCTCCACCAGGATTTTTACCTGATCTCGCCCAAGGTTATTCGAAAAGTTAAGTTAAAGAATAGCTAAAACTTTAATCCAGGAGCGATGTAAAACACGCCATGACTGTTCGAAGTCCAACAAAAAATCTCATTCACTACCCCAACTCACGTAGATCGTAGATCGTAAAAGGATATTCGACGTTCCGGGCAATATAGTGCCCTTAACTATCTCCATCTAAGGTTGTGCCTGATTGGCATGAGTAAAACAAAGGTAAACCACCCTTGGTTGGGCCCCGAAGGGCAAGTAACTAAAAGAGCAAAAAGTAAGATATGATCGCACAAGAGACCTAAAATGGGAATCTCTCCTCAGAGAAGGCCATAATTGGTGGCGGTGGTGTTCGCCCATATAGGCGATGCATATAAGATCACCGGTCTGATGATGGCATCATGAAGTAAAAGCTTATGATCGAAAAGGAGGATGGAGTTTCTCCTAAGCAGAGGACCTAACTGGTCTCTGAGCATATTAACCTTGGAGATGATATGATTAACGTGATTGTCCCACTTTAACCTATGGTGTAAGTGCTCACTGAGGTATTTGACTGAGTCTTCCAGTCAATGGGAATGTCGTGAAGTTGAAGGCAAGCAAGATTTGCAAGACGCTTGCCAGTAAAGAGGTTGGGTTGGGTTGTTTTACCTCTGAGCGGCACTTTTTTGCACACCATGGGCTAAATGGCCAGGTCACAAGGACCCCGAAGGCTCAGAGAAGGTTGGGGGAGGGGACCCATTGGAACAGCTGTTGGGAGACAGATGGCAGCCTCCTGTCAAGGCCATCCAGCGTGTTCTTTAACGTGCACATGGTATGGCTCTCCCGCACACGGAGCCACGGCTTAACGTCCCATCCGAAGGTAGGCGCCCTTTCCAAGCCCATCGGTGTCCCCTACTGAACCTTTGCAGGGAGGGGAATTTTTGCGGAGATAAATCTCAACGTTGACCCAGCTGGGACTCGAACCTGGGAACTACAGATTACGAGCCTGGCGCGCTACCGACTGAGCACCCCCCCCCCCCCCCCCCAGTAAAGAGGATGGCAGAACTCTTGTCAGAGGATGGCAGAATACCAGTCACCCATCTGGGTCAGGCAGCGTTGCAATCTTTTAACAGCAATGGCTGGACCCAGGGAGGGAGACAAGATCGCAAGATCATCTGCATAAAGAGCCAGATGTATGCATTGAAAAAGAAGGTAGATCATGTAAATAGAGAGATGAGAGTGTCGGACCCAAAAGGGATCCCTGGGACACGCCACTAGAGACAAATCTTCTAGTAGAGATGACAGATTTAATCTGGATTTGAAAAGTCCTATTAAAAAGATAAGACTGAATGAGGCTGATCAGTCCCGATGAAAGCTGCATGAATGAGCTTGTAAATCACACCGTCCAACCAGACGCGGTCAAAGGCTTTGGCCACGTCCAGAAAGACGGCCGCAACGCATTCCTTCTTGTTGAGGGATTCTGCGACTTTCTCCACCACCCTGAGGAACTGGTGTTCTGTAGATCTCTTTCGCCTGAAGCTAAACTGGGCCTCAGGCAAAATAGGGTGGTGGACGAGAAAACAGGGTGGTGATCTTCTCAAAGAGCTTGCTCAAAGATGATAGCAGGCTGATGGGACGATAGCTTGTACGGGAGGTAGAGTCTTTTCCTGGCTTGTGTAAAACTTTCACGATGGCATTTTTCCATATATTTGGAAAAAAGTGACGTCTGAGTAATAGTTAAAGATATAACACAGATGCGTTATGGCTTTCACCGGTAGATGTTTCAGCATCTTTTAGTGATTCTATCCTGACCGGGGGCCTTATTAGGTTTAATGCGTTTGATGGCCTGTTGGATTTCCAAAGGTGTGGTAAAATCCACCCTGGATCGGTCAGCTTGATCGAAAATGGTGAGAGATCCATCATTTCACAGGTAGAGAGATCAGAGAGATCGTGATTTTCTGTAAATTGTAGTTCGAAGGCATCCATAAAGGCCTCCACTTTATCTTCGTCACTATAATTGAGACCAGTTTCGCCGTGTATAAGTGGGAAACTGGTCATCGGATTTTTCAGAGCCTTAGTCATTTTCCAAATGGAATGGTCAGTGGTTGAAAGTGAGTGCACCTTTATATTCCATTGGTCGTCTCGGAAATCTATGAGCTGAGATCTCACCTCGAGTCTCAGGTGATTGTAAATCTTATCTGAGTATAATCTGAGTCTCTGCCACACATGCCTCGCCCTATTCTTCTCTTTGATTTCTCGAGTGAGGTGTGGTGGCAGGGCGCAGTAATTAGGCTTGGGTGTAAATACCTCACTGGCCTCTCTTGGAGGTCAATAACAGGTTAGTTAAAATCCTCAATGACACTATTAATGGTCCTGTCATTTAATGGCTGACACGTACCAAGAATCTTGTCACTGACAAGAATTTTGTAAAGTTGCCAGTCTGTCCGGCTGAGCGTACCAGTCACAACAGGCATGGAAAGGTGCAAAGTCAAAAAGACTGGCAGATGTTCAGAGTTAAGCTGGTTTATGACACACAGATCATATGTTGGCAGAAAGTTGCCAAATATAGCTATATCCAGTACATCGGGTGTATGTAAAGTATTAAAAGAGTAGAATGTGGGCTCACTAGAAGCATCAGTGATCAGACCCTTATCTGTAGAATATTCTAATAAAATCTTTCCACTGCCGTTGCAGGCCCTTGAATGCCATGCAGTATTCTTAGCATTAAGGTAACCCGCAACAACAGGTAAGTTGGAATCGAAGATTGAATCCAAATCAGCAGTCATAAGCCTGGAATTTGGTGGCTTATAAACCGCAACCAGGTGTAAAGTACCCAGGTTGGTTATCAAGAACAGCCACAGCAGTGGCTTCCGTGGTGACGAGTTTAAGGCGGGTAGTAAATGATGTTTAATTGATCGCTTGATCAAGTCGGCTGTGCAACCGCCGCTGTTATTGTGATGCCCCAGCATTCACTTTTACTTTACCTTAACCAGTTTTGCTTAATTTACGTTATATTTATCATTTTGGGGACCCGCTAAGGCGAGTGCACAAGAACACACCCCCTCTTGCGTCATAGCTTGCGTCGCTCATCAATTTATGCAAATTTCTTTCCCAGCGTGCAACATGTGCATACCTCTTGTTAAAAACTGATGACATGTAGTCACAGTAGTTAAAAGTTGAAGTGAGTGAAGTTAGAATTTAGTGGGAGTAGTAAGTGAGCGCAGTTCAGTTGAGCACAGTGTAGCACAGAGAGTATTAAGCATGGAGGAGCACAGTTAGTGCAATGTGTAATGAGAAATGTTGCATCTTCTTCATTGAAGTTTTGGTGAGTGATTTTTGGAAATAAATTTGTTTGTTATTTAAACCTTTTGAATCTTTAGTAATTTTTTCTCTTGAGCAACGTGAATTAAGTTTTGATTGTATTTAGATATTTAAACTTGACAATCATTTTTGAATTATTACTCATTAACGCTCGCTGGTATTTTGAACCCAAGTTTAACTTTATTTTTTTGGCAATTGTTAATTATTGCCTGGCGCCCGACTGAACTATCCGGAGCATAAAAACTAATTGGATCAGAAAAAGGGTCCAAACTTAAAAGTAATTTTGCATTTATTTCGAGCGTTACATTATGTAAGCGATCATTGCGATAAACATCGTAATTTGGGATCTTAAGACCATCTGAAGCTTTCAAATGCGTTTCGCTTAGCAAAACCACATCTGCCTGAGATTCCGTCAAAATCGAGCAGAACTCAGGCAAATCATTCAGAATCCCATGGCAGTTCCAGTAGAAAATCTGCAGGTGATCTTTTGAACGTCTTACTGCCATCTAGGTGAAAGTTGAGATTAGGGCATCGAAAGCTTTTAAGCCTATTGTCAGTTTGGCCATCAGGCCATTGGTCTTCTGATAGTCTGCCATCAGACCTTTAACAATAGAAAGCATCTTCGAGATATTAAAGCTTTTGAAAAGCAGAAAGATATCTTTCAAATCATTGAGGATGTTGGCATCAAATTGATCTACTGCAGGTGTTTGAGTATCTGAAGATTTAGCTGCACTTGGGGCAGATCAGGCTTTGTTCTTTGACTTGGCTGTATCCACTTTTTTGGCGCAGCAGCTGCTGCATATGAGACACCAGGTGTTACCTTTGAGCTGGTAACAATATTTGTAGTGACAACCGCTGGTTGTACTACTACGTCGGACACCACATCCTTTTTTAGAAAGTGGACACACCCTTTGTAGTTAGCGGTGTGCCCTAGTCCACAATTCGCACACTTGGGGAGGGGGGGGGGGCTGTCATCCTTTTTTCGGATGCAGTCTTTTGTGAGATGCCCACCTGCGCATTTCACGCATCTAAGTATATTGTGACATCCACTCTGTGCATGGCCATACCTTTGGCACTGATGGCACTGAGTTGTGCTTTTCTTAGCCCTGTAACTTTCAACATGCACTTTCAGGTGGAATAAATCAGTGATATTAAAGATCTTCTTGTTAACTGCGTCTTTTGGCAACTCGGCCAAAAACACAGTAATTAAGGATCTGTCCTTGCCTTTTCTCATCTGTGAGATCTTAATTATAGTTCGTGAAGCTTTGGTCAACCAAGGCTTCACGAACTTCATCTTAATTTATATCTGAAGGGAGGTTTTTTAACACGACCCTCAGATTCTTTTCATCCTTCAGTTTATATGTATGAAACTGAAGTTTAGCCTTTTCACAGTAATGTACAAAGGATCTGTAATCATCTGTACGTTTCGTCTGGAGACGTACAGTATATCCAGACGATTTGGCTGTGAAGGATTCAATAGCTAATTTCACCAGATCTTTGTTAATGTTGATCCAGTTCTTCGGTGATCTCAATATAATTGGTGGGATTTTCTCAAATTTCTTGGCGTTTTCTTTTGGAATGCCAACTTCATCGACAGCTTCCATCTCTGAAGCTGGAGGATCTAAAAATTCTTCCTCCAAGGCCGAAAAACGAGTCTTGGAGGCAAAAGTAGATTCTGGGTTAGGAGATAAGGCTCTTTTGTGAGCTTTCCCTTTCTTGGAGTTCTTTCCAACCACCCTTTTTTTAGGTTTGATAGAGGTGTTGTTATCATCTTGGTAAATATCCATTTCCTGTTTTGGGATGGAATTCAGATTTTGGATTGACTCCAAAACAATAATCTAACTTGAGCAGTGCTCAGTACAAACGTGCTCATTTATTTCTTTTTCCATGTAGAATCTGTTTAAAATTACATCATTAAACATAACACGATAGGCTGGAAGGAGACCGTGTATTTCCTTCACAGAAGGCAATTTTTCAATTGTAGTGTTAAGGTCGAACAATTTCTTGTTTTCTCGGAGAGAAAAGCCCAAATTTGTGCGTTGTAACTCATTTGAGATGATTCCAATAAGACTTGATCCACACAGGTCTCCGTGTCGTTCGATGTGACGTCACTGTAACTGGGGCGGATTGAGAATCCATAACATCATACTATATAATCCATAACATCAAACTATATAAATTCATCATCTTATTTTTTAAGGATTGTTCCCTTCTTGAAACTCTTTAATTTTTTATTTTCTTTTAACTTATACAAGATAATACAAACAACATGAATAAATCATAAACAACGAAACAAATACAATCACAGCCAACATGAAAAAAATTCATAACAAAATTACAAGTTAATATCACTTTACAACATGAAGAATTATAACAATTCACATTTTATATATACAAATAAAAATGTATAGTAGATCGGTCATTCATTTTCAGAGTACCAGGTACATGGGTACCCATAACCTCTTCCGTCTGAATATGTGCGTAGTTGGCATCAGTGTGAACACAATTTAGTAAAATAAACCACCAATGCTGGGTCTCGAAGGACAATAAAGAACAAAAGTAAAAAGAGTAAGGATGCACAAGAGACCTAAAATGGATGACTATCTTTGCTGAAAGCCATCATTTTAGGCCTCTTGTAACTATTCATGACTTCATGATTGTAGTCGAATAAGCAGGATATAATTCCATGTGGATTACTTTGAACATTGTCAAAGAAACCACGTGATAAAAACTTGATATAAGTGTAAATATGGTCGATGCCCAGATCTTTGTGAATTTGTCTGTTCGTTACAAACCAAGGGGCATCAACCGCACATCTTAAAATCTTGTTCTGCAAGACCTGTATCTTGTGTATATTGGTTGCTGTAGTGTTCGCCCAAATTGGGGAAGCATAGGAAATGATGGGACGTATGACCATGTCAACTTCATCGTTCGAACTACTAAGTGACGTAATTTTCATTCCGTGCTACATCTTGAGTGGCACATACTCTCACAATCCCTACGTATATACATACAAAAATTATCATGCATTCATGAGCTACGGAGGTCAAAGCAGGGTGGATAATAGTTTTCTCCAAACACGTCTATTCTTATCTACTCTGCTGCATCTCGCCACTGTAGACCAATTCTAGCAGCCGATCACAAGCCTAAAATCGGCAAGACCAACGCCAAGCGTCGTTTGGATGTCGTGTAAAACAGGGTGCCAATAGACTCTTGAGCAGTGGAATCGCGTTCTCTAGAGTGTGAATCACGCCTCGCCATCTGGCAGTCTGATGGACGAGTCTGGGTGTGGAGGATGCCAATGTCGTATGTCAACTGTGAAGTTTGGTGGATGAAACATCATGCTCTGGGGCTGTCTTTCATGATTCGGGTTGGGTCCCCTAGTTCCTGTGAACGATCCTATAATGGCATTGTCGACAATTCTGGGCTCTGAATTTTCTGGCAACAGTTGGGGGACGACTCTTTCCTGTACCAACATGTTCCCTTCCACAAACCGAGAACCATGCGGAATGGTTTGATGAGAGGGATGTGGAAGAACTTGACTGGCCTGCACAGAGCCCTGATCTCCACCCGATGGAACTCCTTTGGGATGAATTGGAATTCCGACTGCGAGCCAGGCCGACCAGCCAGACATCAGTGACCGACATCACTAATGCTCTTGAGGCATAAAGGAAGGCAATTCTAGCAGCAACATACCAAAATCTAGTGGAAAGCATTCCCGTAGAGTGGAGGCTGTGGTAGCAGCAAACGTTGGACCAACGAGATATTAATTCCTTTCCTATTAGCGGGTGATTATGAATGAGCGAGTGTCTGGATACGATTGATCATATAGTGTATTTGATAAATACATCCCCTACCACTTCTGAATCCACACTGCTCTTCACGCAATTGTCCATCATCCAGATTTTTAATTCAGTTAAGAACAACCATGAAAGAACTTTACCTTGAGCAGAAAGCAGGCTGTTACCCTTTAGTTATCAGAAGAACCGCGATCAACCTTTTTAAAAATAGGTATAATAAAACCTGTGATAATATTCTTTGGAACAATGCCTTTATCATAAAAGATATCAAACATTTCCGTCAGTAATGTTATAACAAACACATTCCCAGCTCTAAGCCTTTTGTTAATAATTTTGTCTAACCTTGAATTTTCTGTAAACAGAGATAACGAATTTTCTTTCTAATTCTCATAATTCTAAAATAAATATTTTCCTTTTTATTTTTAATTAATTTTAATCTTCCTGTAGAAATATTAAGTACATTCTATCACCATCATCATCATAAACATCATCAAACAGCCATAGGCTACGGAGGTCGAAACAGACCGTGCAATTTAGTTCTCCAAGCATATCTGTCCTCAGCTATATCTGCTGCATCTGGCCAATGCACACCAATTCTAACAAGGTCCTTGTTAGAAATTGTCTGCCCACCGCATCCTAGGTCTCCTCCTCTTTCTGAGGACTTTAGGCACCCTTTTCAAAACCCAATTTGCTAATCTATAATTATCCATACGGGCAACTTGCCAAACCAATGAAATCTCTCTCTGCACAATGTACTGCTCAAAGGAAGTTGCCGACTCCTTTACCTAACCTCATCATTACTTGCAAAGTCGAACCACCAAATGTCAAACATACTGCGTAAGCGTTTAGAATTAAAAGCAAGTTTCCTGTTATCTTGTTTGCAAAGCGTCCATATTCACTACCATAACTAACCCTAGAAAGACATATAATATTTAATAAAGGTTTCCTGAACAGTATTCTCTCATTAAGAGTTGATTATCTGCAAATATTTTCAAAGCTTTCTGAAATACCGAATATAGTTCAACAAAAGTAATCGGCTGACTGATCACGCTAATTCTAAGATGCAGAAATAGTAGAACTCTGAAATTTTGCAACTAGAAGTAATGCGGTCGTAGATCTTGGAAAATATCCAAAATTTGATCTCCGACCTTTACCTCAATGTCAAAGAGTGGTGACGTAGAGGTGAAATCTTGATATACTAATGCTAGAAACATTAAAATTGATGTCTGGAAATGTTTACGGATTCAGATATCGGAAAAGATGCGAGTCGGAACCCGAAGGGTCCTTCAAGGTTAAAGGTCAAATTTAGATCTGTCAGAGCTAGAGAGCTGAAGAAATGGTTCCTGTGAGTGTTTTGATTTGAGTTGTTGATTTGAGTTGATTTGAGTTGTTGAAATTTGGTAAGAAATGTGTTCTTTGAGGTTAAAGGTCAAATTTGAATATAATGGTTCGGCAGAGCTAAAATTTGGTGAATAGAGCCTATTTCAGGCACAAGTACACCGGAATCAAGAGGTGACCAGGCACCAATTGATTTCTAGCATATTAACATAGCTCACAGTAGGAAATTTCAGTGAAAAACCTTTCACCAAAAAGAAGCATAAACGAATCTTCAAACTTTCAGAAGTTTCCATCGAAAAGGGAGAAAGGTGGATTTTAGAAATCAACTCATTGAAAAACAGAACAACAAGAACACAAGAATGTGGCCTAGTTATACACTGAGGTTTAACTATAGAGCTCTGCTGCGATGATGTAAAATATATTAAACGGTATTTACTCCCGTGACGGTAATGAATTATCAAACAATTTAAAATTTTCAAATTTCGTTTTGACTTCTCTGATTGTTATGATAACTTGTCTGATTGACCTGATCATTAGCCAACTGTGTACAGAGAAAGTGCAGCTCAGAGGTAAAAATACGATTCTAGTATTATAGCTGGTTCATCATTTGAGCCAAATTGGTTCAGTCTATGAGGCAGAGTAATTTTATTTTTGCTTTCCCGGGCATGCGGAATTTTGTAGGACCATATAGTTTATTATTACAAACATGAAATATTAAAAAAAAACATAATAATTTACCTAAAGTGTTACAATATACCAAGATTGAAATAAAATTTTCTCTTACTATTAGATTTTTATTAATAAATGCCAATAAATTTCAATAAATCAAATTTTATAAAATTGTGAAACTACCAATTTTTTTAACAGCTGAGTGTTATTTAAACCATACCTCACTTATGAAAACATTTAATACAATTGATTTGATGTGATTTAAATATTTTTCTGAAACAAATTGAAGCTGATAGAAATTTTTTATCGGAATACATCTAAGTATCAATTTTGTGACTTTAGACCTGACAAATTAATAACATTCTGTTCGAAGAATTAAAAATCTTAAAATTATGACGTCATGAGATAAAAAAAATTGAGAATTTTATCCCTTTTTATGGTAAGGTTTAAATAACACTCAGCTGTTAAAAAAATGGTAGTTTCACAATTTTATAAAGTTTGATTTATTGAAATTTATTGGCATTTATTAATAAAAATCTAATAGTAAGAGAAAATTTTATTTCAATCTTGGTATATTATAACACTTTAGGTAAATTATTATGTTTTTTTTAAATATTTCATGTTTGTAATAATAAACTACATGGTCCTACAAAATTCCGCATGCCCGAGAAAGCAAAAATAAAATTACTCTGCCTCATAGACTGAACCAATTTGGCTCAAATGATGAACCAGCTATAATACTAGAATCGTAATTTTACCTCTGAGCTGCACTTTCTCTGTACACAGTAGGCTAAATGATCAGGTCAATCAGACAAGTCATCATAACAATCAGACAAGTCATCATAAGCCCGAGTCATCAGACAAGGTTGAGGGAAGGGGTCCACTGGAACAGGTGTTTGGAGACAGATGGAGCCTATCTTAAAGGTCATCGAGAATTGTTCTTTAACATCGGGTTGTTTTACCTCTGAGCGACACTTGTTTTTGCACACAATGCGCTAAATGGCCAGGTCACAAGGATCCCAAAAGTTCAGAGGGAGGAAGGGGAATGGGACTCACTGGACAGTGTTATAGCAGACACAAAATGGTGCCTACTTTTAAGGCCACTCAGCTTGTTCTTTAATGTTGAGTTGTTTTACCTCTGAGCGGCACTTGTTTTGCATACAGTGGGCTAAACTGCCGGGTCACAAGGATCTCAACTCTAAAGGTGACACCAGTTTTTAGTTGCTAATGTCAAGTCTAAACAGATATCTGCTTCTAAACGCTAATGTAAAGTCTATAGGAAACATCGGTTTTTAATCGCTAACGTGGTCTATAGGAGACACTGATTTTAATCTTTAATATTAGGTCAAATAAAGACTTTTGTTTTTAATCCCTAATGCTAAGTTTGTAGGAGACATCGGTTTATAATTGCTAATGTTAAGTGTATAGAAGACACAGATTTTTAAACTCTAATGTTAGTATGTACGAGATGCCGATTTTTAATCAGTAATATTAAGTCTATAGGAGATACCGGTTTTCAGTTGATTTACTATGCTGTCTGACCACAAATGTTTTACTGTCATTAGGATGTCATCAGGTGAAACCCATGTATAATTTATAAATGTCCCGGTGATTGTAGTATGTGTCGAAAGAACAAAGGGAAGTTCATTATTACCTTTTTATTCCATTTTATAATCGAAGTCTTTAGAAAAAAAAAATCTTTAGCTCGTTTTGGAAATGCAAAAACCGAAAAACAAAATGACAAGAAATTGTTTCCGTCAAGGCCATTTCAGAATGCTTTTTTAACCTGCACAGAATACGACTTCTTATACACGATCCACAGCGTAAAGACTCATCCGACAGATGGTGTCAAGGCCATGATGTTCAATTTCTTATCGAGGATAAATTAAGGAAAATAACGCTGAAATTTGAAAATTTTTAGTAGGCCGGATCTAGAACAAAATTAAGGCAATACAACCCAACCGAAAGCGTTTTCAGCTTGAGACAAATCTCGTGGTTGAGGCCGAGAAATGTTTCGAAACCTTCATAGTCTAATAGCAATAATACCGCATTTCGCAATCCTTTCAAATCGTTATTAACGTTGGTAGTCCTTATGGCCTATGATTCTGAAGCTAGATTATTAATTTAATATTCGTGTTAGTTTAAATTTATTTCTTATTATTATAGCGTATTTTGGTCTGGAAATAAAAATATGAGGTTTCCTCGTGTTAAGTATATAACTGATATTGATAGTGAATTTCTTTAAATTGGAAGTATCTAGCCAGAGAGTTTACCAATGTTTCCAAGCCTACAGCATCCATCAGAATGCTATACGACAATTCGTAATCCTTTGAAGATACCTTTATCATAGCAATTCACTGTATTTGAATTCGATGTAATAGTTATATGCTTAACAATAGTTTGCTGATTTATTTTATTTTATATTTTACTGCATTATTATAAAATTCCTACTTGGTTCTTTGGATGCAATAACAGTACTAAAATTATTTTCAGTCCAATTTTTAGTTTTCTGAAGAATACAATTCCTTTTACTGTCTTCGTTCATTTCACATACGATTATAACCTACCAGTTGTAAGATTAACGGTGAAGCTAAAAATAATATTTTCTGCTTCAGCAGTAAACTGTTTGTATCTCATGCTTTTAGGGTTTAAAAATCGTGATGATGGAGGTTATGGGATCTCAGTCTGTTGCTCTCAAACACATTCTATTATTGACATCTGAATAACAAACTTTATTAAAGTATCATGGAGAAGTTTCTGCTAAACGTGGGAATTAAACATCATTCTATTAGCTGTATTTAACTAGTCATTCATATTAAGTATACTTCAATGGTAACAAAATACACTACACAACACTGATATTGTTCCCGCCTCTAAGGGGTGCTTGCTTTCAACTCAAAATAAGTGGGGTAACAAATATGGTAGAATGATTCAATTTGTGTATCAAATCAACAGTATTTGCGTACGAAAATACGGTGTATACAAAAGATTTATATTTTTTATTCACTAAACTCATTAACGTATATTTAAAAAGGTATATGAAAGTTATATATTAAACAAATTCAACAATTTAAAAGCAGTAAATAAACATGACTAGTCCACTTGACTCTAAGCTCGTATGTGGAAAGGTTCATAAATATAATGTACTCAAAATTAGATACAATAAATTTCAATGTTAGGCGAAATAAACATAATGCTTTTGGTGCGAAATAAATATAATGCGTTTGAGTAATAGATTTTGTAAGATAAGCAGATGGTAACCATACTATTACATAGGAAAGTAACCATACTATTACATTAGAATCATCAAAATGTTGCATATTGTTTACTAATGTGATAAATATGTAATTTCCTAGCTGATAGTAGTCCCATGGCCGAGTGCACTTTGTTACTGATCAAAGTGACGGTCCGAGTCGCGGGTAAGGCATGGATTTGCTCCTGAGGACTCTACTTCCTCACAGACCTTCAGCTATGGTGTATATAAAACTGGCAGTCTCCGATCGCGCTTCTTTGGCAAAAGAACTGCTTGTAGGGATATTTATGCTTTTAAATGTTTTTTTGAGAAATTGCAGTGGTTTTAAATTTCGTTGCATAAAGACCTCCCCAAGATATAGTGTCATATTACAAATAAGACTTTACTCACGAACTTTAAATAATTTTTAAAATTTACAAATTTATAAAATTTCTTATTAAGCCTTGACAACATAATATTTGCATTTTTTTTGTGGTCAGAAAATGGCCATTATATTCAAAATGTGCTTGAAGACAGACGATCTGGGGAATATGCAAACCAACGAAGCTTATCCACATCATGTAGTATGTGGACAGGCATTGTCCTACTGAAAAGTGACCGTTAGGATGGAGCATAAAAAGGGCAGAAGCACTGATCCCAGAACGGTGTCATGATAATTAATGTTTCGCCTTCAAACATGACGGCCACTGTAACTAATAACTCTCCCTCATATAATGATTCTGAGAATTGATCAGATATGATGCTCCCTTATGTAGGATGCCTTACCTCTGTCCCAAGCATGTCTCCAGATGCAAATACAGCCGTTACTGAATCCCAAGAAAAAATGTAATTTACCATTTAAGACAACACGATACCAGTTATGTCCCCAAGCAGCTCTTTCCCTGCACTGCTGCAAATGCACACGACGATGGGATGATATTAGAAGTAAATGAGCCAATGGACAATGTAAATGTAGCCCAGATTCTAGGTCATCTAATGGTGCTCCCAGAAAGAGTCGCAGACAGGGATGGCTTCGTAAAGTTGGACTTCTGACAGCTTGTGACTGATATGACTCCTGTCGCAATATTTACCAACCTCTTATTCGAACGATCTTCTAATGCCACTAGAGCTTTGGTGACAAGTTAAAGTACATTCGTCTACCCCTGACAGCATTCAACCTTTCGGGCGTCACGTCCCTCAGAAATGGGAACCCAGCTTCTGACAAATCTAATGGTATGTCCTTTTTCAAATCCCATCAGCGGTACGTAATTGTGTCTTAAAACATTCTGCGTTGGCCAAACCATCAAAATTTCCTGACTGAACACGTAACATAACTGCTGAAGGGTATTACCGGTATTAGGAATTTGTTAAATTCAAATCACCCCCAGAAACATACCACCAAAGACATACATTTAACATCTACTTGGCAAGGTAAGATGATAGCACTGCACACATATCTAGATGGTGTTTTCCCCTCTCAATAATCCTCTTTGGTGTTTATGTCAGCAAAAACGTTTATTTGAAAAGATAACTTTTTCTGGCAATCGAAACGTAGTACAGTAGCAAAACTCTTACCAAACATTCTAAACTTTTGATAAGTAAATAGCTCACTGCGCAATAAGAAATCGCGCAAAACGAGGAATCACTATATTCGTTTTCTCAAACATGAAAAAGAGGAAATATTTTAATCGAAATTGATGCGGGAATTCTCATAAGTAAAGCCGCGTTGTTACCAAATAGGTAAAAGTTGGGGATGGGGGTTGTCTTTTAATCTGTAATTCCCAGGTTCGAGTCCTGGGAATTACAGATTACAGAAGGGCCGAAAAGTAAGGAAAAAATACTCTTGAATAAGAAAAACAATAGCATAAAAGTCACTTCACGGACAAAAATAAGTTTTTTCCTTAAATCATTTTGGTCTCACTGTCGTATAGTCGTTGAGCAATTGCATCGTTTTATGATGCAATGTTATTTTCTCTACCATCGTTTTCCGATGGTAGAGAGTTAATTGCACTAGCATTCTATAAAATATTAAACCAATTTATTCTTCAGAAAACAAGAATTCTGCATTGTTTTCTTAGCAGTGAAATAGTGCTAATATGTTGATATTAATCTGGTAACAATAACCGCAGAGTGGGTTAAAACACGAAGAATATCAGAGAAATTATCCTGTTAAAATATTGTTATGTTGATTTTTATATATGTGATATACTATATTACTCAGTTTATGTAACATTCAACACTTATATAAAAGTAAAAGAATTAAAAATGTAAAATTTAAACTTTTCCTCCCAGGACCAAATAACATATATTGAAATTGAGAAATATTGTAGTTCATCTCATAACAAAGGTAAGTGAAAAAAAATCCTTTGTCCTCCAGTGTATGTTTATAAAATGAATGGTTTCAGCTGCGAATTTATTTGTTTTTCTTTAGAAACTAAACTTTTGAATCCGTTTCTAATGCTTTCTCTATTCAACTGGAAGTGAGCCTTAACTGTGTACTTAGCCTTCCAGAATAAGACCTATAAATCTTCCACTGAGATGTGGCGGACTTTGCGCAATCTATCCCTGAAGAGATCTATCTATCATCGTATAGTTCAGATACATATCTCAGAAGATCTATCTGTAGAATAGATCTCCTTAAGATTTTTCCTATAGATAGATCTTCAGGAGAGGCAATTTTTCCAATTGTTTCTAATGATTTAGGTATTAATGAGGAGGTCAATCACGCTTAAGCATTTAATATTAAAATTCCACCCATAATAAATACACAGATTACCTGTAGAAATAGACATAAAAATTATTAAACATCTGGAAATAATTTTTTGTGACGCGGCGGAAAACGAACCCGCAACTTTCTACATAACCGCCACATCTCAGTGAAAGATTTATATGTCTTATTCTGGAAGATTTTAATGACTGATGCCTGTTAAAATGGTAGAGCGCTCTGGCATTTATCTAGAGAATTGTGTGTACTATTCCTGCCACGTTAGCGATAATTTTTTTCAGATGTTTTTGATAAATGTTGAAGTCTATTTCAATAATTTAAAGAAAAGGGAGAATATTACAGAAATCTCATTTTACAATGCATGATTTTTAAGAAAATGTTACGGCTTAAGCGTTACTAAACAGATATCATTCAGGATGATATTACAGAGAAAATCATCTTTAATAGCAAAAAAAGTTAAATAATTTTTAAAATTTAACTTAAAATTCAAACGGTAATAACTAGGTAATCTATGTATTTATTTTGAATGTCTGTATTTCATTCTTATTCCTCCAATGTAAATACTAATAGTTTGCACTAAATTTCAATTTCCCGTTACGAGAATGTTTGTAAACTATATAAATGTCAAAACTGTATCAACCTGAAATCTCTAAATTGTCCTATTTAACACTGGTATATAAATTGATTTGTATATTCACAAGTCACATGTACCACATATCGCGCCTTTTTTTTAATGGTTACATCAGCCTCCAAACAGGACGAGTGCCAATGTTGTCAGCGAAAAACTGGAAAGCGCGACTGCAGTGGGCTCAGGAGCATCGCGTTGGAACAGTGAGGACTGGAAAAAGGCATCCTCGTCGGAAGAAACAAAGTTCCTTTTGCATCATGCTGATGCAAGGATCAGAAATTGGTGCAAGCAGCATTAGGCCATGTAGCCATCTTGTCTGGTGGCAACAATGCAGGCCAGTGGTGGTGGTATGATGGTGTGGAGAATGTATTCCTGGCACCCATTGGGACCCCTGACACTTATCAAATAACATTTGAACGCACATAGTATTTCAGCATCATTGCTGACAAATTTCGTCTCTTCATTGACTACAGTTTATCCTCGCACAAATGGATACTTTCAGCATGATAATGCATCTGCTCACAAGGCACGTATCATCACCAGAATGTTACAGGAACATGCCGACGAGTTTTCCTTGCTTCATTAACCTGCACATTTCCCCATATCTAAAACTTATTCATAATATTTGTGATGAGGTTCTGATGGCTGTTTGTAGCGAGACTGTACAACCAATTTGCAATAAGTGCCATGCCTCAAAGGAATAGGGATGTTATGAAAGACGAATTGTGGTAAGTAATCTAAATAATAATCTAAATACGTAAAGGACGCACAACACATTGCTTTCATGATTTAGTCCATTGTGTGCCAAATGCATGCCACTCACAGGAAAAATAACCCAACAGTGAAAATACTTTCATTATGTCCGTCGTTTTTCTCTCCATCTCATACTTCCTCTTAAAAATGTACTTCAATTATGTACAATAACTTTAATTTTTAATACGTATTAAGGAAGAAAACGTTTAACATAAATACATGAATTTGTTATTACCATTCATGATATAATATATTATATTAAAAATAACATTATTTTTCTAAAAAATCGTTATCCCTTTTGCTAAAATAAACTTTTTACTACCGTTCAAAATATATAACGTAAAGTATTATAAATATTATTATTTTTCTAAGATATCATTTTTTCAATTTCACCTTATTGTATTTCTGAATGGTTTCCATTTAGTAATGCGGAAGCCAAAATATTTCCTTTAAAATCATGTATTGAAAAACGACACTGCTCTAATATCATTATATTTTCTTCAATTTGAATATTGTCATTCTTGGTTTTGGCCCTGGAAGAATCCAAAAAAAAAAAATCACTGACTGTCGAAAATGAAAAGCTAAGAAAGCTTGATCAATATATATTTTCAGATTTGTGTATTTACAAGGTTATTCCACATGTCATGTAAATAGGGGTCGGTGAACAACAGTGGTAGTAGCGCTTCAGTCTTGTAATCTGCAATTTCCATGTTCGAGTCCTGATTGGATAGATCAGGAGAGGAAGTTTTCGGTCAGTAGGGGAACACTAATGGTCTTTAAAAAAATCGCCGTCTTCGTCGGATGGGACGTTAAGCTGTGTGCTCGTCAGTGGGAGAGCCAAATTATGTGTACGTAAAGACTACACTGCATAGCATCGACTAGAGGATACCACCTGTCTACTAACAACTGTCTAATGGATTCTCTCCCCCAACCTCCTATGAGAAATTCGGGTGCTTGTGACCATGTCGAGTGCTAATAGTTTCAGTGTAAAACACGAAAGCGCGACTCCAGTAGGCTTAGCAGTACCGACAATGGAACGTTAAGGACTTGGAAAAGCCATCGTGGTCGGACGAACCAAGGTTCCTTTTATATCATGTTGATAGAATGATCGGAATTTGGCGCAAGCAATGTGAGGCCATGGAACCATCTTGTCTGGTGTCAGCAGTACAGGCCAGTGGTGGTGGTGTGATGATGTGCAGAATGTTTTACTGGTACCCATTGGGCCCCCTGATACATATTAAAGGATATTTGAATGCCACATCGTATTTGAACATCGTTGCTGACAAATTTCGTCTCTTCATGACTATAGTTATTCCCTACTCTGATAGACGCTTTCAGCATGATAATGCACCTGCTTACAAATCATTACCAAAAGGTTCTAGGAAAATGTCGACGAGCTTTCCTTGCTTCATTGACCTGCACACTCCTCAGATCAAAACCCTAACTATCAACTTTAGGATGAGGTTCTAAGGGATGTTTGCATTGGAACTGTACTGCCGTACAATTTGCAGCAATTGTGCGACACATTCATTTCCTCATGGTACAGCATTTCTGCACAACGCATCCAGCATCTGTAGGTTATATATGCTTCAAAGAATTATGGATGTTCTGAGCACTTAATTCCAGTAACTGAACTAAATAGTAATCAAAATATTTCTCTCCATCTTATCTCAACTTAAATTATATACAATAAGTTTTAATTTTTAATGCTTATTAAATAATAAAAAGTATTATATATTGTACATAAACTTGTTACTACCGTTCGTAATATAATCTAATATTTTTAAAGTACATATTTTAGTGAAATATAAGGTTTTTAAGATCAACACTGAGGAAAGTAGTCTTATTCTCTTTAGTAGACGACATTGTTAAAAACGAAAACCTTTAAACTTTTTAAACAAACTAATTGAATAACAGATTATGAAATATTTGGGGATAACCATACACCATAAATTCAAATGGAACCTTCATATACATGAAGTTTTCTCCAAAATAAACACAGCAAGATGTCAATCAGGACCTCTCCTTCGGAGAAATGCATTCTGTTGATTACGCAAAAATTATTGTTATATAACATGGTCATTCGTTCCATAATAACTTAAGCTTCCCCAATATGAGCGAACACCACCTACAAGAATATATGTAAGATTCAAATCTTCCTAAACAAAACAATTGAAATCTGCTGTTGATACCCCTTGATTTGTTACTAACAGATAACTTCATAAAGACTTGGTCATCGATCACATATCCAGTCACATTAAATCAATCTCAAATAGGTTTTTTGAGGCTGTTAAAAATAATCCAAATGAGATTATTTCCTCATTATTAAATGGCTTTCTCTCAAGGGAGCTACTCGTTTTAGGTCTCTCGTGCATGATATATACTGCTTTAGTTTGTGTTTTAATATCAGCCTCTAGGGCCTCACGGGTGGTTTAATTTTATTGTATTTCAACTTATGCCAACTTGGCATGTTTTAAGATGAAGATGGTAATGGGTAGAGTTCTACCTGGAACACCGTATATGATTTAATGATCTATGAAAAAGGATTTCTTTCCATCTCGGATGGTTGCAGAAGCCAAAATATGTTCTTAAAAACATGAAAAGAAGAATATGACTTCTCTAATATCATTCTGTTTTCTTCAGTGTAAATACTCGCAATCTTGAGTCTCTTCCTGGAAGGTGACTGACTAGCCAAAACCAGATGATAAAAATGAAGAGATACGCAAGAGTGCTGAATATATATTTTCAGATTCGTGAATTTAGAAGAGGTTATTTATATATCATGTAAATAGGAGTAGGTGTACTTCAGTCGGAAGGGCTTCAAAATTGTAATCTCCAATTTCCAGGTTCGAGTCCTGCCTGGGTAGGCGTTGAGAGTTATCTCCGAAAAACTCCTCGTCCTGTTTTCGGTCAGAAGGGAACCCCGATGGGCTTCAAAAGGCCGCCGTCCGTCGGATAGGAAGTTAATCCGTGGTTCAGTGAGCTTTTGCACGTTAAAGAAAAAGATGCATAGTAAAAAGACTGTAGTCGACCATATGTCTCCTAACAGCTGTCTAATAGTTTCCCTTTCCCCAGTCTCCTATGAGAAATTGGGGTCCTTGTAACCTGATCGTTTATCCCATTGTGTTAAAAATACCCCACTTAGAGGTAAACCAAACCAAATTGAGAGAGCATGAGGGTTGGCCTTGAGACCACCTGTCTAGTGTGCCACTGACCGACCCTGAGCCTTTGGGGTCTTTGTGACCTCGCCATTTAGCCCATGGTGTGCAACAACCTGTTACTCAAGAGTAAAACATTCCGACCATATCATATATTGAATTAACTGAAATTGAATTTCAATTTTGAAACTTGCAAATTTCTTTTTATAGTATTTTTTCCAGAAACTTAACCTTTACAAATTGCTTTTATTTCTCATGGATTTTCGAATCATTGTCACATATATGCGTATGTGTGTAAACTATATAAATAATCAAAACTTTTATCAACCCAAATATCTTTATTGTATTAACTCTTCTTCTATTAACAATGGGATATATCCGTATAACTTGAGTCCTCTCCTTTCGTTTATCGGATATATCCGTCTCCTTTAGATTTTCAGACCCAATATGCAAATTTCATAAATTAATGCCTGAAATATTCAAATCGTAGCTAATCATCATCATCATCATCATCATCATCATCATCATCATCATCATCATCATCAAGCAGCCATGGGTTACGGAGGTCCAACCAGATCGTGCAATTTAGTTCTGCAAGCAAGTCTATCCTGAGCTACATCTACTGCATTTGGCCACTGCACACCAATTTTAACAAGGTCCTGTTTGACATTGTCTGCCCACCGCATCCTAGGTCTCCCCTTCTTTCTGAGGCCTTTAGGCACACTGTTCATAACCCTATTCGCCAATCTATAATTATTCATACGGGCAACATGGCCAAACCAACGGAGTCTCTCTCTGCACAATATGCTGCTTAAAGGAGGTTGCAAACTCCTTTGCCTAATCTCATCATTAGTTACAAAGTTGAACCACCTAATGCCCAAGATACTGCGTAAGCATCTGGAATCAAAAGCATCTAGTTTCCTGTTATCTTGTTTACAAAGTGTCCAAGTTTCACTGCCATAACTAACCCTAGAAAGAACCAAACTATTATACAGTCTAATTTTAGTCTTTAGGTGTACATGCTTATTTCTCCACACTCTCCATAGATTCTTAAAAGTCCCAGCAGCAATCCCTATTCGTCTGTTAATCTCATGCCGCACATCACCATTATCTGTTACATAGCTCCCAAGATAAATAAACTGTGACACCTGCTCAAGACTGCAACCATTCAGATTAACTGAATCACAGCCTGCCTGACCAATTTTCATCACTTTAGTTTTCTCTCTGTTTATAACCAAACCTACTCTACTACCAGTCTCATCAACAGCTCGAATGAAAGAGTTCATCTCATCAACATCATTTGCTAAAAAAGCTAAATCATCAGCATAATCTAAATCAGAAATTTTCCTATCTCCAGCCAATTTAAGGCCAAAATCTTTCCCTTGAAGTGAATTTTGCATAACATAATCAATAACCAAACTAAAAATGCACCCTTGTCGAACACCAGAAGTAATGCTAAACCAATTGCTACACGCCTTATCAACTCTCACACACGACTCAGTGTTATTATAGAGAGCTTTCATTATGTTAACTAACTTGACTGGTATACCATATGAAATCACAATCAACCGCAAATTATGACGATCAACAGAGTCGAAAGCCTTTTTGAAATCAACAAAGCTAGCAACCAAAGGTTTCTGAAATTCTAAACATTTCTCAAGAATCTGCCTAAGGGAAAATATCTGATCCACACATCCTCTACCACTTCTGAATCCACATTACTCATCACGCAATTGACTGTCAACCAGATTCTTAATTCTATTAAGCAAAATCATGGAAAGAACTTTACCTGGAACAGAGAGTAGGCTGATACCCCTATGGTTATCACAAGAACTGCGATCACCTTTTTTGAAAATAGGGATAACAATAGCTCTGGTAAAATCCTTAGGGACCATGCCTTTATCATAAAAGATATTCAGAATTTCAGTCATCCAAGTGGTAACCGAAACATTTCCAGCTCTAAGCATTTCTGTAGTAATTTCATCTACTCCTGGGGATTTATGAAGCTTAAGTTTAGAAACAGCCAAAATAACTTCGGATTGTGTTATAGGGCCAACATTAAAGCCACCAATGCATCTATCATCATTGCAAACAATGGGAATAGAACTAACCGCATTGTTTAGTACATCACTGAAATGCTCAGCCCACCTAGCCATGACAGAATCCTCACCTTTTATAACCTTACCTTGTTTAGCCTTCAATCCCTGTATGCCTGTCCGTTTTCTACCACACAAAACATTAACTATCCTGGTACAGCTCTCTGCTGTTGTGCTGTCTAACTGCTTCCTCGGCTTTGTCAGCCAAACCATCAAGCCAAAGATTCTTATCAGCAGCTAACTGATCTTTTACACGTTTATTAAATTCTCTTTAATGCTTTCTATTAGGACTAGTAGGGTATTGATTAAGGACATTCCTGCAGTTCTTTCTTTCTGAAATAAGCTCAAGTGCCTTATCACTCAGATAATTCTGCCTCTTCTGCTCCTTTTTTCCTAAAAGAGTACTGTTAGTGTCCAAAAAAGCCTGTTTAAAATGATCCCATTCTTCCTCAACTTCAATGGTAAGTCATGACTGTCATAATGACTAATACGCAATTAAAAAAAATCAAAAAAAAATCAGAGAAATAGAGAAATAAAACCATGTGCTCAAAATATCAGTATATTTCTTCCAGAATTTTTTCGAGCAAAATTATGAAATTTCACCCACAAATTTGTCTACGCATTTCAGTGAAATAGTTGTATTTTTAGACAGAAAATATTTGGTGATTTTTGCAACTTGTTTTGTAATATTTAGTATAAAGAGACAGTTGGTAACTGCGATATCGTTAACATTTCGATTGTCTATAGTAGATGAGTTCGGATTCAATTTTCCGAACCCTAACCACTTCGAGAATTGTCGATCCCCAAAGCTCCCCGAAATACACTATGGGTAAAAATATCTCTGACACATCATAAAGCATATATACAGAAATGCCGGCAGCTAATTCTTTATTTCGTTCTTGTATTATTAATTATAATCATTTTATGACATAAATCAAATGTTAATGTTATTTGGAAGGAATAATATTGTAAATACTAATAGAGATAAAATCTAGTTGGTAATAGAATTAGGAACGCTAAGAACCCTTCATTTATTAAGGACAAAGAAGAAGTAATAAAAAATCGAAAGTTGCAATATCATTAATTTTTATTACTAAAGACCGATCAAAAGATTAAAATTTTAACCAAGAAATATTTTATATTTTTTACTTAGTTTTTCAGAAATGCGAGAAATACTTTAAATTAATATTATTCTGAACCCGAAATCGCCCGAACTGAAAGTCGGCTTTACTAATTTGAGCACGAAACTATCCGGGCAAGAGCCCGAACACATTTCTTTTATGCAAATTAGAAATCAAAGCCATCCTGCGTCTCACTTTTAAGTGCACATATATTGCTTTCTCCAACGTAGAGCCCGTCGATAGGGACTATCGACGGATGACGGCATTTCCAAGCCCATCAATGTCCCCTTTTTAACCAAAGGGCTGGGTGTGGTATGGAACAAAATTTGTATGTTCTGAAAGATAAGGGAAGGGGGTGACTCAGTCGGTAGCACGCCGAGATCGCAATCTGCAGTTACCAGGTTCCAGTTCCAGCTGCGTCAGCGTTGAGATTTATCTCCGCAAAACTCCCCGTCCTGCCCACGGTCAGTAGGGGATACCGATGGGCTTGGAAAGGCAGTCGCCCGTCGTAAGGGACGTTAAGCCGTGGCCCCGTGTATAGGAGAGCCATACTCTGTGCACGTTAAAGAACACACTGGATGGCCTTGATGGGAGTCTACTATCTGTCTCCCAACAGCTGTTCCAGTGTGTCCTTTCCGTCAACGTTCTCTGAGCCTTCGGGGTCTTTGTGACCTGGTCATTTAGTCCATTGTGTGCAAAAAGAAAGTGTCGCTCAGATGTGAAACAACCCAAAAAACTGAAAGATAAATCGACGCAATCCTGATTCGGAAGAAAAGTGAGCATTCGTTTTTAACTGTATTGTTTCCATCATTAGAATTCGAAGGGAGTTTAGAAAGTCCATGTGATACTAAAATATTCTGCAAAAAGATAAGATTTAATCGTGCGAATTAGCTGTTTTTAAACAAATTCTTTAAACGTGGGAAATGAGATTAATTGATGATGAATCATAACAGTCAGCTTCATTCGGTAAACACTGTCAATGAAAGAACACATTTAAATGAAATTATATGTGTCCCCCCAAAAAAATAAACACAAAAGCATGCATGCTTCATATCTTTGTATGTATATGTATATTTTTTTCGTAACTGATAGAAAATAATTTTTAATGAAAAAGTGAATTTAGACCAATGTTCGGAAACGCAACTACCGCTTTAAGTCGGGGATACAGGTAAATTCTTTAGTAAAATCAAAGAATATTGATTCAGCTTGAACTTTGTGCGAACATTTTGATTTTGTGAAACCATTGTGTGCATGTGAACTTTAGCTTTAAGATTTAAATCATTAATTGTTGACTAGATTTATTTTAATTCATTGGTATAACATAGTAAATGCCATTGAGTAATAGGTGATAATAGAATTTATTGTTCTATCAGCAGTCACGAAAATTTACACATTCAACATTAAAAGCAGAAAATAGCAACATTAAAAGCAGAATAGGTACATATATGTATACGTAATCCTCAAGCAGCCAGGAGCTACGGAAATCCAACCAAATGTGCATTTTACTCCAAAGACGTGTATCCTGAGCCAAGTGAAATTTTAACCCGATTAATTAAAAATTTGTACATCATATAATACCTACCGCTTCTTAATTTTGAAAAGGAATTGAAAATGACATAAATTTTCTGAAATAAAAAAGAAAAAAAAAATAAACAAAGAAGTATATTTTTGACCACTTTGAATAACTCCAAAATTAGCCCGAACTCGAAATTAGTTTAAAATCTACTTAAATCTTTTTTTTTTTTGAGTATAGAGGAAAAATAGTCATTCGCCGGGTGGGATCCGAACCCACGATTCCATGATGACATATCAGGTGCTCTAACAGCTAAGGTGCCAACGCTGATGGAGATCTCCTTCTCTTGGTGGCTTTAAACATTATACCATATAATCAGTCATTCGAATTCATTTCACTTCGAATGAAGACATGTGTAAAAGGGACTTTCCAGGTTGTGCACATCTCTTTTACTTATTTCAAAAGGAATTGTCAATTACGGAAATTCGATTTTCTCCCTCATATCAATGAGTCCAATTGACTTTAATTGCTAAACATTCATATTGACATTGTTTTTGAGCAACTTTAAATAAAAGTATCACAACCACCTGCGTACACTAGACTATGAAATTTGGAAAGACCTGTGATATAGCTTACTTACACAGGAATAATCTTAAACACTGTGTTAATTCCGTGTGTGATTAACATAATAAATTACGATAGCCCGACTCCTAAATTACGACTTCCGATATATTTTATTTACTCAGGAATATTCTTAAAAACTGTCAATAAATACGGAATAGTGGGTTAGGGTAACTATAAAAAAATGGAAATCACAAGACTGTTCTAGACAAAAAATTATAAAGTACATAAATATATTTAGGAGACGGAATCTCGATGGAGGACATATATAATATAATATGTATTAATAGTAGTATTATGGAGACGTCCATTATTGAAAGATAGGACATAGCATTGTAGAAGATTGTGAATTCAAATCAACACTAAACCATTCTTCAAATGATCCTCATATTAATTCAAATAATACACAGGGAATGCTGATATATGTGGTTAGACATTCAGTACCCTATTCGTGAACTATTATTATCTACAAGATATTCGAAACTATGAACTCAGTCAACTTAAGAGTCGGGATATGCAGTCTTTTTCGCAGATGGCAATGAGGTGTCAACACCATAGTATGTAAAATCAAAACTTAATATGTCACATCCACTTTACAAGCTGCTAAAGGGAAGCCAGATCATGTAGATTGTCAACGTCATAAACTGAATCCCTAATATGGCTGACAAGTAGACAAAGCTCGCCAACATATTGAAAAAGGTTATCGTATTATTTAAAACTTGTTTATTTCATTATTTCCATGATGAAGATAAACAGCTTCAAGGTGATATTTCATAGTCAACAGAGTGAAATTGTCTCCAAATTGTTTGATGGAGAATACAAATATTTTCTCTGATCATCTTAGTAACCTGATCTGAACTTCACTAAAACTTTGTGGAATATAGTGGAGCGTGGCATGTAGTCATTTATTCCACCGCGATCACCCTTAAGGAATTTTATGCTGATGTGCAACGGGAATGGATTCCACCACAAAAAATGCCTACCGAGTGCTTACACAATGCATATCACATCAAAATCAAACTGTTGTGAAGGCACAGATCTCGATGCAGAAGGGAGGATCTCACATTTATTAAGTTTTCTGCTTTTTTCACTAAGCGGTGTACATGCTACCGCTAAAGTGCAGAAATCAGTTATTCTACAGATTATCTAGGTATTGTGCAGATTAACTAGAGTGATCCGTTAACGTGCGGAAAATTGTTTCATTTCTCAAATTACCTGGATAATCTGCACATTACCTACTAGGCACTATTTAAAGTGAAAATAAGATCTTTGCTGGAACAACAGGAACGTTTCTGTACGCTTAAATTAACATAATGTTATTTATCTAGGGTCCGAGAGTAGAGTTGAAACCAGGTCATCCCTCTGTCAACATGAATCAGTCGTCCGAATTATAAAAAACGTCCCCAAAATGAGCAGTCGAAGTGAGAACGAAACATTTTAGTGATTCGTTATCCAGAATGAATCACTTTACCGATTCGTTCTCACTTGGCCTCCGCTCATCCGGGGCGTTTTTTATAATGCGGACGAGTGAATCACGTGACACGAAGATTCATATTCAAGAGATTCACCACTATGAGAGAAACAAACTTTTGAACTTTAACGATACGCAAGCCGTTAATGTGCATATTACCTAGGTAAAATGCGGAAAACTCTTGATTCCGCACGTTAACAGAGCAAATCAGTTAATCTGTAGATTAGCTAGGTAATGTGCACATTAACGGCTTTCCAGCTTTAGCGGTAACATACATAGTTCTTTTAATGACTACTTATCATGAATATGTGTCGCATGTCAATGCAAAGAATTTTTGCGTTACTATATACTATAATGACGTAGACCAAAATTGAAATGCTAATTTTTTCTTATTTCATTTATTTTGGCTTGTGAAGGAAAACAACAAATGTTTCCCCTACATGTGCTGTCTAGTATGTTGGACAAATAATTACCTAACACATTTCCAAAGTAATCACACGACTACGCATACTCAGTACATTATCACTATTACGCTGTAGTTAGAGTATAGATGATAAAGATGTGGTTACCAACACATCTTTATCATCTATAGGTCATATATATATATCAGATATATATGATATATATCTGAGTATATCATATATATCGTATATATCATATATATCAGATCTATATAACAGATATCATCACATCTTTGACTCACTTTTGCATAGTTTTTAAGGATACAATCCCATGCCGTAAGTCCCTTGATTTTACACTGTTGTTCACACGTATGTCCACAGTTTGGGTTTTGTCTTTCTTCCGGCGGTAGTTAGCAGCGCCGTCTTCAGTTGCGATGACACTGTACTAGTTACAAAGGGGCACTCTAGGTCTTTTTGCACAATCTTGGGATACGTGTGAATCCAATAAATAAGTGGAAAATGTGGTTGTTTACCCAAACGTTTCTGCTGCTGGGCAGCCTTCTTCAGCAGTCCTAGTTTTTCGAGTGATGCGTAAGTTATACCTACAAGCTTCCACTGCGCTTGCATTTCTTCTCCCTCGCCCTGCTTCCTATTTTTGCCACGGAGGAGGGTGGGGGTTGTTGGAAGCAGTTTGGGTCTGCGATCTTTTGCTCACGGTTTGTTGATGTTCCGGAGGGGGAGGTGTTTCGAACTTGTGCCGTTTTAATGCCTTTATTAATTTTTTGGTGAGTAGTTTGGGTTGTTTTACCTTTTAGCGGCACTTTTTTGCACACCATGGGCTAAATGGCCAGGACACATGGACTCCGAAGGCTCAGAGAAGGTTGGGAGAGGCCATCCAGCGTCCAGGCTATCCAGCGTGTTCTTTAACGTGCACAGGATATGGCTCTGCCGCACACGAGGGCATGGCTTAACGTCCATTCCGATGGACGGCGGCCTTTCCAAGCCCATCGGTGTCCCCTACTGACCGTGGGCAGGGCGGGGAATTTTGGGCCTGATTAGATTATACATATTACGAGCCTGGCGTGCTACCGACTGAGCCACCCCCGCCCCTTTGTTTGGTGAAGTTTTCTCTTTACTGATCTGGTAATAATTTTAACGGTGTTAGGGGGTGATATATTTCGTCATTGCAACAATGATCTCTATTTTGGTATATGATCATTTGCTCCGCGACATCCAGTTGAAAATTTGTGGGTGGTGCGGTAATGATTTCGGCATTTTCGTAATCAGGTTGTTGTCCTGCTTGTTCTGCCTCTCTAACAAGGAAGGTGGTTTTCGTTTCAGTCTTACATCCGTTCTATGCTCCTTCATACGCATTTCAGTTGATCTTTTTGCTTTTCCGAAGTATGGCGTTCCTTCTGTATTGCTGCCAAGTTGCCATTGGTATTTTGTATACACTGCCAGTTTGTTTTTTCATCCCTGTCTGTTTCTATTATATTTAATATGCGTGGGGTACTGGCTACTGGTACTTGATTCCCATAAGGTTTCATTACGTTATGCATGGTGTTGACAAACCATGGTATAATCGGTATACGTTTTGTAAATTTTGGTTTTTATGCATCGGATCTTTGTGCTGGAGTGGGTTGAGTTGCTTGGTTTATTGTACTTTTAGCAGTATTTCGATGTCGTTGATCAGTTTCCTTGGGTGTCCTGCGTTTAGTGCGATTTCATAAATGTTTCTTCTATCTGCTTCGTGGAATTTCTGGTTGTGGATTATTTGCCGTTTCTTATAAATGCAGTTTTTATTGCCTGGTTTTTATAGTTTAGCGTTTGGCTTGAATTATATGGGATAACGATGGTTGATGCAAATGGTTTATGATGTAATTCGACGTCTAAGTTTTGGTTTCTTCGACATATCATCATATCGAGAAATGGCTTCCTTTGCTGCTTTTCGTTTTCAATGTTAAATTTTATGGTGGGAAGGATTTGGAATAGTTCTTGTTGCATTTTTGTTCCAGCTTTGTAGTTTGGTGTTTGAAAATGACCAAGATGTCGTCTTCAAATCGACCCCCGTATTTAAGTTGGTATGCTGGTTGTTTCAGCACTATGTCCTCAATGTGCATAAGTGCGATATCCGCTGGGAGGGATGAGAGAGGGCAGCCCATGGTTACGCCTTGCTTCTGCTGGTAAATTTGGTTGTTGATTTTTAAAATGATTGTTCTCGGTTGCGAAAATTGATGCTCTTATGAGACCACAGGTTTGTGGGCTGGGGCCTCCGTTGCAAGCTTCTATTCTTGTCTGTATAATAATATAATTCGGTGTTAGCGCTCGATATTCATGTTTTTTGATATATGGTGAAGATCTCTTGTAACGGTGATTACAAATTCTGTCGTTCAAAATATGGCTGCAGATATAGGTACAGAACGTTTTCAAATTTGATTTTTGGTGAGCGATCTTTCGCTGGTCTGTAAATGGTAGCTAGGCATAAACTAGAAGGAGAACTATGTACCAATCCCCAGTAATGATGCACAGAATCGGCCAGGTCTAGCACCTAATATCCGACCTCGCCTTCTCGTGGTGCAGGCCGTTAGTACCTATTAAAAGACATATTCTCTTTTAGAAAAGAACGTAAGGGGACGGCTGACAGCTCAATGTGGACTACAGATCTGGTCATCTATGGCAACTTTTTTTTTGTTTGTTTTCAACCCTGCTGAGGAGCAGTCAATTTATACACTCTAGACTGGACTATTTATACACTCTAGACTGGACTAATTTATGGATTTGAGCTTGATAATGGCTCTTGGATTTACTGCACTGGTGGGTCTCTGTTGAAGGAGAATCTTCCGCTGTGTTTTCTGTTTTCTTGTGGGTTGCCAGCACTAAGTGAACAGGGCAGGGTATACCTTATATATCAGATGGAGGATAATTCTTATCAGAGGTCATCGCAGATACCTCAACCTTCGCTTAGCTAGTTGGGCATCGTGAATCCTAAACTGGAGTAATCTGTCTCAGGCAGGCCATATGGCTCCTGAAAAGGTCCACTTGAAAAGGTGGTGCCTGAAGTTCCCACCAAAATCGGTGACTTTAGTCTTTAGCGGAAGAAGGACAGGTCTTTTCTGATGCTTGCGATCAGGGGGCTGTTTGATATTGTTGGCCCTACTCTCTCATTAAACCTAGTCTTTAAAAAAATCCTACTAATCATTTTCTTTTTTGCAGGTACGTGGAACGTGAGGAACTTATATAAAGAATATTCCCTTAAAGTTCTAACGCAGGATTTCCAACGTTATAACCTAGATATTCTAGGCTTGCAAGAGACAAGATAGACAGTTAAAGATGACATACTTAAATTAATTTTTTTCTCAGAGAGGGAGAATGGATTTTTGGTTTGCTTCTCAGCAGACACGTCAGTGATACTCTTCTAGGATATGAGTGCATTAATGAAAGATTTCTTACAGCAAAATTTAAACAAAAATTAAAGACTTGAAATTTATCATTAAAGACTTGAAACGTTATTATTAAAGACTTGAAATTCAGAGCGAATAAGTAACACATACTACAAACACCGGGACATTTATAAATATACATGGGTTTCACCTGATGGGTTCACAGGAATATGATAGATTATATTTTAATTAACCGCAAATGGGCTAGTTCAGTTAGGAATACCATATCATACACGGGAGCAAAAATTGGGTCTGGACATTACCTGGTCAAAGGTGTTTTGCAGCTGAAGCTTCAGAAATGTTGTGCTAAGGTTTAAAAATCAATTATAACACTGAATACTTGAAATATCCAGATTTTACCAAAGCATAACATGATAGGCTACTTAGTCATTATGAGAATCGTGGAAAAGAATGGGATCAATTTAAGTAGGCTTTTCTTGGAATCAAAGTACTCTTTTGGGTAAAATGGAACAGAGGAAACAAAATTATTTTTGTGATAAGGCTATGGAACGTATTACTGAGAGGAGGAAATGTAGGATTAATATGAATCATCACCCTACTAGTACTAACAGTAGGGTCTGCTTTATTTGGTTATTGATTATGTTATGCGAAATTCTTTGCAAGGGAAAGATTTTAGCCTTTAAATAGTCTGGAGATTTCAAAATTTCTGACTTAGATTATGCAGATGATTTGGCTCTGTTGGCTAATGATGTTGATGAGATGAATTCCTACATTAGGGTTGTTCATAAGAATGGTTAATAGAGTAGGTTTGGTGATAAACAGGGAGAAAATTAAAGTGATGAAAATTGGTCAGGCAGATGGTGCTTCAGTTGCTTTGAATGGCCGCGTGAATAGGGATTGCCGTTGGGACTTTTTAGAATCTATGAAGAGTGTGTAAGAATAGGCGTGTACACATAAGCACTGAAATTACGCTGTATAATAGTTTGGTTCTTTCTAAGGTTAGTTATCGTAGCGAAACATGGACCTTTTGTAAGCAGGATAACAAGAAATTTAATGCCTTTGATTCTAGATGCTTACGCAATATCTTAAGCATTATGTGGGATGAATTTGCAAATAATGACGAGGTTAGAAGAAGGAGTCATCAGCCTCTTTTGAGCAGCATATTTTGCAGAAAGAGACTTGCGTTGGCTTGACCATGTTGCCCGTATGCATAGATGCAGATTGGCAAACAGGATTATGAACAGTGTACCTAAGGGTTTCAGAAAAAGGGGGAGATCTAGGATGCGATGGGCAGACAATGTCGAACAGGACCTTGCTAGAATTGGCCTAGAGTGGCCAAATGCAGCAGCAGTAGCTCATAACAGACAAATCTGAAGAGGAAAATTGCACAGTCTGGTGTGACCTCCGTAGCCCATGGCTGCATCAGGATTTTGTACGTATGTATGTATGGTTTCCAAAAATCAAGGAAAATTCCTATGTTAAGTTAATGAGAAGCTAACGTCAAAGCTCTATAACGTACGTCTAAAATAAGTTTTTTTTTGTTTTGTTTTAAAAAATATGCAATTAAAATTTAAAAAATGACACATGCCAATGCATGCGAAATTTCTTACCGAGATTAGTATTCGACGTTACTATGAATTTCTATAAAAGCTGAAATGAAAAAAATTTACGGTTGAAATTTTTATGAATTATTATTTATTTTTCGAACTCTGGCATCAGAGGAAAAATCTTTTCGTCTCTTCTCCGTTTTCCAGTATCATGTGTTGCAGTGGTGAACGAAGAAAAACAGGAACTACTGCAAAAGTTTCTAAAACTAAAAGTCGGTTTAATAACAATTAAACCGACTTTTAGTTGTTATTCATAAAACATTTCACCAGAATGCAATTCCCTTTGTCTACCATGAAGTGGTGGTGACATAACTACCACCGAAATGTAGTGAAAATTGATTTTGATTTACAGTGTAGTAATGGTAACAAAATGAATGAGCTTTCAAGCAGAATCTTGCCACAGAAGTCTCACAGAAACATTTCATTTATTACAGCATAGAAAAAAGTAAATGGTAGCTAGGTAGTCACTGGAAGGAGAGCTATGCACCAATCCCCTGTGATGATGCATAGAACCGGCCAGGCCTAGCACCTAATGTCCAACCCCGCCTTCTCGTGGTGCGGACCGTTAGTAACTTTCAAAAGAGATACTCTCTTGTGGAAGTGAACGGAAGGGGAGGGCTGCCAGATTAGTGTGGCCTACTGATCTGGACAACTATGGCTACTTTTCTTTTTATTCTACCCTGCTTAGGAGTGGTCAACCACACAGGGTCCTGGTGCTGACCATATTAACCTACTGGACTGGACAGATATATGGCTCTGAGCTTGATTATGGATCCTGATTTTGCTGCACTGGTGGGCTTCTGTGGAGGGAAATTCTTCCTCTGTGTTTTCTTTTTGTTTGTGGGTTGACAGCCCCAAGTGAATAGATTCACAGGATATGTTTATCAGCTGGTGGATAATCCTGAGCAGAAGTCATCGCAGGCACCTGAACTCTTTGCTTCTATTGGCATCGTCAAATTCTACATTGGAGGAAGTCTTCCAGTGTAGATGGCTTCAGCCTTTAGTAGTGGGGGAACGGGTCTTTGCCCCATGTCTGCGATTAGGGGGCTGTTTGATATTGTCGGCATTCCCTCTCTCAATAAACATAGTTTCTTTAAACATCCCACTAACCATTTTCTCTCCATAGGTAGTTGGAATGTGAGGACTCTGCACAGAGCTTTTTCTCTTGATGTCCTCACACAAGAATTCCACCGTTATAATTTAGATATTCTCGGCTTACAAGAGACCAGATGGACAGATAAAGGTCAGATTCTTAAAAATAATCTTAAATTTTTCTTTTCAGGGAGGGACGACAATAAGCATCACCAAGGCGTGGGTCTGCTTCTCAACAGACACGATAGCGATGCTCTTCTAGGATATGAGTGAATTAATGAAAGGTTTCTTACAGCAAAATTTCAGACAAGCGTTAAAGACTTGAATGTTATCTGCTGTTATGCCCCCACTGAGGATGCCGATGAGGACGAGAAGGATAGGTTTTTATGAACAACTTCAGGATATTTTGAATTCTGTCAAGAAAGGAGATATTACCCTTGTTCTTGGTGACTTCAATGCCAAAGTTGGTACCGACTCTGCCCTTTGGGGAGGAGTAATAGGCCCTTTAGCTGCAATGGCAATGGGCAACGTCTCCTACAGGTAAGTAAACTCAATGGATTCAGAATAACTAACACTTATTACAAACACCGCAACATACATAAGTACACATGGATTTCACCTGATAGGCTGCATAAGAATATGATTGATTACATATTAATTAACAGCAAATGGGCTAGTTCTGTTAGGAATACCAGGGCATATAGGGGAGCTGAAATTGGATCTGATCATTACCTTGTTAAAAGTGTGTTGCAACTTAAACTTAAAAAGTGTTGTGCTAGGGTTAAAAAATTTACTTTTAATACTGAAGCTCTGAAAGATCCAGTTATAGCCAAAGCTTACCATGATAGGTTACTTATTAATTATGACAGTCATGGTTTGCTTACTACTGAAGTTGAGGAAGAATGGGATGATTATAAACAGGCTTTTTTGGACACTAACAGTACTCTTTTCGGAAAAAAGGAGCAGAAGAGGCAGAATTATCTGAGTGATAAGGCACTTGAGCTTATTTCGGAAAGAAAGAACTGCAGGAATGCCCTTAATCAATACCCTACTAGTCCTAATAGAAAGCATTACAGAGACCTTAATAAACTTGTAAAGGATCAGTTAGCTGCTGATAAGAATCTTTGGCTTGATGGTTTGGCTGACAAAGCCGAGGAAGCAGTTAGACAGCACAACAGCAGAGAGCTGTACCAGATACTTAATGCTTTGTGTGGTAGAAAACGGACAGGCATACAAGGATTGAAGGATAAACAAGGTAAGGTTATAGAAGGGGAGGATTCTGTCATGGCTAGGTGGGCTGAGCATTTCAGTGATGTTCTAAACAATGCAGTTAGTTCTACTCCCATTGTTTGCAATGATGATAGATGCATTGGTGGCTTTAATGTTGGCCCTATAACACAATCTGAAGTTATTTTGGCTGCTTCTAAACTTAAACTTCATAAATCCCCAGGGGTAGATGAAATTACTACGGAAATGCTTAGAGCTGGGAATGTTTCGGTTACCACTTGGATGACTGAAATTCTGAATCTCTTTTATGATAAAGGCATGGTTCCTAAGGATTTTATCAGAGCTATTGTTATCCCTATTTTCAAAAAAGGTAATCGCAGTTCTTGTGATAACTATAGACTACTCTCTGTTCCAGGTAAAGTTCTTTCCATGATTGTGCTTAAGAGAATTAAGAATCTGGTTGACAGTCAATTGCGTGATGAGCAATGTGGATTCAGAAGTGGTAGGGGATGTGTGGATCAGATATTTTCACTTAGGCAGATTCTTGAGAAATGTTTAGAGTTTCAGAAACCTTTGGTTGCTATCTTTGTTGATTTCAAAAAGGCTTTCGACTCTGTTGATCGTCAAAATTTGTGGTTGATTGTGAGATCGTATGGTATACCAGACAAGTTAGTTAACATTATGAAAGCTCTCTATAATAACACTGAGTCGTGTGTGAGAGTTCGTAAGGCTTGTAGCAATTGGTTTAGCATTACTTCTGGTGTTCGACAAGGGTGCATTTTGTCTCCTTTTCTTTTTAGCTTGGTTATTGATTATGTTATGCGAAATTCACTTCAAGGGAAAGTTTTTGGCCTTAAATGGGCTGGAGATACGAAAATTTCTGATTTAGATTATGCTGATGATTTAGCCCTTTTGGCAAATGATGTTGATGAGATGAACTCTTTCATTCGAGCTGTTGATGAGACTGGTAGTAGAGTAGGTTTGGTTATAAGCAGAGAGAAAACTAAAGTGATGAAAATTGGTCAGGCAGGCTGTGATTCAGTTAATCTGAATGGTTGCAGTCTTGAGCAGGTGTCACAGTTTAATTATCTTGGGAGCTATGTAACAGATAATGGTGATGAGCGGCATGAGATTAACAGACGAATAGGGATTGCTGCTGGGACTTTTAAGAACCTATGGAGAGTGTGGAGAAATAGGCGTATACACCTAAAGACTAAAATTAGACTGTATAATAGTTTGGTTCTTTCTAGTGTTAGTTATGGTAGTGAAACTTGAACACTTTGTAAACAAGATAACAGGAAACTAGATGCTTTTGATTCCAAATGCTTGCACAGTATCTTGGGCATTAGGTGGTTCAACTTTGTAACTAATGTTGAGATTAGGCAAAGGAGTTTGCAACCTCCTATAAGCAGCATATTGTGCAGAGAGAGACTCCGTTGGTTTGGCCATGTTGCCCGTATGAATAATTATAGATTGGCGAATAGGGTTATGAACAGTGTGCCTAAAGGCCTCCGAAAGAAGGGGAGACCTAGGATGCGGTGGGCAGACAATGTCAAACAGGACCTTGTTAGAATTGGTGTGCAGTGGCCAGATGCAGTAGATGTAGCTCAGGATAGACTTGCTTGGAGAACTAAATTGGACGGTTTGCCACCAACCACTCACGCCACCAACCACTCGGCCATCGTGACACATCTACAGAGTATATCACTTTATGAACTCCTAAATAGGGCACTCAAATATCATTGATGTCTTATGCGAAACCACGAGACATAAAAGTCTCCTTGCTTCAGCAGAAAACGGTTATTTGATTTGGGATGCATCCGGAAAGATCCATCCGTAACACGATTTCGGATTCTTCACACGTTGTCATCTGCGATTAAACAGAAACCGCTATTTTTTTTTATAACATTACTGGTTGTTTTTCATGCAAATTTTTTAAAAACGTTCAAATATATCAGTGGTACTCACTTTTTATACTTCACATACCCCCTGGAAATGTGTAACTGCGTACCCCTTGTATAGATATATAGAACTATAGTTATAGTATACCAATGGGAATAAAACATATATATCAGTGGTTCTCAAACTTTTATGCTTCACGTACCCTCTGGAAATGTGAATGTAACTGGCGTACCCCTTGTATAGATAGATAAAACTATAGTTATAGTATAACAATGGGAATAAAACAAAACACACACACATATATATATGCACATTAAATTTTGAATTCATAAATTACATATATCGATAAACATAAAAATTGACATAACCAATTTAACAAATCTTATAAAATCATAAACATTTTATTGGGTATTCAATCAGATCTAGCGACTTCTGAGCTCTCATGACGTACTACAAAAATATTTACCGCATATCCCCAAGGGCTACGCGTACAGTCGCTCAAAAAAATATCCGAACACTTCGGATGATTACAGAATTCAGAAAAAATATGTGGCAGCGTTATTTTTAGAATTTAGTGATCTAGCAACCTTCGTGTGCATACACGAAGGTTGCCAGATCACTAATTTCTAAAAATAAATCGTTGCCAGATGTTGTTTT
This sequence comes from Ryuthela nishihirai, assembly GCA_038380435.1. Taxonomy (NCBI): domain Eukaryota; kingdom Metazoa; phylum Arthropoda; class Arachnida; order Araneae; family Heptathelidae; genus Ryuthela; species Ryuthela nishihirai. The sequence continues at coordinate 74,940,674 of JAWZYU010000016.1, forward strand.
TTTTTTTTTAAATTCTGTACTCAACCTTTGTGTACAGTGCACAATTGCCAGATCACTAATTTCTTGAAATATTCGTTGCCAGATATTTTTTCTGAATTCTAAAATCAACCATAGTGTTCGTATATTTTTTGAGCGACTGTACATGAAGGTTGCCAGATCACTAATTCCTAAAAAAATCGTTGCCAGGTATTTTTTGAGCGACTGAACCCCACTTTGAGAACCCCTAAAATATATCATTAGGATTGTGGAGACAGAAAAATATTAACGTTTACACAATTGCTTAAAAACTTTCAATTAATCGAAAAAAATAATAATTTTTTTATTCAAGCAATTGTTGCTTAGGTGTTTTATTTTATGTTTAGTTTTTTCTACTGGATAGGAAAGTGAAGAGTGTATAACTCTATTCTCTACTGTAAATTATTTTTTATACAGGAAAAATATTTATTTCTAAACGATTTTTAGCAGATAAAATTTGGGTAACGATTCATCACCTCTTGAAAAGCACGCTTAGCTCTATAAGAAATTCTAGTGGTTTAAATTTGTCAATACATCTATATATTAAGTAATTTGTCTGTCTGTCTAACACACATTGTTTATCACAGTTTGTATATCTGCAACACATTATTTGTCGAAGTTTTTTGTCTGTCGCATAATATTTGTCAAAGTTTGTATGTCTGTTTTCAGAGTGTAAGCAATGTAGAAGCGTCCATTTGGGAAGCATTCTTCTAACGCAATAATCTCGCCACCAGTATTTAGTGCCCCGCCGGTTATTAAGTATGATACTGAGGATAATAGAGAAAAATATTAGACAGCTTCGTGTTTTTTCATGCATTTTTCAAGAAAATCTTTAAATACTTCTAATACCGAGGAAGAAATGTTATACTGCAAATAAACTCATTCTTTTGCATACTTTTACTTTTTTCTGGCTCCCCTGAGTTTGCTCATTGATTTTCATCATTATCATTGGTAAAATGTTATGCAGGTAAAATGTTATGCCCTGATCTAATGAAACAATATGGCAGAAAGAGCAAATAGAGATTCGGAATGTCATAATGTGTAATAATATTCTATGTTTTATTAGTATTTATTAACTTATTTATTAATTTTTTTAATTTTTATTTGCTCTTTAACAATCTATTTGATGTAATATGTGAACCGCTAGACAACACTACTATAAAGATATTTTTGCAAATTTTTGGCTATGTTTATTTAACAACACCGTGGGTGAATTCGAAAACGTGCAGATAAATAAAGTTATTTTAGCATGTCGAGATTGAAAGGTTATAAATAAATTTAAAAAATATAAATACCCCCTCAAGCCGTAGCTTTCCACATGGGTCTGAACGTTTATTTGAACACAGTAGAAGATCTGAGAGGATCGCAGGACCTCAGTAGAAAAACGACACATACATCCATGCCTTATCCCTTAAATCGGTAGACAAGCGCGCTAACCACTCGGCTACGGGACGGTATACGGTTAAATAAAAATGTTAATGCTTTAAAAACATATTAGAGAAATTCGTATAATGTTACGAAATAGTATATTTATTACCAGATGAAACCAAGATTGTGTTTTGCTCCTATGTTAGATGAAATGTATTCTTGTGCATTTCTATACATTTTTCAAATATTAAAATATTGAACGCTTGTTGTTGAAACGTGTCTTGTTGATTTTTCCGAAACGTTTTTCTCTGTCGAGAAAAATATAGTTTTTGAGTTCAGTACCAACTATTGAACAGGTGAACATTAAAGTTTGGGTCGGAGCAGTGCTATCCTCAATCCAGTAGTAGCCGTGAGAAAATACAGCAACATGGCAGAAGATTCCACAATGAAGAAAAAATAAAATAAAGAAATAATGAATAAATAATAATACAATTAAAAAATAAAATAAATATTAAAGGAGCATTGCAAGAAATAGATATTTAAACAGAGTTGAGTGAGGCTTTCAATTAATTTCCCGTGTCATTTTACTAAAAAAATACTATTCAAACTTTAATTCCATTCAAAACCCATGGAATTATCAGGTTTATTTTTGTGATAAAGTATATACGTTGCTATATGCTATATGTTCATGCTTGAAATTTCGGTGCATCCTGAAAGATTCATCCGTTGCAGGTTAACTGTAAACCACATGGCAGTAAATTTATCATTAAATGATAGCCATTTAAATGGAATTTATTTGTTGCAAAATTTTGCTGAATTTCATATTTTGTTGCTATTTAGCACCAGTGATGGAATAAGTACAGTCGCTCATGTGTCGCAACGATTTTTACAAATTAGTGATCTGGCCACCTTCGAGTACACGAAGGTGGCCAGAAGCACAGGTAAATTCTTTAGTAAAATCAAAGAATATTGATTCAGCTTGAACTTTGTGCGTACAGTTTGATTTTGTGAAACCAGTGTGTGCATGTGAACTTTAGCTTTAAGATTTAAATCAGTGATTCCCAACCTTTTCTGGACCATCGCCCCATTTAGAAGAGAACAAAAATTTCAACGCCCCCCTAGTCCATAATAGTTAATTTTATATCAAATATTAAAATATTGTTGCATATTATCTGTACCTAATTTATCTGTTTATTTATCTATTAAAAATCATAAAGCAGAAATTAATAAAACGACAACCAAATGTACAATAAAATTGTTTATTAAAATTTTAAAAATAAACACAGAATCAATAAGAAATAAAAAATAATGAGATAAACACAAAATTAATAATAAATAAAAAAAATTAATGAGATGGTTGAGGCTGGTGGAGTGTTAACAATTTGTTAATGTCGGGTTCCAATTTCGTTAACATCAATCGCAGATCGCCACGTTCAGTGATATGTAGTCTGTTCCTCTTCTTTGACAGTAAATTAGCTACTGCACTGAATCCACGCTCAGCCATATAGGACGAAGGAAATGCGATTAAAATCTTCTGTACTATTGCCCACAATCCAGGGTAGAGAACTGGTATTGATTTTTGAAGCCAGAACTCTTAGTAGCCATGTTTGAATTTTACTTTGAGTCCTTCGTTAGTCGTGAGTTCTAAGAGTTCCTCTTCCAAATTTGATGATTCTTCAGTATCTATGTTTGCGAAAGGATCTAAAACTCAACTTGGTATATTCATGTTTAAAATATCTTGGAAACGCTCCGTAAAATCAACATGAAGAACTTCCAAGAGTTGGCAGTAAGTAAGTAAATCTTCCGGTTGTTGCTGATAATGTAGGAAAGTGGTTGTATTCAACTCTACCTAGATTTCGTTTGAATAGAAGTTTTCTCGCAAAAGCAGCTATGACGTTTTTTGTTTTAATTAAATTCAACTCATCACCTTGCAATTGTAAATTAACTTGATTAAATATTTTAAACAGGTCTGTCAAATAAGCGATGTCATTTTTTGACGCGCAATTTTTCGTCTCTGTCTTCAAGAAAGTCCAGTACTGAGTCAAATAGATCGAAAAAACGATTCAGACAAACGTACTTCTGTTACAGAGCCAACGTACTTCTGTGTGCAGTAGCAAGTGATTGTAACCTTCATCATTTTCATTACAAAGCTTACCAAATAATCGGTCATTCAATGAATTGCTTCTAATCTTATTGATTGCTTTAATAACGTAATGGAGCGACGTATGCAGACGTTCATTCAATTTTTTTGCAACCAAATGCTGACGATGAATAATACAATGTACAGCGAGTACATTTGGTACTGCTTGTTTCAAATGCGCTATGAAACCCTTATGACGCCCTGTCATTGCTGGAGCACCATCAGTAGCAGCAGACAAAATATTGCAAATAGAAATTTCTTTCTCTTGAAAAAACTTTTGTATGGTATTAAATATAGATTCTCCCTTTGTATCAGATTCCAAATTTTTAGCAAATAATAATTCTTCATGAATTTTTTCTTCTTTTATAAATCGTACGTATGATAGGAGTAGATCTTCGTTATTTGGTAGAGTTGATTCATCGAGTTGAATGGAAAATTTACAAGTCTTTAGGTAAGTCTTAGTCTTAGGTCTTCTTTGCACTGAATTATTACCGAGAGTGAATTATTACCGAGAGGAATATTTTTGATGATATCTGACGGTGTCTTATGATGAAGAACAGTTTTTAATATCTCTTTTGACTGCCGGCAAAATTAATTCCTCGCCAGTTGTGTGTGGTTTTCCAGCTTTTGCGGTTAACAATGAAACGTTATATGAGGTTCGTAGTCCGTCATCATCTTGTTTAGAAGACGACGCAAAAAGGTTTGACATAGTTGCTTGTTTTAAATATTGCTTTTCCAGTTCTTGAAAATAGGATAAATCTTTGTTCTTCTTATCAGCATGCATTTTATTTAAATGCTCTTGTAGCCTAGAAGCTTTCATAACTTCATTTGAAAAAAACCTTTCGGCAAATTAAACACATAGGTAATAATTGGTTTGTAGGAGAGTACATAAATCCATATTTCAAATACTCAATACCGTACTGCCGGCATTTCTTTTTAGATGTAGATTCAGACATTTTCAAACACAAATTAACTTCTCAACAGATTTATAGATAGTTATAAAAATAATGTTTATAATGACTTCTAACACTTATCACTCACGACTATTTATCACGGCGAAGCACATAAAAATAATAAAACATTCCTAGAGCTATTGCTTTTATAGATTTGATTTTGTGCACGCATTAACTTGTATGTTTGCGATCGTTTCAAGCTCCCATATTCTTGTCGAAACATTTTAAATTGCATGAACCGCGTGTTTGCCTACCAACTTGCAAGAACTTGTCGCCGTCAATCTATTCTAAACTAAAACAAATTGGGTATAGGTATACCTAATGCTAATTTAAAAATGCTTATTAACGCGATAACAATAAGATAATTTACATAGCTAGATAAAATATTTATTCATGAAAACAGGTATTTTCAAAGGGTTTTATTACATAAAAAAAAATTATAAAAAAATATTAAATATAATAAATTTATTATTATTATATTATTATTGCATCAAGGTTGATTTTCCTATCAGGACGGAAACACATGTCCAACATAATAAGCCTGATATAGTAGTGCATGTTAAGGTATTGAATGAGATTACAATTATTGAAGTAGAAATAACATCTCAGAATAACCTGCAGACAGTAGAGATTGAAAAGAAGAGGAAATATGATCTGCTGGCTAATGAGTTTAGCCTAATTCACAAGTGTAATGTTAATATTATACCTCATGTTCTGACGTGGGATGGTACTGTAACTACGTACCATAAAGCATACTCAAAGCGACTTGGAGTGGGAAAATATATTGAAGCTTATATCCAATCTGTAATCTTGAAGAAAACTTTTGAGAGCATCTCAGTCGACTTCAGACGTACCAGTACGCTAGTAGGCGGTAGCAGGGAACTTATTGTCCAAGCTGCAGTTGAAAAGCTGTACATGACGGATGAGGTAGTGGATGACCAGAATCACCAGGAAGACACCACAGAATAGATGAGATAAAAAGGTTGTCACAGAAAATTCCATTAAATTTATTTATTTATTTGACCGCCCCTCTTGACTGCCTCAACGCCCCCCATTTGCCTCTGGATCCGCTACCGCCCCCATGGAAGGCTCCAGCGCCCACTGGGGGGCGGTATCGCCTCCGTTGGGAATCTATGATTTAAATCATTAATTGTAGATTAGATTTATTTTAATTCATTGGTATAACATAGTAAATGCCTTTGAGTAATAGGTGATAATAGAATTTATTGTTCTATCAGCAGTCACAAAAATTTACACATTCAACATTAAAAGCAGAAAATAGCAACATTAAAAGCAGAATACGTACACATCATCATCATCATCATCATCATCATCATCATCATCATCAAGCAGCCATGGGCTACGGAGGTCCAACCAGACTCCCCTCAGTTTAATTCTCCAAGCACATCTGTCCTGAGCTACATCTGCTGCATCCTACCACTGAACACCAATTCTAACAAGGTCCTGTTTGAAATTGTCTGCCCACCGCATCCTAGGTCTCCCCCTCCCTCTGAGGCCTCTAGGCACACTGTTCATAACCCTATTCGCCAATCTATAATTATCCATACGGGCAACATGGCCAAACCAGCGGATACGAACGAATAGGTATTGGCAACATGGCCAATACCTATTCGTCTGTTAATCTCATGCCGCACATCACCATTATCGGTTATATAGCTCCCAAGAAAATTAAACTGTGACACCTGCTGAAGACTGCAACCATTCAGATTAACTGAATCACAGCCTGCCTGACCAATTTTCATCACTTTAGTTTTCTCTCTGTTTATTACCAAACTATATATAAAAAAACTATATATCTACTACCAGCCTCATCAACAGCTTGAACGGAAGAGTTCATCTCATCAACGTCATTTGTCAAAAGGGCTAAACATCAGCATAATCTAAATCAGAAATCTTTGTATCTCCAGCCCATTTAAGGCCAAAATCTTTCCCTTGAAGTGGATTTCGCAAAACATAATCAACAACAAAACTAAAGAGAAAAAGAGACAAAATGCACCCTTGTCGAACACCAGACGTAATGCTAAACCAATTGCTACAAGCCTTATCAACTCTCACACACGACTCAGTGTTATTATATTGTAGAGAGCTTTCATTATGTTAACTAACTTGTCTGGTATACCATATGATGTCACAATCACAATCAACCACAAATTATGACGATCAACAGGGTCGAAAGCCTTTTTGAAATCAACAAAGCTAGCAACCAAAGGTTTCTGACCTTTATCATAAAAGTTATTCAAAATTTCAGTCATCCAAGTGGTAACTGAAACATTCCCATCTCTGAGCATTTCTGTAATAATTTCATCTACACCTGGGGATTTATGAAGTTTAAGTTTAGAAATAGCCAAAATAATTTCAGATTGTGTTATAGGGCCAACATTAAAGCTGCCAATGCATCTATCATCATTGCAAACAATGGGAGTAGAAATAACCACATTGTTTAGAACATCACTGAAATGCTCAGCCCACCTAGTCATGACAGAATCCTCACCTTTTATAACCTTATCTTGTTTATCCTTCAATCCCTGTATGCCTGTCCGTTTTCTACCACACAAAACATTAACTATCTGGTACAGCTCTCTGCTGTTGTGCTGTCTAACTGCTTCCTCGGCTATAGCAGACCCACGCCTTGGTGATGCTTTCCATCCTCCCTCCCTGTAAAGAGAAATTTAAAGTTATTTTTAAGTATCTCACCTTTACCTGTCCATCTGGTCTCTTGCAAGCCTAAAATATCTAGGTTATTGCGCTGGAATTCCTGCATGAGGACATAAAGAGAATAATCTCTATGTAATGTCTTGACGTTCCACGTTTCTGCAGAGAGAAAATGATTAGTAGGATTTTTAAAGAAATTAGGTTTATTGAGATTGGTAGGGCCAACAATATCAAACAGCCACCTGATCGCAGGCATGAGGCAAAGACCTGTTCCTCCTCCGCTAAAGGCTGAAGTCACCGATGCTGGTAGGAACTTCAGGCACCACCTTTTCAAGGGGACTTTTTCAAGGCCTGTCTGAGACACATTACTCCAGTTTAGGCTTGACGATGCCCAACTAGCTAAGTAAGGTTCAGGTACCTGCAATTGCCTCTGATTACGATTATCCACCAGCTAATATAAGGTATCCCATGCCTCTGTTCACTTACAGCTGGCAACCCAAAAGCAAACAGAAAACACAGTGGCAGACTCTCCCTCAACAGAGGCCCACCAGTCCAGCAAGTCCAGGATCCATAATCAAGCTCAAATCCATAAACACGTCCAGTCTAGTAGGTATAAATGGTCAGCACCCTGTGAAGTTGACCACTCCTCAGCAGGGTTGAAAAAAAACGAAAAAATTGCCATAGATGACAAGATCAGTAGGCCATACTGAACTGGCAGCCCTTCCCTTCCTTTCCCTTCCAAAAGAGAATATCTTTTTTGAAAGGTACTAACGGTCTGCACCACGAGAAGGCGGGGTCGGACATTACGTGCTAGACCTGGCCGGTTCTGTGCATCATCACTAGGGATTGGTACACAGCTCTCCTTTCAGATTACACCTAGCTACCACATATATGTACTATGTACATAAATGTGTATACCTACGTACATATATGTATACATAATCCTCAAGCAGCCAGAAGCTACGGAAATCCAACCAAATTGTGCATTTTACTCCAAACATATGTATCCTGAGCCAAGTGAAACTTTAACCCGGTTAATTAAAAATTTGTACATCATATAAAATGATCCCATTCTTCCGCAACTTCAGTAGTAAGAAAACCATGACTGTCATAATGACTAAGTAACCTATCATGGTAAGCTTTGGCTGTAACTGGATCTTTCAGAGCTTCAGTATTAAAAGTAAATTTTTTAACCCTAGCACAACACTTTTTAAGTTTAAGTTGCAACACACTTTTAACAAGGTAATGGTCCGATCCAATTTCAGCTCCCCTATATGCCCTAGTATTCCTAACAGAACTAGCTCATTTGCTGTTAATTAATATGTAATCAATCATATTCTTATGCAGCCCATCAGGTGAAACCCATGTGTACTTATGTATGTTGCGGTGTTTGTAATAAGTGTTAGTTATTCTGAATCCATTGAGTTTACTTACCTGTAGGAGACGTTGCCCATTGCCATTGCAGTTACCAATACCAAAAGGGCCTATTACTCCTCCCCAAAGGTCAGAGTCAGTACCAACTTTGGCATTGAAGTCACCAAGAACAAGAGTAATATCTCCTTTTTTAGGAAAAAAGGAGCAGAAGAGGCAAAATTATCTGAGTGATAAGGCACTTGAACTTATTTCGGAAAGAAAGAACTGCAGGAATGCCCTTAATCAACACCCTACTAGTCCTAATAGAAAGCATTACAGAGACCTTAATAAACTTGTAAAGGATCAGTTAGCTGTTGATAAGAATCTTTGGCTTGATGGTTTGGCTGACAAAGCCGAGGATGCAGTTAGACAGCACAACAGCAGAGAGCTGTACCAGATAGTTAATGTTTTGTGTGGTAGAAAATGGACAGGCATACAAGGATTGAAGGATAAACAAGGTAAGGTTATAGAAGGGGAGGATTCTGTCATGGCTAGGTGGGCTGAGCATTTCAGTGATGTTCTAAACAATGTAGTTAGTTCTACTCCCATTATTTGCAATGATGATAGATGCATTGGTGGCTTTAATGTTGGCCCTATAACACAATCTGATGTTATTTTGGCTGTTTCTAAACTTAAACTTCATAAATCCCCAGGGGTAGATCAAGTTACTACGGAAATGCTTAGAGCTGGGAATGTTTCGGTTACCACTTGGATGACTGAAATTCTGAATCTCTTTTATGATAAAGGCATGGTTCCTAAGAATTTTATCAGAGCTATTGTTATCCCTATTTTCAAAAAAGGTGATCGCAGTTCTTGTGATAACTATAGACTACTCTCTGTTCCAGGTAAAGTTCTTTCCATGATTGTGCTTAATAGAATTAAAAATCTGGTTGACAGTCAATTGCGTGATGAGCAATGTGGATTCAGAAGTGGTAGGGGATGTGTGGATCAGATATTTTCACTTAGGCAGATTCTTGAGAAGTGTTTAGAGTTTCAGAAACCTTTGGTTGCTAGCTTTGTTGATTTCAAAAAGGCTTTCGACTCTGTTGATCGTCATAATTTGTGGTTGATTGTGAGATCATATGGTATACCAGACAAGTTAATTAACATTATGAAAGCTCTCTATAATAACACTGAGTCGTGTGTGAGAGTTGGTAAGGCTTGTAGCAATTGGTTTAGCATTACTTCTGGTGTTCGACAAGGGTGCATTTTGTCTCCTTTTCTCTTTAGCTTGGTTATTGATTATGTTATGCGAAATTCACTTGAAGGAAAATATTTTGGCCTTAAATGGGCTGGAGATACGAAAATTTCTGATTTAGATTATGCTGATGATTTAGCCCTTTTGGCAAATGATGTTGATGAGATTAACTCTTTCATTCGAGCTGTTGATGAGACTGGTAGTCGAGTAGGTTTGGTTATAAACAGAGAGAAAACTAAAGTGATGAAAATTGGTCAGGCAGGCTGTGATTCAGTTAATCTGAATGGTTGCAGTCTTGAGCAGGTGTCACAGTTTAATTATCTTGGGAGCTATGTAGCAGATAATGGTGATGTGCGGCATGAGATTAACAGACGAATTGGGATTGCTGCCGGGACTTTTAAGAACCTATGGAGAGTGTGGAGAAATAGGCGTATACACCTAAAGACTAAAATTAGACTGTATAATAGTTTGGTTCTTTCTAGGGTTAGTTATGGTAGTGAAACTTGGACACTTTGTAGACAAGATAACAGGAAACTAGATGCTTTTGATTCCAGATGCTTACGCAGTATCTTGGGCATTAGGTGGTTCAACTTTGTAACTAATGAAGAGATTAGGCAAAGGAGTTTGCAACCTCCTTTAAGCAGCATATTGTGCAGAGAGAGACTCCGTTGGTTTGGCCATGTTGCCCGTATGAATAATTATAGATTGGCGAATAGGGTTATGAACAGTGTGCCTAAAGGCCTCCGAAAGAAGGGGAGACTTAGGATGCGGTGGGCAGACAATGTCAAACAGGACCTTGTTAGAATTGGTGTGCAGTGGCCCGATGCAGTAGATGTAGCTCAGGATAGACTTGCTTGGAGAACTAAATTGCACGGTCTGGTTGGACCTCCGTAGCCCATGGCTGCTTGAGGATGATGATGATGATGATGATGACATCATATAATACCTACCGCTTCTTAATTTTGAAAAGGAATTGAAAATGACATAAATTTTCTGAAATAAAAAAGCAAAAAAAAAATAAAGAAAGAAGTATATGTTTGACCACTTTGAATAACTCCAAAATTAGCCCGAACTCGAAATTATTTTAAAATCTACTTAATTTTTTTTTTTTTGAGTATAGAGGAAAAATAGTCATTCGCCGGGTGGGATCCGTACCCACGATTCCATGATGACATATCAGGTGCTCTAACAGCTAAGGTGCCAACGCTGATGGAGATCTCTTCTATTGGTGGCTTTAAACATTATCCAATATAATCAGTCATTCGAATTCATTTCACTTCGAATGAAGACATGTGTAAAAGGGATTTTCCAGGTTGTGCACATCTCTTTTACTTATTTCAAAAGGAATTGTCAATTACGGAAATTCGATTTTCTTCCTCATATCAATGAGTCTTAATTGACTTTAATTGCTAAACATTCACATTGACATTGTTTTTGAGCAACTTTAAATAAAAGTATCACAACCACCTGCGTACACTACACTATGAAATTTGGAAAGACCTGTGATATAGCTTACTTACACAGGAATAATCTTAAACACTGTGTTAATTCCGTGTGTGATTAACATAATAAATTACGATAGCCCGACTCCTAAATGCTACTTCCGATATATCTTATTTACACAGGAATATTCTTAAACACTGTCAATAAATACGGAATAGTGGTCTAGGGTAACTATAAAAAAATGGAAATCACAAGACTGTTCTATACAAAAAGTTATAAAGTACATAAATATATTTAGGAGACGGAATCTCGATGGAGGACATATATAATATAATATGTATTAATAATAGTATTATGGAGGCGTCCATTATTGAAAGATAGGACATAGCATTGTAGAAGATTATGAATTCAAATCAACATTAAACCATTCTTCAAATGATCCTCATATTAACTCAAATAATACACAGGGAATGCTGATATATGTGGTTAGACATTTAGTACCCTATTCGCGAACTATTATTATCCACAAGATATTCGAAACTATGAGCTCAGTGGTTATTAAGAGACGATTCAGTGGACTATGCATGTCTGGCGAACGTACATGCGATCAGCTGAATCGGGATAAGCAGTCTTTTTCGCAGATGGCAATGAGGTGTCGACACCATAGTATGTAAAATCAAAACTTAATATGTCACATCCACTTTACAAGCTGCTAAAGGGAAGCCAGATCATGTAGATTGTCAACGTCATGAACTGAGTGCCTAATATGGCTGACAAGTAGACAAAGCTCGCCAACATTTTGAAAAAGGTTATCGTATTATTTAAAACTTGTTATATTTCATTATTTCTATGATGAAGATAAACAGCTTCAAGGTGATATTTCATAGTCAACAGAGTGAAATTGTCTCCAAATTGTTTGATGGAGAATACAAACATTTTCTCTGATCATCTTAGTAACCTGATCTGAACTTCACTAAAACTTTGTGGAATATAGTGGAGCGTGGCATGTAGTCATTTATTCCACCGCGATCACCCTTAAGGAATTTTATGCTGAGCACCTAATGTCCGACCCCGCCTTCTCGTGGTGCAGGCCGTTAGTACCTTCCAAAAGAGATATTCTCTTTTGGAAGGGAACGGAAGGGGAGGGCTGCCAGTTCAGTATGGCCTGCTGATCTGGTCATCTACGGCCACTTTTTTCTTTTTTTTCAACCCTGCTGAGGAGTGGTCAACTTCACAGGGTCCTGGTGCTGACCATTTATACCTACTAGACTGGACTTGTTTATGGATTTGAGCTTGATTATGGATCCTGGACTTGCTGCACTGGTGGGCCTCTGTTGAGGGAGAGTCTGCCGCTGTGTTTTCTGTTTGCTTCTGGGTTGCCAGCTCTAAGTGAACAGAGGCATGGGATACCTTATATCAGCTGGTGGATAATCCTAATCAGAGGCCATCGCAGGTACCTGAACCTTACTTAGCTAGTTGGGCATCGTCAAGCCTAAACTGGAGTAATGCGTCTCAGGCAGGCCATGTGGCTCTTGAAAACGTCCACTTGAAAAGGTGGTGCCTGAAGTTCCTACCAGCATCGGTGACTTCAGCCTTTAGCGGAGGAGGAACAGGTCTTTGCCTCATGCCTGCGATCAGGTGGCTGTTTGATATTGTTGGCCCTACCAATCTCAATAAACCTAATTTCTTTAAAAATCCTACTAATCATTTTCTTTCTGCAGGAACGTGGAACGTGAGGACATTACATAGAGATTATTCTCTTGATTTCCTCATGCAGGAATTCCAGCGCTATAACCTAGATATTCTAGGCTTGCAAGAGACCAGATGGACAGGTAAAGGTGAGATACTTAGAAATAACTTTAAATTTCTCTTTACAGGGAGGGAGGATGGAAAGCATCACCAAGGCGTGGATCTGCTGCTCAGCAGACATGCTAGTGATGCTCTTCTAGGATATGAGTGCATTAATGAAAGGTTTCTTACAGCAAAATTTCAGACAAGCATTAAAAACTTGAATGTTATCTGCTGTTATGCCCCCATTGAGGATGCTGATGAGGATGAGAAGGATAGGTTTTACGGACAACTTCAGGACATTTTGAATTCTGTCAAGAAAGGAGATATTACCCTTGTTCTTGGTGACTTCAATGCCAAAGTTGGTACCGACTCTGACCTTTGGGGAGGAGTAATAGGTCCTTTTGGTATTGGTAGCTGCAATGGCAATGGGCAACGTCTCCTACAGGTAAGTAAACTCAATGGTTTCAGAATAACTAACACATATTACAAACACCGCGACATACATAAATACACATGGGTTTCACCTGATGGACTGCATAGGAATATGATTGATTATATATTAATTAACAGCAAATGGGCTAGTTCTGTTAGAAATACCAGGGCATATAGGGGAGCTGAAATTGGATCTGACCATTACCTTGTTAAAAGTGTCTTGCAACTTAAACTTAAAAAGTGTTGTGCTAGAGTTAAAAAATTTACCTTTAATACTGAAGCTCTGAATGACCCAGTTATAGCTAAAGCTTACCATGATAGGTTACTTAGTCATTATGACGGTCATGGTTTGCTTAATACTGAAGTTGAGGGAGAATGGGGCCATTTTAAACAGGCTTTTTTGGAAACTAACAGTACTCTTTTAGGAAAAAAGGAGCAGAGGAGGCAGAATTATTTAAGTGACAAGGCAATTGAGCTTATTTCAGAAAGAAGGAATTGCAGGAATGTCCTTAATCAGTACCCTACTAGTCCTAATAGAAAAGATTACAGAGAGCTTAATAAACGTGTAAGGGATCAGTTAGCTACTGATAAAAATCTTTGGCTTGATAGCTTGGCTGACAAAAGCTGAGGAAGCAGTTAGGCAGCACAACAGCAGAGAGCTGTACCAGATAGTTAATGTCTTATGTGGTAGAAAACGGACAGGCATACAGGGAAGAAGAATAGAAAATGAGGATTCTCTCATGGCTAGGTGGGCTGAGCATTTCAGTGATGTTCTAAACAATGTGGTTAGTTCTACTCCCATTGTTTCCAATGATGATAGATATCCTATATACACACAATATGCTGCTTATAGGGCATAACCTACTTTAAGGTTTTTATAAGGTTTTTTTTTTAAAGGTTTTTTTTTATAAGGTTTTTTTTTTAAGGTTTTTTATAGGGCATAACCTACTTAACCTTTTTTGATTCTAGATGCTTACGCAGTATCTTGGGTATTAGGTGGTTTAACTTTGTAACTAATGATGAGGTTAGGCAAAGGAGTCTGCAACCTCCTTTAAGCAGCATATTGTGTGCATATAGGATATTGTGTGCAAGCATATTGTGTGTATATAGTTATGCCCTATAACACAATCTGAAGTTAGTTTGGCTATATCTAAACTGAAACTTCATAAATCCCCAGGGGTAGATGAAATTACTACAGAAATGCTCAGAGCTGGGAATGTTTTGGTTATCACTTGGATGACTGAAATTTTGAATAACTTTTATGATAAAGACATGGTTCCTAATGATTTTACCAGAGCTATTATTATCCCTATTTTCAAAAAAGGTGATCGCAGTTCTTGTGATAACTATAGGGGTATCAGCCTACTCTCTATTCCAGGTAAAGTTCTTTCCATGATTGTGCTTAATAGAATTAAGAATCTGGTTGACAGGCAATTGCGTGATGAGCAATTTGGATTCAGAAGTGGTAGGGGATGTGTAGATCAGATCTTTTCACTTAGGCAGATTCTTGAGAAATGTTTAGAGTTTCAGAAACCTTTGGTTGCTAGCTTTGTTGATTTCAAAAAGGCTTTCGACTCTGCTGATCGTCATAATTTGTGGTTGATTGTGAGATCATATGGTATACCAGACAAGTTAGTTAACATAATGAAAGCTCTCTATAATAACACTGAGTCATGTGTGAGATTTGGTAAGTCTTCTAGCAATTGGTTTAGCATTGCTTCTGGTGTTCGACAAGGGTGCATTTTGTCTCCTTTTCTCTTTAGTTTGGTTGTTGATTATGTTATGCGAAATTCACTTCGAGGGAAAGATTTTGGCCTTAAATGGTCTGGAGATACGAAATTTTCTGATTTAGATTATGCTGATGATTTAGCCCTTTTGGCAAATGATGTTGATGAGATGAACTCTTTCATTCGAGCTGTTGATGAGACTGGTAGTAGAGTAGGTTGGTTATAAACAGAGAGAAAACTAAAGTTATGAAAATTGGTCAGGCAGGTTGTGATTCAGTTAATCTGAATGGTTGCAGTCTTGAGCAGGTGTCACAGTTTAATTATCTTGGGAGCTATGTAACTGATACTGGTGATGTGCGGCATGAGATTAACAGACGAATAGGTATTGCTGCTGGGACTTTTAAGAATCTATGGAGATTGTGGAGAAATAGGCGTATACACCTAAAGACTAAAATTAGACTGTATAATAGTTTGGTTCTTTCTAGGGTTAGTTATGGTAGTGAAACTTGGACGCTGTGTAAACAAGATAACAGGAAACTAGATGCTTTTGATTCTAGATGCTTACGCAGTATCTTGGGTATTAGGTGGTTTAACTTTGTAACTAATGATGAGGTTAGGCAAAGGAGTCTGCAACCTCCTTTAAGCAGCATATTGTGCAGAGAGAGACTCCGCTGGTTTGGCCATGTTGCCCGTATGGATAATTATAGATTGGCGAATAGGGTTATGAACAGTGTGCCTAGAGGCTTCAGAAGGAGGGGCAGACCTAGGATGCGGTGGGCAGACAATGTCAAACAGGACCTTGTTAGAATTGGTGTGCAGTGGCCGGATGCAGCAGATGTAGCTCAGGACAGATATGCTTGGAGAATTAAACTGCGTGGTCTGGTTGGACCTCCGTAGCCCATGGCTGCTTGAGAAGGAGGATGATGATGATGATGATGTGCAACGGGAATGGCTTCCACCACAAAAACTGCCTACCTAGTGCTTACACAATGCATATCAGATCAAAATCAAACTGTTGTGAAGGCACAGATCTCGATGCAGAAGGGAGGATCCCATATTTATTAAGTTTTCTGCTTCTTTTACTAAGCGGTGTACCTAATTCTTTTAATGACTACTTATCACGAATATGTGTCGCGTGTCAATGGAAAGAATTTTTGCGTTAATATATACTATAATGACGTAGACCAAAATTGAAATGCTAATTTTTTTCTTAATTTATTTATTTTGGAATAGCTTGTGAAGGAAAACAAATGTTTCCCCTACATGTACTGTCTAGTACGTTGGACAAAACATTACCTAACACATTTCCAAAGTAATCACACGACTACGCATACTCAGTACATTATCACTATTACGCTGTATTTAGAGTACAGATGATAAAGATGTGGTTACCAATACATCTTTATCATCTATAGGTCATATATATATACCAGATATATATGATATATATCGTATATATCATATATATCAGATCTATATAACAGATATCATCACATCTTTGACTCACTTTTGCATAGTTTTTAAGGATACAATCCCATGCCGTAAGTTCCTTGATTTTACACTGTTGTTCACACGTATGTCCACAGTTTGGGTTTTGTCTTTCTTCCGGCAGTAGTTTGAAGCGCCGTCTTCAGTTGCGATGACACTGCACTAGTTGCAAAGGGGCACTGTAGGTCTTTTTGCACTATCTTGGGATACGTGTGAATCCAATAAATAAGTGAAAAATGTTGTTGTTTACCCAACACGTTTCTGCTGCTGGGCAGCATTCTTCAGCAGTCTAGTTTTTCGAGTAATGCGTAAGTTATACCTACAAGCTTCCACTGCGCTTGCATTTCTTCTCCCTCGCCCTGCTTCCTGTTTTTGCCACGGAGGAGGGTGGGGGTTGTTGGAAGCAGTTTGGGTCTGCGATCTTTTGCTCACAGTTTGTTGATGTTCCGGAGGGGGAGGTGTTTAGGACTTGTGCCGTCTTAATGCCTTTATTATTTTTTTGGTGAGTAGTTTGGGTTGTTTTACCTCTGAGCGGCACTTTTTTGCACACCATGGGCTAAATGGCCAGGACACATGGACTCCGAAGGCTCAGAGAAGGTTGGGAGAGGGGACCCACTGAAACAGCTGTTGGGAGACAGATGGTAGCCTCCCGTCCAGGCCATCCAGCGTGTTCTTTAACGTGCACAGGATATGGCTCTGCCGCACACGAGGGCATGGCTTAACGTCCATTCCGATGGACGGCGGCCTTTCCAAGTCCATCGGTGTCCCCTACTGACTGTGGGCAAGGCGGGGAATTTTGGGAAATAAATCTCAAATGCTAGCCCAGCTGGGACTTGAATCTGGGAACTACAGATTACGAGCCTAGCGTGCTACCGACTGAGCCACCCCCGCCCCTTTGGTGAAGTTTTCTCTTTACTGATCTAGTAATAATTTCCACGGTGTTAGGGGGTGATATATTTCGTCATTGCAACAATGATCTCTATTTTGGTATATGATCATTTGCTCCGCGACATCCAGTTTCAAATTTGTGGGTAATGATTTCGGTATTTTCGTAATCAGGTTGTTGTCCTGCTTGTTCTGCCTCTCTAACTGGTTTTCCTTTCAGTCGTACATACGTTCTATGCTCCTTCATACGTGTTTCAGTTCATCGTTTTGCTTTTCCGAAGTATGGCGTTCCTTCTGTATTGCTGCCAAGTTGCCATTGGTATTTATATTTAATATGCGTGGGGTGCTGGCTACTGGTACTTGATTCCCATAAGGTTTCATTACGTTACGCATGGTGTTGACAAACCATGGTATAATCGGTATATGTTTTGTAAATTTTGGTTTTTATGCATCGGATCTTTGTGCTGGAGTGGGTTGAGTTGCTTGGTTTATTGTACTTTTAGCAGTATTTCGATGTCGTTGATCAGTTTCCTTGGGTGTCCTGCGTTTAGTGCGATTTCATAAATGTTTCTTCTATCTGCTTCGTGGAATTTCTGGTTGTGGATTATTTGCCGTTTCTTATAAATGCAGTTTTTATTGCCTGGTTTTTATAGTTTAGCGTTTGGCTTGAATTATATGGGATAACGATGGTTGATGCAAATGGTTTATGATATAATTCGACGTCTAAGTTTTGGTTTCTTCGATGTATCATCATATCGAGAAATTGCTTCCTTTGCTGCTTTTCGTTTTCAATGTTAAATTTTATGGTGGGAAGGATTTGGAATAGTTCTTGTTGCATTTTTGTTCCAGCTTGCTGTTTGTTTCAGCACTATGTCCTCAATGTGCATAAGTGCAATATCCGCTGGGAAGGATGAGAGAGGGCAGCCCATGGTTACGCCTTGCTTCTAACGGTAAATTTGGTTGTTGATTTTTAAAGTGATTGTTCTCGGTTGCGAAAATTGATGCTCTTATGAGACCACAAGTTTGTGGGCTGGGGCCTCCGTTGCAAGCTTCTATTTCTGTATAATTTTTATTATTTCTCATAGAGGTGTTCGTGGTAAAAGTAAAATGATGTCAAATGATGCCATTCGGTGTTAGCACTCGATATTCATGTTTTTTGATTTATGGTGAAGATCTCTTGTAGCAGTGATTACAAATTCTGTCGTTCAAAATATTGCTGCAGATATAGGTACAGAACGTTTTCGAATTTGATTGTTCGTGAGCGATCTTTCGCTGGTCTGTAAATGGTAGCTAGGCCTAAACTAGAAGGAGAGCTATGTACCAATCCCCAGTGATGACGCACAGAATCGGCCAGGTCTAGCACCTAATATCCGACCTCGCCTTCTCGTGGTGCAGGCCGTTATTACCTATTAAAAGACATATTCTCTTTTAGAAGAGAACGTAAATGGTCGGCTGACAGCTCAATGTGGCCTACAGATCTGATCATCTATGGCAACTTTTTTTTGTTTGTTTTCAATCCTGATGAGGAGCATTCAACCTCACAGGGTCCTAGTGATGGCCATTTATACACTCTAGGCTGGACTAGTTTATGGATTTGAGCTTGATAATGGCTCTTGGATTTACTGCACTGGTGGGTCTCTGTTGAGGGAGAATCTTCCGCTGTGTTTTCTGTTTTCTTGTGGGTTGCCAGCACTAAGTGAATAGGGCAGGGTATACCTTATATATCAGATGGAGGATAATTCTTACCAGAGGTCATCGCAGATACCTCAACCTTCGCTTAGCTAGTTGGGCATCGTGAATCCTAAACTGGAGTAATCTGTCTCAGGCAGGCCATATGGCTCCTGAAAAGGTCCACTTGAAAAGGTGGTGCCTGAAGTTCCCACCAAAATCGGTGACTTTAGTCTTTAGCGGAAGAAGGACAGGTCTTTTCCTGATGCTTGCGATCAGGGGGCTGTTTGATATTGTTGGCCCTACTCTCTCATTAAACCTAGTCTTTAAAAAAATCCTACTAATCATTTTCTTTTTGCAGGTAGGTGGAACGTGAGGAACTAATATAAAGAATATTTCCTTAAAGTCCTAACGCAGTATTTCCAACGTTATAACCTAGATATTCTAGGCTTGCAAGAGACCAGATAGACAGTTAAAGATGACATACTTAAAAATAATTTTTTTTCTCAGAGAGGGAGAATGGATTTTTGGTTTTCTTCTCAGCAGACACGTCAGTGATACTCTTCTAGGATATGAGTGCATTAATGAAAGATTTCTTACAGCAAAATTTAAAAAAAATTAAAGACTTGAAATTTATCATTAAAGACTTGAAACGTTATTATTAAAGACTTGAAATTTATCATTAAAGACTTGAAACGTTATTATTAAAGAGCGAATAAGTAACACATACTACAAACACCGGGACATTTATAAATATACATGGGTTCACAGGAATATAATAGATTATATTTTAATTAACAGCAAATAGAGCAAAAATTGGGTCTGGACATTACCTGGTCAAAGGTGTTTTGCAGCTGAAGCTTCAGAAATGTTGTGCTAAGTTTTAAAAATCAATTATAACACTGAATACTTGAAATATCCAGATTTTACCAAAGGATAACATGATAGGCTACTTAGTCATTATGAGAATCGTGGAAAAGAATGGGATCAATTTAAGTAGGCTTTTCTTGGAATCAACAGTACTCTTTTGGGTAAAATGGAACAGAGGAAACAAAATTATTTTTGTGATAAGGCTATGGAACGTATTACTGAGAGGAGGAAATGTAGGATTAATATGAATCAACACCCTACTAGTACTAACAGTAGGGTCTGTTTTATTTGGTTATTGATTATGTTATGCGAAATTCTTTGCAAGGGAAAGATTTTAGCCTTTAAATAGTCTGGAGATTTCAAAATTTCTGACTTAGATTATGCAGATGATTTGGCTCTGTTGGCTAATGATGTTGATGAGATGAATTCCTACATTAGGGTTGTTCATAAGAATGGTAATAGAGTAGGTTTGGTGATAAACAGGGAGAAAATTAAAGTGATGAAAATTGGTCAGGCAGATGGTGCTTCAGTTGCTTTGAATGGCCGCACTTCTTGAGAAAGTATATCAGTTTAATTATCTTGGCAGCTATGCAACAGATACTGCTGATGTGCGACATGAGATAAATAGAAGAATAGGGATTGCCGTTGGGACTTTTTAGAATCTATGAAGAGTGTGTAAAAATAGGCGTGTACACATAAACACTGAAATTAGGCAGTATAATAGTTTGGTTCTTTCTAAGGTTAGTTATCGTAGCGAAACATGGACCTTTTGTAAGCAGGATAACACGAAATTTAATGCCTTTGATTCTAGATGCTTACGCAATATCTTGAGCATTATATTTGATGAATTTGCAAGTAAAGACGAGGTTAGAAGAAGGAGTCATCAACCTCCTTTAAGCAGCATATTTTGCAGAAAGAATCTTGCGTTGGCTTGACCATGTTGCCCGTATGCATAGATGCAGATTGGCAAACAGGATTATGAACAGTGTACCTAAGGGTTTCAGAAAAAGGGGGAGATCTAGGATGCGATGGGCAGACAATGTCGAACAGGACCTTGCTAGAATTGGCCTAGAGTGGCCAAATGCAGCAGCAGTAGCTCATAACAGACAAATCTGAAGAGGAAAATTGCACAGTCTGGTGTGACCTCCGTAGCCCATGGCTGCATGAGGATTTTGTACGTATGTATGTATGGTTTCCATAAATCAAGAAAAATTCCTAGGTTAAGTCAATGAGAAGCTAACGTCAAAGCTCTATAACGTACGTCTAAAATAAGTTTTTTTTGTTTTGTTTTAAAAAATATGCAATTAAAATTTAAAAAATGACACATGCCAATGCATGCGAAATTTCTTACTGAGATTAGTATTCGACGTTACTATGAATTTCTATAAAAGCTGAAATGAAAAAAATTTATGGTTTGAAATTTTTATGAATTATTATTTATTTTTCGAACTCTGGCATCAGAGGAAAAATATTTTCGTCTCTTCTCCGTTTTCCAGTATCATGTGTTGCAGTGGTGAACGAAGAAAAACAGGAACTATTGCAAAGTTCCTAAAACTAAAAGTCGTTTTAATTGTTATTCATAAAACATTTCACCAGAATGCAATTCCCTTTGTCTACCATGAAGTGGTGGTGACATAACTACCACCGAAATGTAGTGAAAATTGATTTTGATTTACAGTGTAGTAATGGTTACAAAATAAATGAGCTTTCAAGCAGAATCTTGCCACAGAAGTCTCACAGAAACATTTCATTTATTACAGCATAGAAAAAGGATCTGTAAGGGGAGACATGAGCAGAAAGAGAGTACAGAAAGAGAAATATTCATGATTTGTGCGGAGTTGAACCGCATCCAAACACGCAACCAACCACTCGGCCATCGTGACACATCTACAGAGTATATCACTTTATGAACTCCTAAATAGGGCACTAAAATATCATTGATGTTTTATGCGAAACAACGAGACATATCGAGCGAATACAACGATAATAATTTCTGCTTCAGCAGAAAACGGTTATTTGATTTGGGATGCATCCAGAAAGATCCATCCGTAATACGATTTCGGATTCTTCACACGTTGTCGTCTGCGATTAAACAGAAACCACTATTTTTTTTTATAACATTACTGGTTGTTTTTCATGCAAATTTTTTTAAACCGTTCAAATATATCAGTGGTACTCACATTTTATACTTCACGTACCCCCTGGAAATGTATAACTGCATACCCCTTGCATAGATATATAAAACTATAGTTATAGTATACCAATGGGAATAAAACATATATATCAGTGGTTCTCAAACTTTTATGCTTCACGTACCCTCTGGAAATGTGAATGTAACTGGCGTACCCCTTGTATAGATAGATACGACTATAGTTATAGTATAACAATGGGAATAAAATAAAACATATATCAGTGGTTCTCAAATTTTATGGTTCACGTACCCCCTGAAAATGTGTATGTAACTGGCGTACCCCTTGTATAGATAGATAAAACTATAGTTATAGTATAACAATGGGAATAAAACAAAACACACATATATATATGCACATTAAATTTTGAATTCATAAATTACATATATCGATAA
Source organism: Ryuthela nishihirai (assembly GCA_038380435.1). Lineage (NCBI taxonomy): Eukaryota > Metazoa > Arthropoda > Arachnida > Araneae > Heptathelidae > Ryuthela > Ryuthela nishihirai. Next base: position 74,963,322 of record JAWZYU010000016.1, read on the forward strand.
ACATAAAAATTGACATAACCAATTTAACAAATCTTATAAAATTATAAACATTTTACTGGGTAATCAATCAGATCTAGCGACTTCTGAGCTCTCATGGCGTACTACAAAAAAATTTACCGCATATCCCCAAGGGGTACGCGTACAGTCGCTCAAAAATATATCCGAGCACTGCGGTTGATTACAGAATGCAGAAAAAATATCTGGTAACGATTTTTTTAGAAATTATTGATCTAGCAACCTTCGTGTGCATACACGAAGGTTGCCAATCACTAATTTCTAAAATAAATCGTTGCCAGATGTTTTTTTTTTTAATTCTGTAATCAACCTTTGTGTACAGTGCACGGTTGCCAGATCACTAATTTCTTAAAATATTCATTGCCAGATATTTTTCTGAATTCTGAAATCAACCATAGTGTTCGTATATTTTTTGAGCGACTGTACATGAAGGTTGCCAGATCACTAATTCCTAAAAAAATCGTTGCCAGATATTTTTTTTTAATTCTGTAATCAACCATAGCGTTCGGATATTTTTTGAGCGACTGTACCCCACGTGAGAACCCCTAAAATATATCATTGGGATTGAAGAGACAAAAAAATATTAACGTTTACACAATTGCTTGAAAACTTTCAATTAATCGAAAAAAATTATATTTTTTTTATTCAAGCAATTGTTACTTAGGTGTTTTATTTAATGTTTAGTTTTTTTCTACTGGATAGGAAAGTGAAGAGTGTATAACTCTATTCTCTACTGTAAATTATTTATTTATACAGGAAAAATATTTATTTCTAAACCATTTTTAGCAGATAAAACTTGGGTAATGATAAATCACCTCTTGAAAAGCACGCTTAGCTCTATACGAAATTCTAGTGGTTTAAATTTGTCAATACATCTATATATTAAGTAATTTGTCTGTCTGTCTAACACACATTGTTTATCACAGTTTGTATATCTGCAACACATTATTTGTCGAAGTTTTTTGTCTGTCGCATAATATTTGTCAAAGTTTGTATGTCTGTCTTCAGAGTGTAAGCAGTGTAGAAGCGTCCATTTGGGAAGCATTGTTCTAACGAAATAATCTCGCCACCAGTATTTAGTGCCCCGCCGGTTATTAAGTATGATACTGAAGATAATAAAGGAAAATATTAGAGAGCTTCGTGTTTTTTCATGCATTTTTCAAGAAAATGTTTGAATACTTCTAATACGGAGGAAGAAATGTTATACTGCAAATAAACTCATTCTTTTGCATATTTTTACTTTTTTCTGGCTCCCCTGAGTTTGCTCATTGATTTTCATCGTTATCATTGGTAAAATGTTATGCAGGTAAAATGTTATGCCCTGATCATATGGCAAAAAGAGCAAATAGAGATTCGGAATGTCATAATGTGTAATAATATTCTATGTTTTATTAGTATTTTATTAACTTATTTATTAATTTTTTTAATTTTTATTTGCTCTTTAATAATCCATTTGATGTAATACGTGAACCGCTAGACAACACTATTATAGAGATATTTTTGTAAATTTTTGGCAATTTTTATTTAACAGCACCGTGGGTGAATTCGAAAACGTGCAGATAAATAAAGTTATTTTAGCATGTTGAGATTGAAAGGTTATAAATAAATTTAAAAAATATAAATACCCCCTCAAGCAGCAGCTTTCCACATAGGTCTGAACGTTTATTTGAACACAGTAGAAGATCTGAGAGGATGGCAGGACCTCAGCAGAAAAACGACACATACATCCATGCCTTATCCCTTAAATCGGTAGACAAGCGCGCTAACCACTCGGCTACGGGACGGTATACGGCTAAATAAAAATGTTAATGCTTTAAAAGCATATTAGAGAAATTCGTATAATGTTACGAAATAGTATATTTATTACCAGATGAAACCAAGATTGTGTTTTGCTCCTATGTTAGATGAAATGTATTCTTCTGCATTTCTTTCCATTTTTCAAATATTAAAATATTGAACGCTTGTTGTTGAAATGTGTCTTGTTGATTTTTCCGAAACGTTTTTCTCTGTCGAGAAAAATATAGTTTTTGAGTTCAGTACCAACTATTGAACAGGTGAACATTAAAGTTTGGGTCGGAGCAGTGCTCTCCTCAATCCAGTAGTAGCCCTGAGAAAATACAGCAACATGGCAGAAGATTCCACAATGAAGAAAAAATAAAATAATGAATAAATAATAATACAATTAAAAAATAAAATAAATGTTAAAGGAGCATTGCAAGAAAGAGATATTTAAACAGAGTTGAGTGAGGCTTTCAATTAATTTCCCGTGTCATTTTACTAAAAAAAAACTGTTCAAACTTTAATTCCATTCAAAACCCATGGAATTATCAGGTTTATTTTTGTGATAAAGTACATACGTTCTATATGCTATATGTTCATGCTTGAAATTTCGGTGCATCCTGAAAGATTCATCCGTTGCAGGTTAACTGTAAACCACATGGCAGTGAATTCATCATTAAATGATAGCCATTTAAATTGAATTTATTTGTTGCAAAATTTTGCTGAATTTCATATTTTGTTGCTATTTAGCACCAGTGATGGAATAAGTACAGTCGCTCATGTCTCGCAACGATTTTTGCAAATTAGTGATCTGACCACCTTCGTGTACTCGAAGACGGCCAGATCACAAATTTCTGAAAAAAAAAAACATTGCCAGATATTTTTTCTGAATTCTGTAATCAACCATAGTGTTCGGATATTTTTTGAGCTACTGTACAGGGAATTTTAAAGCCTGGTAAAAATGTCTGTCTGGTCTATAAATGGTAGCTAGGTAGTCACTGGAAGGAGAGCTATGCACCAATCCCCTGTGATGATGCATAGAACCGGCCTTGCCTAACACTTAATGTCCGACCCCGCCTTCTCGTGTTGTAGATCGTTAAGTACATTTCAAAAGAGATACACTCTTGTGGAAGTGAATGGAAAGGGAGGGCTGCCAGATTAGTGTGGCCTACTGATCTGGACAGCTATGGCTACTTTCTTTTTTCTACAATGCTAAGGAGTGGTCAACCACACAGGATCCTGGTGCTGACCATATATTCTAACCTGAACGGTATTATTCCTCTGACCTTGATTATGGATCCTGATTTTGCTGCACGACTGGGGGGAAAATCTTCCGCTGTGTTTTCTGTTTGTTTGTGGGTTGACAACCCCAAGTGAATAGCTTCACAGATATGTTTCTCAGCTGGTGAACAATTCTGAGCAGAGGTCATCGCAGGCACCTGAACTCTTTGCTTCTATTGGCATCGTCAAATTCTACATTGAAGGATTCAGCCTTTAGTGGTGGGGAAACAGGTCTTTGCCCCATGTCTGCGATTAGGGGGCGGTGTGCTTCTCAGCAGACACGCTAGTGATGCTCTTCTAGGATATGAGTGCATTAATGAAAGGTTTCTTACAGCAAAATTTCAGACAAGCGTTAAAGACTTGAATGTTATCTGCTGTTATGACCCCACTGAGGATGCTGATGAGGATGAGAAGGAAAGATTTTACGGACAATTTCTGGATATTTTGAATTCTGTCAGGAAAGGAGATATTATCCTTGTTCTAGGTGACTTCAATGCCAAAGTTAAAACTGACTCTGACCTTTGGGGAGGTCAATAGGTCCTTTTTTGTATTGGTAGCTGCAATGGCAATGGGCATCGTCTCCTACAGGTAAGTAAACTCAATGGATTCAGAATAACTAACACTTATTACAAACACCACGATATACAGAAGTACACATGGGTTTCACCTGATGGGCTGTATAAGAATATGATTGATTATATATTAATTAACAGCATATGGCTAGTTCTGTTAGCAATGCCAGGTCATATAGGGGAGCTGAAAGTGGATCTGACCATTACCTTGTTAAAAGTGTCTTGCAACTTAAAAAGTGTTGTGCTAGGGTTAAAAAAAATTACTTTTAATACTGAAGCTCTGAAAGACCCAGTTATAGCCACAGCTTACCATGATAGGTTACTTAATAATTATGACAGTCATAGTATGCTTACTACTGAAGTTGAGTAAGAATGATATGATTTTAAACAGACTTTTTGGACACTAACAGGAAGAAAGAAGCAGAGGAGGCAGAATTATCTGACTGATAAGGCACTGTAGCTTATTTCGGAAATAAAGAACTGCAGGAATGTCCTTAATCAATACCCTACCAATCCTAATAGAAAGCATTACAGAGAACTTAATAAACGTGTAAAGGATAAGTTGTCTGCTGATAAGAATCTTTGGCTTGATGACTTGGCTGACAAAGTCGAGGAAGCAATTAGACAGCACATCAACAGAGAGTTGTACCAGGTAGTTAACGTTAGTTAACGTGGTAGAAAACGGACAGAAATTCAGGGATTGAAGGATAAACAACGTAAGATTGTAGAAGGTGAGGTGGTTACTACTACTTCCATTGTTTGTAATGATGATAGATGCATTACTCACTTTAATTTTGGCCCTATAACACAATATGAAGTTATTTTGGCTATTTCTAAACTTAAACTTCATAAATCTCCAGGTGTAGATGAAATTACTACGGAAATACTTAGAGCTAGGAATGTTTCTGTTACCACTTGAATGAGTGAAATTTTGAATATATTTTATGATAAAGGCATTATTCCTAAGGATTTTACCAGAGCTATTTATTTTCAAAAAAGGTGATCGCAGTTCTTGTAATAACTATATGGGTATCAGCCTACTAATTCTTCCAGGTAAAGTTCTTTCCATGATTGTGCTTAATAGAATTAATAATCTGGTTGACAGTCAATTGCGTGATGAGCAATGTGGATTCAGAAGTGGTAGGGGATGTATGGATCAGATATTTTCACTTAGGCAGATTCTTAAGAAATGTTTAGAGTTTCAGAAACCTTTGGTTGCTAGCTTTGTTGATTTCAAAAAGGCTCATAATTTGTGGTTGATTGTGAAATCATATGGTATACCAGACAAGTTAGTTAACATAATGAAAGCTCTCTATGATAACACTGAGTCGTGTGTGAGAGTTGGTAAGTCTTGTAGCAATTGGTTAAGCATTACTTCTGGTGTTCGACAAGGATGCATTTTGTCTCCATTTCTCTTTAGCTTGGTTATTGATTCTGTTACGCGAAATTCACTTCAAGGGAAAGATTTCGGCCTTAAATGGACTGGAGATACGGACATTTCTGATTTAGATTATGCTGATGATTTAGCCCTTTTGGCAATGATGTTGATGAGATGAACTGTTTCATTCGAGCTGTTGATGAGACTGGTAGTAGAGAAGGTTTGGTTATAAACAGAGAAAAAACTAAAGTGAAGAAAATTGGTCAGGCATGCTGTGATTCAGTTAATCTGAATGGTTGCACTCAGATAATGGTGATGTGCGGCATGAGATTGACAGACGAAGAGGGATTGCTGCCGGGATTTTCAAGAATCTATGGAGAGTGTAGAGAAATAGGCGTATACAGTTAAAGACTAAAATTAGACTGTATAATAGTTTGGTTCTTTCTAGAGTTAGTTATGGTAGTGAAACATGGACACTTTGTAAACAAGGTAACAGGAAACTAGATGCTTTTGATTCCAGATGCTTACTTAGTATCTTGGGCATTTGGTGGTTCAACTTTGTAACTAATGATGAGGTTAGGCAAAAGAGTTTGCAACCTCCTTTAAGGCAGCATATTGTTCACAGAGTGACTTCATTGGTTTGGCCATGTTGCCCGTATGAATAATTATAGATTGGCGAATAGGGTTATGAACAGTGTTCCTAAAGGCCTCAGAAAGAGGGGGAGACCTAGGATGCGGTGGGCAGACAATGTCAAACAGGACCTTGTTAGAATTGGTGTGCAGTGTTCAAATGCAGTAGATGTAGCTAAGGACAGACTTTCTTGGAGAACTAAATGGCATGGTCTGGTTGCACCTCCGTAGCCCATGGCTGCTTGAGGATGATAATGATGATGAATATATGCGAATAATTTACTTTCTAAATATGGTATATTTTTAAATCAACTTTAAAACAAATATTACAAAAAAATATTGACCTGTAGTAATAATATAAATATATATGTAGAAGAGATATCAAGATTAGATGACTACTAATGCAGACGTCATAACTTGGTCAGTTCAAGGCGTAATGTAAACTTTCCGATTGCAGCGCCCTCTAAACATGGCGAATTTCTGCATTGCAGTGAAGCCATATAACCAGTGAGAAGATGGAGTTATTTGCGTTATTTTTTGAGAGCCGAGTAAGGTTTTCAACTGCTTACACTACGTGACTAATTTTCCATACCCCTTGACTCCGAAAAATGTTAATTTCCAAAACCCTTTTTTATTATGACAGACTCACCGAAAGCCGATTAAATCTTGAAACGCCACCAAGAAAAGCTTTCTTTTATAATCCTACGTGTCGACGAACCAAACTAAAAAAAGCCGGGCGGAGCAACACTCAGTTGAATTAATGTGTTTGGTGAGTGTACCTAAGCTGGACAAACTGTCCCCTGTCAGCAACCTCCTCGCCCAAACACACACAGATCATTCATTCATCTTCATCACATTTTCTACCTCACAATACACGGATTATGGTAGTACTCGCTGGTGTATATATCCCAGAAGGCCCTCCCCTTCTAGCATGTACAAGAGAAAAGCATGTGAGGTGTCCAAAGAGAAATACACAGTAGAAACATACATCACAAAGAACATGCACAATCACGCAATTACTACATATCTTATATTCAAAAGAGGGGGCAAAGCCCCATCCTTGGGTTCATGCCATATGGCTGGAGATTACGTCTCGGCCATTTGTGAAATAATAATTTTTCTTCTAAATATGGTATATTTTTAAATAAACCTTAATATCAATGTTACAAAAAATATACACCAGTAGTAAAAATATAATTAGATATATAAGAGATATCTAGTTTAGACGATTACTAATGCAGGTCATAACTTGATCAATTCAAGGCGTAATGTAAACTTTCCGATTGCAGCGCCCACTAAACCTTGCAAATTCGTGCATTGCGTGCTCCCTTCCCTCCCCCACCCCGCCAAGACCCAAGGAGAGGGTTCCAAAAGTGACTGGTGAACATGCTCACCAGTCACCTCCAGAGAGAGTTGAAAACATGCCTCTATCAATTGTTTGAGCCCTCTATAAGTCTGGATTCCAAACGTTCCTGTGGACAGGTGGGAGGATAACAGAGTGGGGGGTGGGGGCCGGTGGGCGGTGGGGAGCCGGTGGCTTGTCAGGTTGGGTCCAAGCTGCCCTGGACCTTGGCCAGCCATTCTTCGACTGGAAGAAGCGGTAGTAGAAATCAGTGATGAGGAAAGGGAATAATCTTGGCACAAGAATGAAAATACAGAGGGGATGGTGATACCAGTGGGGTTATTCCGATATAGTGGACTGTCCGGTTCCAGTATCATCTAAGTGACCCAAAGGGTCCTCCCGGTCTCTCAGGGCTCTCAGGGAACAGGCTTAGGATGACTGTTGGGAATCCAGTTTCTATTAAAGTTCAGGGTTTAATTATTTTTTGAACAGATTTGTTCAAATCTATTTGTATTTTTAGTTAATAATTCCATTAGTTCTTATAAAGGGCAGGTAAAGTTTCCCTATCTGCGGCGATCTATCGAAAATGACATCACCATGTCTGTGACCAATGAAAATTCGCCATGTTAGCTAATTTTCACGAGTCACTGAAAATGTTGCTGAGGGTTGACATGGCAACTGGGAAATAAAATGGAACATGGGCGATGGTTTATTTGGGTAATTTGCTAAAATGAAAGTGCCTCAAAATGTGTATAATTTATGTATATTAATTTTTCAACCGAAAATTTTCGGTTGAAAAACGTCTGAACGGGCGTTATATATTCAATTTCTCTTGTTCTGGTGAAATATCGGTCAGTCTGTACAGTTATGAACGGCCATTGCGTTACCGATCTCTCAGCCAATGAGAATCGCGAAAATGAGAATTATTATTGGCTGCCAACCGCGATTGTGGGCGGAGTTGAGGAAAATAAGATTTCGCTCGCTCTTAAAAGTTATTGACTTTTGCAGAATCGAGTTAATAATAAGTTAAGAGAATAATACGAAAATACCATGCAGGAGGCTGCAATTAATCAGATATTAAAATTTGCCTGTCTGCAATACGAAATTGCCCTCTGTACTCCTGAGTGGGGATGACTCTTTCGTGAGGCACCATTATAATTTTTCTTTTCGTTTAAAGAGAAAATATAAACGAACAACGAAAATAATTTTTGTTAATGAAGTCGCATTTTGTAAAATAGGTAGCTGTGCTCAACAAGAAAATTTTAAGATTTTCTACACTTAATAATTTTTTGTATATTATAATAAATTGAGATTTATGTGTCAATGCAGGCTAATATGTTTTATATAATTATATAATATACAGTTGCAGATATTTTTAATAACAATCATATCGGTTCCTTACTTGTATAAACTATCAACCAATTGCAGCAAGCACTTCTCGTATCAACCATTAAAAAAAGTCAGAACAAAGTGCAGAAACAAAAAATGCATCGATATGCTCCGGGAGCACAAAACGCAACATACTTTGACATATTTTCAAGATGATTAAATGTATTAATTTACATATTGATTTTAAAAATTCTGTAAAATTGCTCAAAATAAACATACACTGGCTTTTCCAGCTATCGTGAAATGCACTCCTGAACGGGATAAAATATTCATTGAATAATACAGCATTGAATATACAGCATTGAATAATAACAGCAGCACATGTGCATTTTTTTTTGAAGGGGAGAGGAAAGGTTCCTCTCCCCTTCCCCCCTGTGTGTTCATTGGATGCTTTCTGTTGCTAGGTTTCCTACTTTTTAGGAGGGGCGTGGTCGAAATGACGTCATCACTGGATGTTTTCTGTTGCAAGGTTGTCCTCCAGTGGCTTCCTAACTTGGGGTGGTGGAGAGCTCGGCATCATAGGGTGGGGCTACGAATTTTATGGGTTGGCCCCCTTTTCCCCCTTCACTACTACTGGAGAGAAGTGTTGCAAACTTCTAAGTTTCTGTTGCTAGGTTGCCCTCCAGTGGCTTCCTAACTTGGGTCAGTGTAGAGTTCGACAGTCCAGGATGGGGCTACAAATTTTATGGGTTGACTCCCTTTTCCCCCTTCACGAACGGTTCACACAGGTGGTCTCTAAACGCGATAGCATCAGTGAAAATGTCAGTATTGAAAAGTAGGTTAACGGTCCAGATTCTATCACTCATATTTTTTTTTGAGTGTCATTCCTATTCTTGGAGGTCGCCTCTTTCAAGAGCGAGGTGCTTTGAGAAGCGTTAGGAAGGGATATTGTACTTAGGAAACATAACAGCTCCATACGACAATGCTCTTGAAGGAATCTGAATAGTCGCTGTGAGCGAATTGCTTCCAGGGCGGTTCTGCTGACAAAATAATTATAGTCGACATGTTACCTGCTACTTAGACAGGTAAGTCTAATAATAGAGAGGGCGACAATGTCCTTCAGGGCACCTGCAGTAATGGTTGCGTTGTTCAAGTCGTAAACGTGAAAATAAGCGTTAATGTAACAACCCAAGGAGGTGTGTCTCTGAACAGTTCCCATACCTGCCGCCTAGTATCTGATTGTTGACGAAAAAGTCCCGTAACTTACGTCACCAAAGGAGAGGGAGGAAGTTTCACTGGAGGCCGGGTGAAGTAGATAATACAAGTGAATGCACAATAAACCAGGACATTGAATGACATAATGCGAAAGCACTAAAGGAGGTGTGTCAGAAAGCCTGTTCTGTCAAGAAATAATTATAGGGGACTGACACTTAGCCAGGTATGTGCACTGATAACAATGTCCTTTTGGGACGCTTCTTAATCGGCGGTCCTTCATGGGGTGTAACGTCCACTCGGAAGTGTCATTATTTGTTACCGAATCTTACTCAACGACACATTCTGTTTAACAGAAGGGAGGCTACTGACAATGAATGGGAGAGTCTTGGGCTGGCAATAAGAAAGCCCCAAGGGTAGCTCTTTCCGTCCGAGCCTTGTTCCATTACAACAGAAGCGGGGGAGGTAATGAAAAACCCTTAACTCATGTCGGAGAAAATGCATCCCTTCACCCACCGTACACTTGCATCCGGTAAATAGGTATAAAGGAGTCTTTGGGAAAAAAGCACGCAAAATAAAAACTCCTTTCAAGATTAAAACATTATAATCATGCAAGACATAATCACTTTAACAAACTTTCTACATTTTGTGCGAGTAGCCATTTCATAATTAATTTTTAAAAAAGGTTTCTTTATGTCTTATTGTTATGTTTCTTTCATTCTTATGCTCTGAAGTTTGGCAATGATCTCAAAACGTATTGATTATGATGTTAATAAAACTGATTTTCCCCACTATCACGTACATTGGACAATAGAGGGTTCTACATTTTGAAAGACTAATTGATTTTTCCGCCAGAATCACGAGACCAGCGCATGGGAGAAATTTTTAATTCATGTTACGCAGGCGAGGCAAATAGGTATTTCCCTGTAACATACCACCTCCAGGGGCTAAAAAAACATTCTCAAACAGTATAAAAGTTCTTCGATACAGTTCCTGTATCGATACAGTTTTCGATGCAGTTCCTGTATCGAAGACGGAGTGCTTTCCCACAACGCTCCACCCCATAGACTAAAGAATCTTTCTCAAACCCATTCACAGCGTGTTTTTTCACGGATCACTATCTCGATAGATTTAAATGAGCCAATCGTCTTTGTACGAAATCGTTTATAATATTACTTCTAAAGTTGGACTGAAAAAAGCAAAAGCTCTCTGGTTAAATATTTAGACGATAATACACTCTCTGATCGTTGAAATCAAAAGTTGCCAAGGAAATTAATATATTGTTAGATGTTTTGGTTCTGCTAACACGGTGTAAAATACGTTTACCTATTAACAGCTCAATCAGGAAAAGACATAATTATTCGATGTAACGATTTTGGAAAACAATCGAGAACTATGTTACAGAAATCTCTGATCGAGGTGTAATTGCTGCACTTTATACTGTAAATAAAACTGCTATCCGTGGGAGTAAGTAAAATTTTCAAATCAGACATGTAAATTGCTAATATTGAGATAAAATAGTAACTTTCAAAACATTTATTTTAGCATTCACGGTTAATGACAGTCAAAGTTTAAAACATATTACGTAAAAAGGTGGACACGGAGTCCTTTTTACCTGGTTTCTCTCTGCGTAGGTAAACGGCAATACTATTTTTGATGAGTACCAAACAAGGGGTTTCATTTAGTATACCGAAATAATTGACAGACTTACTAATTAATGTTTAAAGATATTTTGTCACTGGCTTCATTAACCAACGTATTAAAATTCAACACTCGAAAAAATTTTAGGTTTTGCGTAGATTTTCTTTCGCTGTCGCGGGCAGTCTCTCTTTCTCCCTCACTTCCAAGACCTCTTTTGTCTCCAACAGCCAGCGAGAGAGTGCCGCTCTCCACTCCATCATGTGACAGAGGTCAGGGTCATGCAGAATCTCCAATATCTGGCAACTCCTCAGCTGACCGTTGATCCTTAGAACTGCTGGCCAAGCCCAGGACTTACTTTCCACAAAACAAGAAGCTTTGCCTGGCCCTCGTTGTTTCAATGGCAGCCTTGTTGTCGTTTGGAGAAGGGAAGCCGTGGGATGGAGCAATTACCACACCAACCAGCTCCTTGTCAATGCTCCTTGCTGTTAGTGAGACTTTTACATCTTATACATCAAAATTGAAAGGACAAATGGAAGTAAGATAATTAATATAAAATATTTACCATTTGGAGCCACAACGTCCCAGCAGGCACAGAAACTTACACCATACTCTAGAGACAAATCCTGAATTGTGAAGATATAAAGATGGTTCATCTGCCTCAACATATTGTGGACCAGTGAAGTGCACAGAGCACCCATGCATACACAGTAGGCCCAAAGATAGGGAGGGTTCAGCACTCTCACCTCGAATCCTGGGAAGAAGCATGAAACTTGCAATCTGAAGCCAGTTCTGATCAAACAGGTGCACAGTAAAAGTGGAGTAAAGGGCACTGGTCTGCTCTAGAGTAGAGAGAGAAACATAATAATGTTAAATGCTTGTATAACCTTCGATCCAAGATGAAAAATGTGAAATAAAAAGGCTAATTTCTGACTGAAGATGAAACCAAGAAACTTGGTCTCATTACCAACAAGAATGATGGAATACTCAAACCATATCTCAGGATCCAAATCAAGATTCTACTTTCAACAGAAGTGCAGGTAAATGGTCTTCTGCAGGGAGAACCAAACCCATTTTACTGCAAAAAACTGAATTTACTGCCTAACAAAAAGTTATTCAGAGAGTTTGCAATTGCCATTCAATGACCCTCATGTTGGAAGAATAAAAATGATTAAATTAATCAACATAGAGGGCATTGATTTCAATCAGAAGAGGTTGGTAGTTGATAGAATTTATCTTGACAGCAAAAAATGTAACACTCAAGACACAGTCATGATGAACTCTTGTATTTGATGGAAAGACTGTTACCGATGCAATAAACAAAATGAGATAAAAAGTTCGAGATGAAAACTGGTATGCAATTTCTCAAGCTAAAGGCATGAATGTTATGAAGGTTGCTTATTTCCAAATAAATATTTTATACTTTTTTGGTTTTAAAGAATATTGACACCAAGAGTTCTTGTGGTAAAAAATTCCTGATAGCCATTTTGAGACATATCTGATAGACATTTAAGATATCAGATATGATAAGATTAAAGTAGTCAGATATGGTTTATATTAGGTATATATGAAAATTTATATTTATATTAGGTATACATTGAAATACATTGCTGGCCATTAAAAGTGCAACATCAGGAAGAACTCATCAGATTGTCCTGAAATATGCAAGATGGGTAGCCCATGGGAGAACATGTAAATGATTCAAAGCGCAGCACACACACACACACATCATGTGTGACAGTAACATCCCCTGGAAGTGGTATAAGAGAAGATTACAAAGAGCAGGTGTAAAGCACTGGAATTGCGTTTGCTCGCAGTTCTTGTGCACTAAAGGATCAAGTATGCCCCGTCGAAGAACATGGCAACCATACGACCAGGTTTCCGACTTTCATCAAGGGAGAATTGTGGGATTAAGGGAAGACATATTATCGTACTGAGACATAGATGCTCATGTTGGGCGGAATGCTACCACAGTAATGAGAATATGACATCAGTGGGTAGAGGCGGAATGAACTCACCGAGGTGAGGGATCTCAATGGCCCTGTCACACAAACGAACGAGATGGCAGACATCTCGTGTGCATGACTTTGAATGATCGTACAGCCACATCAAACACCTTATAGTACTGTGCAAATTAGTTGGGACAATAGGAAAATGCAGTAACAAAGACACAACTAATATATTTATTTGTTTAATAGTGTAGTTAATAGTGAATGTGACCCCCCTTAGCTTTAATTACTTCTTTCACCCTCTCAAACATTGATGCCACTAGCTTTTCACACATCTCCTTCACTTCAGGGTCGTGTTACCACACTTTCATGACACTTTCAATCATTTTGGTTTTTGTCGTGCAATCCATCTTAGATATGCGCGCTTTAATAGTCCACAAATTTTTAATGGGGTTTAGATCGGGTGAATTTCCTGGCCATTCCAATACCTTCAAATGTTGCTGGTAAAGAAGCTCTTAGCAAGCTTAGAATTGTGGCATGGAGCCAGATCCTGTTGAAATACCCCATCGCCGTTAGGAAACAGCTTCTGCAGTGTTGGGATCATTTTCGCCTCCAGAACGCCTGGGTACTTTTTGCTGTCCATCATTCCTTGAATGGTGTGAAGCGTCTGTGGCCCGGAAGCTGCATGCGCAAGTTAAGACTTGCAGCAGAAGGTTACGAACAACTTTAGACTTGCAGCAGTTTAGATTCTGCAGCGGAATGGACTTAGCGTTCCTTCGCTTGTACTACATCTTTGCTAGGTGGTCATTTCTTTGGCTACCATTGACTCTACATACAACACAGGCGTATGTGATTGCAATGGTGCCAAGAAAGTCGCATTGTCTTTTCAGACGAATCCCGTTCAGTATACAGCACCATGATGGATGAATTCGTATCTGGTGGTACCGCAGTGACAGCCCCAAGTGAATAGATTAACAGGATATGTTTATTAGCTGGTGGATAATCCTGAGGTAATTGCAGGCACCTGAACTCTTTGCTTCTACTGGCATAATCCAATTCTACATTGGAGGAAGTCTTCCAGTGTAGATGGCTTCAGCCTTTAGTGATGGGGGAACGGGTCTTTGTCCCATGTCTGCGATTAGGGGGGCTGTTTGATACTGTCGGCATTCCCTCTCTCAATAAACATAGTTTGTTTAAACATCCCACTAACCATTTTCTCACCATAGGTAGTTGGAATGTGAGGACTCTGCACAGAGCTTTTTCTCTTGATGTCCTCACACAAGAATTCCACCATTATAATTTAGATATTCTCGGCTTGCAAGAGACCAGATGGACAGATAAAGGTCAGATTCTTAAAAATAATCTTAAATTTCTCTTTTCAGGGAGGGACGACAATAAACATCACCAAGGCGTGGGTCTGCTTCTCAGCAGACACGCTAGTGACGCTCTTCTAGGATATGAGTGAATTAATGAAAGGTTTCTTAGAGCAAAATTTCAGACAAGCGTTAAAGACTTGAATGTTATCTGCTGTTATGCCCCCACTGAGGATGCTGATGAGGATGCGAAGGATAGGTTTTATGAACAACTTCAGGATATTTTGAAATCTGTCAAGAAAGGAGATATTACCCTTGTTCTTGGTGACTTCAATGCCAAAGTTGGTATTGACTCTGACCTTTGGGGAGGAATAATATGCCCTTTTGGTATTGGTAGCTGCAATGGCAATGGGTAGCGTCTCCTGCAGGTAAGTAAACTCAGTGGATTCAGAATAACTAACACTAATTACAAACACCGCAACATACATAAGTACACATGGGTTTCACACGATGGGCTGCATAAGAACATGATTGATTATATATTAATTAACAGCAAATGGGCTAGTTCTGTTAGGAATACCTGGTCATATAGGGTAGCTGAAATTGGATCTTTGTAAGTTTGATAAATTTCACCAAATTTATCACTTTTACTGGCGATTATACATAATTCGAAAATGACGTTGGTAAATTTGACAAATTAGCCAGAATTTCCCACTTTTACCAGCGATAATGTACAATTCCCAAATGAATTTGGTAAGTTTGATAAATATGCCAGAATTTCTCACTTTTTACTGGCGATTATGTAAAATTCCCAAATGAATTTGGTAAGTTCGATAAATATGCCAGAATTTCTCACTGTTTACTGACAATTATGTAAAATTCCCAAATGAATTTGGTAAGTTTGATAAAAATGCCAGAATTTCTCCCTTTTTACTCGCGATTGTGTATAATTCCCAAATGAATTTGGTAAGTTTGATAAATATGCCAGAATTTCTCACTTTTTACTGGCGATTATGTAAAATTCAAAAATTAATTTGGTAAGTTTGATAAATATGCCAGAATTTCTCACTTTTTACTGACGACTATGTAATTTTCCCAAATGAATCTGGTAAGTTTGATTAATATGCCAGAATTTCTCCCTTTTTACTGGCGATTATGTATAATTCCCAAATGAATTTGATAAGTTTAATAATTTTGCCAGAATTTCTTACATTTTATTGGCGATTATGTACAATTCCCAAACGAATTTGGTAAGATTGATAAATATGCCAGAAATTCTCCCTTTTTAATGGCGATTACGTATAATTCCCAAGTGAATTTGGTAAGTTTGATAAATATGCCAGAATTTCTCCCTTTTTATTGGCGATTATGTATAATTCCCAAACGAATTTGGTAAGTTTGATAAAAATGCCAGAGTTTCTCCCGTTTTACTCGCGATTATGTATAATTCCCAAATGAATTTGGTAAGTTTGATAAATATGCCAGAATTTCTCACTTTTTACTGGCGATTATGTAAAATTCAAAAATGGATTTGGTAAGTTTAATGAATATGCCAGAATTTCTCACTTTTTACTGGCGATTACGTATAATTCCCAAATGAATTTGGTAGGTTTGATAAATATGCCAGAATTTCTCACTTTTCACTGACGATTATGTAATTTTCGGAAATGAATCTGTTAAGTTTGATAAATATGCCAAAATTTCTCATATTTTACTGACGATTATGTAATTTTCCCAAATGAATCTGGTAAGTTTGATAAAAATGCCAGAATTTCTCCCTTCTTACTTATACGATTATGTATAATTGACAAATAAATTTGGTAAGTTTGATAAACATGCCAGAATTTCTCCCTTTTTACTGGCGATTATGTATAATCCACAAATGAATTTGGTAAGTTTGATAAATATGCCAGAATTTCTGCCTTTTTATTGGCGATTATGTATAAATCCCAAATGAATTTGGTAAGTTTGATAAATATGCCAGAATTTCTCACTTTTTACTGGCGATTATGTAAAATTCCCAAATGAATTTGGTAAGTTTGATAAATAAACCAGAATTTCTCACTTTTTTCTGGCGATTATGTAAAATTCCCAAATGAATTAGGTAAGTTTGATAAATATGCCAGATTTTCACCCTTTTTATTGGCGATTATATATATTTCCCAAATGAATTTGGTAAGTTTGATAAATATGCCAGAATTTCTCACTTTTTACTGGCGATTATGCAAAATTCCCAAATGAATTTGGTAAGTTTGAAAAATATGCCAGAATTTTTCCCTTCTTACTGGCGATTATGTATAATTCCCAAATGAATTTGGTAAGTTTGATAAACATGCCAGAATTTCTTCCTTTTTACTGGCGATTATGTATAATCCCCAAATGAATTTGGTAAGTTTGATAAATATGCCAGAATTTCTTCCTTTTTACTGGAGATTATGTATAATTCCCAAATGAATTTGGTAAGTTTGATAAATATGCCAGATTTTCACCCTTTTTATTGGCGATTATGTGTAATTCCCAAATGAATTTGATAAGTTTGATAAATATGCCAGAATTTCTCACTTTTTACTGGCGATTATGTAAAATTCCCAAATGAATTTGGTATGTTTGATAAATATGGCAGATTTTCACCCTTTTTATTGGCGATTATATATAATTTCCAAATGAATTTGGTAAGTTTGATAAATATGCCAGAATTTCTCACTTTTTACTGGCGATTCTGTAAAATTGAAAAATGAGTTTGGTAAGTTTAATAAATATGCCAGAATTTCTCACTTTTACTGGCGATTACGTATAATTCCCAAATGAATTTTGTAGGTTTCTTAAATATGCCAGAATTTCTCACTTTTTACTGACGATTATGTAATTTTCCGAAATGAATCTGGTAAGTTTGATAAATATGCCAGAATTTCTCACTTTTTACTGACGATTATGTAATTTTCCCAAATGAATCTGGTAAGTTTGATAAAAATGCCAGAATTTCTCCCTTCTTACTTATACGATTATGTATAATTCACAAATGAATTTGGTAAGTTTGATAAATATGCCAGAATTTCTGCCTTTTTATTGGCGATTATGTATAATTCCCAAATGAATTTGGTAAGTTTGATAAATATGCCAGAATTTCTCACTTTTACTGGCGATTATGTAAAATTCCCAAATGAATTTGGTAAGTTTGATAAATAAACCAGAATTTCTCACTTTTTACTGGCGATTATGTAAAATTCCCAAATGAATTAGGTAAGTTTGATAAATATGCCAGATTTTCACTCTTTTTATTGGCGATTATATATAATTCCCAAATGAATTTGGTAAGTTTGATAAATATGCCAGAATTTCTCACTTTTTACTGGCGATTATGTAAAATTCCGAAATGAATTTGGTAAGTTTGAAAAATATGCCAGAATTTTTCCCTTCTTACTGGCGATTATGTATAATTCCCAAATGAATTTGGTAAGTTTGATAAACATGCCAGAATTTCTTCCTTTTTACTGGCGATTATGTATAATCCGCAAATGAATTTGGTAAGTTTGATAAATATGCCAGAATTTCTCCCTTTTTACTGGAGATTATGTGTAATTCCCAAATGAATTTGGTAAGTTTGATAAATATGCGAGATTTTCACCCTTTTTATTGGCGATTATGTGTAATTCCCAAATGAATTTGATAAGTTTGATAAATATGCCAGAATTTCTCACTTTTTACTGGCGATTATGTAAAATTCCCAAATGAATTTGGTAAGTTTGATAAATAAAGCAGAATTTCTCACTTTTTACTGGCGATTGTGTAAAATTCCCAAATGAATTTGGTAAGTTTGATAAATATGCCAGATTTTCACCCTTTTTATTGGCGATTATATATAATTTCCAAATGAATTTGGTAAGTTTGATAAATATGCCAGAATTTCTTCCTTTTTACTGGCGATTATGTATAATTCCGAAATGAATTTGGTAAGTTTGATAAATATGCCAAAATTTCTCCCTGTTTACTGGCGATTATGTATAATTCCGAAATGAGTTTGGTAAGTTTGATAAATATGCCAGAATTTCTCCCTGTTTACTGGCGATTATGTATAATTCCGAAATGAATTTGGTAAGTTTGATAAATATGCCAGAATTTGTGCCTTTTTACTGGCGATTATGTATAATTCCCAAATGAATTTGGTAAGTTTGATAAATATGCCAGAATTTCTCCCTTGTTACTGGCGATTATGTATTATTCCCAAATGAATTTGGTAAGTTTGATAAATATGCCAGAATTTCTCCCTTGTTACTGGCGATTATGTATAATTCCCAAATTAATTTGGTAAGTTTGATTAATATGCCAGAATTTCTCCCTGTTTACTGGCGATTATGTAAAATTGGCAAATGAATTTGGTAAGTTTGATAAATATGCCAGAATTTCTCCCTTTTAACTGGAGATTATGTATAATTCCCAAATGAATTTGGCAAGTTTAATAAATATGCCAGAATTTCTCCCTTTTTACTGGCGATTATGTATAGTTCCCAAATGAATTTGGTAAGTTTGATAAATATGCCAGAATTTCTCCCTTCTTACTGGCGATTATGTATAATTCCGAATTGAATTTGGTAAGTTTAATAAATATGCCAAATTTATCCCATTTTACTGGCGACTATGTAAAATTCCCAAATGAATTTATTAAGTTTGATAAATATACCAGAATTTCTCGCTTTTTACTGACGATTATGTATAATTCAGAAATGAATTTGGTAAGTTTGATAAATATACCAGAATATCTCCCTTTTTATTGGCGATTATGTATAATTCCCAAATGAATTTGGCAAGTTTGATAAATATGCCAGAATTTCTCCCTGTTTCCTGGCGATTATGTATAATTCCAAAATGAATTTGGTAAGTTTGATAAATATGCCAGAATTTCTCTCTTCTTACTGGCGATTATGTATAATTCCGAAATGAATTTGGTAAGTTTAATAAATATGCCAAATTTATCCCATTTTACTGGCGATTATGTAAAATTCCCAAATGAATTTGGTAAGTTTGATAAATATGCGAGAATTTCTTGCTTTTTACTGACGATTATGTATAATTCAGAAATGAATTTGGTAAGTTTGATAAACATGCCAGAATTTCTCCCTTTTTATTGGCGATTATGTATAATTCTCAAATGAATTTTGTAAGTTTGATAAAAATGCCAGAGTTTCTCACTTTTACTGGCGATAATGTATAATTCCGGAATGAATTTGGTAAGTTCAATAAATATGCCAGAATTTGTCCCATTTTACTGGCGATTATGCAAAATTCCCAAATGAATTTGGTAAGTTTGAGAAATATGCCAGAATTTCTCGCTTTTTACTGACGATTATGTATAATTCAGAAATGAATTTGGTAAGTTTGATAAATATACCAGAATATCTCCCTTTTTACTGGCAATTATGTATAATTTCCAAATGAATTTGGTAAGTTTGATGAATATGCCAGAATTTCTCACTTTTTACTGGCGATTATGTAAAATTGAAAAATGAATTTTGTAGGTTTCTTAAATATGCCAGAATTTCTCACTTTTTACTGACGATTATGTAATTTTCCGAAATGAATCTGGTAAGTTTGATAAATATGCCAGAATTTCTCACTTTTTACTGACGATTATGTAATTTTTCCCAAATGAATCTGGTAAGTTTGATAAAAATGCCAGAATTTCTCCCTTCTTACTTATACGATTATGTATAATTCACAAATGAATTTGGTAAGTTTGATAAACATGCCAGAATTTCTCCCTTTTTACTGCCGATTATGTATAATCCCCAAATGAATTTGGTAAGTTTGATAAATATGCCAGAATTTTTGCCTTTTTATTGGCGATTATGTATAATTCCCAAATGAATTTGGTAAGTTTGATAAATATGCCAGAATTTCTCACTTTTACTGGCGATTATGTAAAATTCCCAAATGAATTTGGTAAGTTTGATAAATAAACCAGAATTTCTCACTTTTTACTGGCGATTATGTAAAATTCCCAAATGAATTAGGTAAGTTTGATAAATATGCCAGATTTTCACTCTTTTTATTGGCGATTATATATAATTCCCAAATGAATTTGGTAAGTGTGATAAATATGCCAGAATTTCTCACTTTTTACTGGCGATTATGTAAAATTCCCAAATGAATTTGGTAAGTTTGATAAATAAACCAGAATTTCTCACTTTTTTCTGGCGATTATGTAAAATTCCCAAATGAATTTGGTAAGTTTGATAAATATGCCAGAATTTCTCCCTTTTTACTGGAGATTATGTGTAATTCCCAAATGAATTTGGTAAGTTTGATAAATATGCGAGATTTTCACCCTTTTTATTGGCGATTATGTGTAATTCCCAAATGAATTTGATAAGTTTGATAAATATGCCAAAATTTCTCCCTGTTTACTGGCGATTATGTATAATTCCGAAATGAGTTTGGTAAGTTTGATAAATATGCCAGAATTTCTCCCTGTTTACTGGCGATTATGTATAATTCCGAAATGAATTTGGTAAGTTTGATAAATATGCCAGAATTTGTGCCTTTTTACTGGCGATTATGTATAATTCCCAAATGAATTTGGTAAGTTTGATAAATATGCCAGAATTTCTCCCTTGTTACTGGCGATTATGTATTATTCCCAAATGAATTTGGTAAGTTTGATAAATATGCCAGAATTTCTCCCTTGTTACTGGCGATTATGTATAATTCCCAAATTAATTTGGTAAGTTTGATTAATATGCCAGAATTTCTCCCTGTTTACTGGCGATTATGTAAAATTGGCAAATGAATTTGGTAAGTTTGATAAATATGCCAGAATTTCTCCCTTTTAACTGGAGATTATGTATAATTCCCAAATGAATTTGGCAAGTTTAATAAATATGCCAGAATTTCTCCCTTTTTACTGGCGATTATGTATAGTTCCCAAATGAATTTGGTAAGTTTGATAAATATGCCAGAATTTCTCCCTTCTTACTGGCGATTATGTATAATTCCGAATTGAATTTGGTAAGTTTAATAAATATGCCAAATTTATCCCATTTTACTGGCGACTATGTAAAATTCCCAAATGAATTTATTAAGTTTGATAAATATACCAGAATTTCTCGCTTTTTACTGACGATTATGTATAATTCAGAAATGAATTTGGTAAGTTTGATAAATATACCAGAATATCTCCCTTTTTATTGGCGATTATGTATAATTCCCAAATGAATTTGGCAAGTTTGATAAATATGCCAGAATTTCTCCCTGTTTCCTGGCGATTATGTATAATTCCAAAATGAATTTGGTAAGTTTGATAAATATGCCAGAATTTCTCTCTTCTTACTGGCGATTATGTATAATTCCGAAATGAATTTGGTAAGTTTAATAAATATGCCAAATTTATCCCATTTTACTGGCGATTATGTAAAATTCCCAAATGAATTTGGTAAGTTTGATAAATATGCGAGAATTTCTTGCTTTTTACTGACGATTATGTATAATTCAGAAATGAATTTGGTAAGTTTGATAAACATGCCAGAATTTCTCCCTTTTTATTGGCGATTATGTATAATTCTCAAATGAATTTTGTAAGTTTGATAAAAATGCCAGAGTTTCTCACTTTTACTGGCGATAATGTATAATTCCGGAATGAATTTGGTAAGTTCAATAAATATGCCAGAATTTGTCCCATTTTACTGGCGATTATGCAAAATTCCCAAATGAATTTGGTAAGTTTGAGAAATATGCCAGAATTTCTCGCTTTTTACTGACGATTATGTATAATTCAGAAATGAATTTGGTAAGTTTGATAAATATACCAGAATATCTCCCTTTTTACTGGCAATTATGTATAATTTCCAAATGAATTTGGTAAGTTTGATGAATATGCCAGAATTTCTCACTTTTTACTGGCGATTATGTAAAATTGAAAAATGAATTTTGTAGGTTTCTTAAATATGCCAGAATTTCTCACTTTTTACTGACGATTATGTAATTTTCCGAAATGAATCTGGTAAGTTTGATAAATATGCCAGAATTTCTCACTTTTTACTGACGATTATGTAATTTTCCGAAATGAATCTGGTAAGTTTGATAAATATGCCAGAATTTCTCACTTTTTACTGACGATTATGTAATTTTTCCCAAATGAATCTGGTAAGTTTGATAAAAATGCCAGAATTTCTCCCTTCTTACTTATACGATTATGTATAATTCACAAATGAATTTGGTAAGTTTGATAAACATGCCAGAATTTCTCCCTTTTTACTGCCGATTATGTATAATCCCCAAATGAATTTGGTAAGTTTGATAAATATGCCAGAATTTTTGCCTTTTTATTGGCGATTATGTATAATTCCCAAATGAATTTGGTAAGTTTGATAAATATGCCAGAATTTCTCGCTTTTTACTGACGATTATGTATAATTCAGAAATGAATTTGGTAAGTTTGATAAATATACCAGAATATCTCCCTTTTTACTGGCAATTATGTATAATTTCCAAATGAATTTGGTAAGTTTGATGAATATGCCAGAATTTCTCACTTTTTACTGGCGATTATGTAAAATTGAAAAATGAATTTTGTAGGTTTCTTAAATATGCCAGAATTTCTCACTTTTTACTGACGATTATGTAATTTTCCGAAATGAATCTGGTAAGTTTGATAAATATGCCAGAATTTCTCACTTTTTACTGACGATTATGTAATTTTCCGAAATGAATCTGGTAAGTTTGATAAATATGCCAGAATTTCTCACTTTTTACTGACGATTATGTAATTTTTCCCAAATGAATCTGGTAAGTTTGATAAAAATGCCAGAATTTCTCCCTTCTTACTTATACGATTATGTATAATTCACAAATGAATTTGGTAAGTTTGATAAACATGCCAGAATTTCTCCCTTTTTACTGCCGATTATGTATAATCCCCAAATGAATTTGGTAAGTTTGATAAATATGCCAGAATTTTTGCCTTTTTATTGGCGATTATGTATAATTCCCAAATGAATTTGGTAAGTTTGATAAATATGCCAGAATTTCTCACTTTTACTGGCGATTATGTAAAATTCCCAAATGAATTTGGTAAGTTTGATAAATAAACCAGAATTTCTCACTTTTTACTGGCGATTATGTAAAATTCCCAAATGAATTAGGTAAGTTTGATAAATATGCCAGATTTTCACTCTTTTTATTGGCGATTATATATAATTCCCAAATGAATTTGGTAAGTGTGATAAATATGCCAGAATTTCTCACTTTTTACTGGCGATTATGTAAAATTCCCAAATGAATTTGGTAAGTTTGATAAATAAACCAGAATTTCTCACTTTTTTCTGGCGATTATGTAAAATTCCCAAATGAATTTGGTAAGTTTGATAAATATGCCAGAATTTCTCCCTTTTTACTGGAGATTATGTGTAATTCCCAAATGAATTTGGTAAGTTTGATAAATATGCGAGATTTTCACCCTTTTTATTGGCGATTATGTGTAATTCCCAAATGAATTTGATAAGTTTGATAAATATGCCAGAATTTCTCACTTTTTACTGGCGATTGTGTAAAATTCCCAAATGAATTTGGTAAGTTTGATAAATATGCCAGATTTTCACCCTTTTTATTGGCGATTATATATAATTTCCAAATGAATTTGGTAAGTTTGATAAATATGCCAGAATTTCTTCCTTTTTACTGGCGATTATGTATAATTCCCAAATGAATTTGGTAAGTTTGATAAACATGCCAAAATTTCTCCCTGTTTACTGGCGATTATGTATAATTCCGAAATGAGTTTGGTAAGTTTGATAAATATGCCAGAATTTCTCCCTGTTTACTGGCGATTATGTATAATTCCGAAATGAATTTGGTAAGTTTGATAAATATGCCAGAATTTGTGCCTTTTTACTGGCGATTATGTATAATTCCCACATGAATTTGGTAAGTTTGATAAATATGCCAGAATTTCTCCCTTGTTACTGGCGATTATGTATTATTCCCAAATGAATTTGGTAAGTTTGAAAAATATGCCAGAATTTCTCCCTTGTTACTGGCGGTTATGTATAATTCCCAAATTAATTTGGTAAGTGTGATTAATATGCCAGAATTTCTCCCTGTTTACTGGCGATTATGTAAAATTGGCAAATGAATTTGGTAAGTTTGATAAATATGCCAGAATTTCTCCCTTTTAACTGGAGATTATGTATAATTCCCAAATGAATTTGGCAAGTTTAATAAATATGCCAGAATTTCTCCCTTTTTACTGGCGATTATGTATAGTTCCCAAATGAATTTGGTAAGTTTGGTAAATATGCCAGAGTTTCTCCCTTTTCACTGGCGATTATGTATAATTCCGAAATGAATTTGGTAAGTTTGATAAATATGCCAGAATTTCTCCCTTCTTACTGGCGATTATGTATAATTCCGAATTGAATTTGGTATGTTTAATAAATATGCCAAATTATCCCATTTTACTGGCGACTATGTAAAATTCCCAAATAAATTTATTAAGTTTGATAAATATACCAGAATTTCTCGCTTTTTACTGACGATTATGTATAATTCAGAAATGAATTTGGTAAGTTTGATAAATATACCAGAATATCTCCCTTTTTATTGGCGATTATGTATAATTCCCAAATGAATTTGGTAAGTTTGATAAATATGCCAGAATTTCTCCCTGTTTCCTGGCGATTATGTATAATTCCGAAATGAATTTGGTAAGTTTGATAAATATGCCAGAATTTCTCCCTTTTTACTGGCGATTATGTATAAATCCCAAATGAATTTGGTAAGTTTGATGAATATGCCAGAATTTCTCCCTTGTTACTGGCGATTACGTATAATTCCCAAATGAATTTGGTAAGTTCGATAAATATGCCAGAATTTCTCAATTTTTACTGGCGATTATGTGTAATTCCCAAATGAATTTGGTAATTTTGGTAAATATGCCAGAATTTCTCCCTTCTTACTGGCGATTATGTATAATTCCGAAATGAATTTCGTAAGTTTGATAAATATGCCAGAATTTCTCACTTTTTACTGGCGATTTTGTACAATTCCCAAATGAATTTGGTAAGTTTGATAAATATGCCAAAATTTCTCACTTTTTACTCGCGATTATGTATAATTCCCAAATGAATTTGGTAAGTTTGATAAATATGCCAGAATTTCTCCCATTTTACTGGCGATTATGTATAATTCCCAAATGAATTTGGTAAGTTTGATAAACATGCCAGAATTTCTCCGTTTTTACTGGCGATTATGCATAATTCTCAAATGAAATTTGTAAGTTTGATAAAAATGCCAGAGTTTCTCACTTTTACTGGCGATAATGTATAATTCCGGAATGAATTTGGTAAGTTTGATAAATATGCCAGAATTTCTCCCTTTTTACTGGCGATTATGTATAATTCCCAAACGAATTTGGTAAGTTTGATAAATATGCCAGAATTTCTCCCTTTTTTACTTGCGATTATGTATAATTCCCAAATGATTTTGATTAGTTTGATAAGTATGACAGAATTTCTCACTTTTACTGGCGATTATGTATAATTCCCAAATGAATTTAGTAAGTTTGATAAATATGTCAGAATTTCTCACTTTTACTGGCGATTATGTATTAATTCCCAAGTGAATTTGATAAGTTGATATATTCCACGAGTTATAGGGTTAAAACAGTGAAAAGCGCATCTGACATCTGAAAAACCAAAAATGACACTTTTCACCCTAAAATGTATAGTCTAAAAGAGGAATCCGTCGTCCGAATGATAAAAAAAGCCACAAAAAATTTTAAGCCCAGTGACAAAGGAGAGAGAGAGAGGGACAAAGGAGAGAGAGAGACAATGTCAAGCAGGACCTTGTTAGAATTGGTGTGCAGTGGCAGAAGGAAGCAGATGTAGCTCAGTACAGATATGCTTGGAGAATTAAACTGCATGGTCTGGTTGGACCTCCTTAGCCCATGGCTGCTTGAGGATGATGATGATGACAAAGAATTAGTAAAGACGGCCATGTTAATCCTAGACCGGCGATTATGCATAATGTCATATGTAAACAGTGGTGAAAATAGGCCAGTATGCGCCGGTAAGGCTTAGCGGCAAGAAATTATTTGCCAGTACGGCGTACCGGTAAAACATTTTTCAGTAATTGCTGCTTTAAACGATTTCCTTCAGACCTTGATGCTCTTTTAACCGATAATTAAAAAAAGAAAATGCGGATCGTTATTTTTAAGAAAAATTCCTTGATTTCTAGTTCTACTACTATAGTTTGATTCTTTAGATCCTAGCTGCTTGAAAACCGCATACTTGAGGCCCGATTAGCCAAAGGAGACTGCGTTGGATTGGGTTATTTTACCTCTGAGCGGCACTTTTTTGTACACCATGGGCTAAATGGCCAGGTCACATGGACCCCGAAGGCTCAGAGAAGGTTGGGGAGGGGACCCACTGGAACAGCTGTTGGGAAACAGATAGTAGCCTCACGACAAGGCCATCCAGCGTGTTCTTTAACGTGCACAGGGTATGTCTCTCCCGCACACGGGGCCACGTCTTAACGTCCCATCCGACGGACGGCATCCTTTCCAAGCCCATCGGTGTCCCCTACTGACCGTGGGCAGGGCGGGGAATTTTGCGGAGATAAATCTCAACGCTGACCCAGCTGGGACTCGAACCTGGGAACTACAGATTACGAGCCTGGCGCGCTACCGACTGAGCCACCCCCGCCCCAAAAGGATACTATGAAAAGAGAACAGAACTAGATGGACAAAGGCGATTCCAACCAAAGCCGTGCCTCGTGGTTTGTAAGTATTGAGGACAATGCACATTCACATCCCACATAGTTGTCTGGGCTCGGTCTTGACCAGAGGCAGAACAGGGAAAACGGGCTGACAAATCAAAGAAATTTATTTGTGATTTTCAAATTTTCTTCCAAATATATATTTTTTAATAATTTATATTCTGCTCGATTGAGAATTGTAACATTTCTGAAAATGACGGAAGACAATTTAAGTGAGGACGATTGTTGACGTGCTTCCCCAAATTTACGTAATGAGTTTGAACGATGGAGGGGATGTTAAAATTTGTTGAGTTTTTTTATTACTGCAAATTCATAGAAAAATAGATTATTTAAAATCAGTTTTATCAATTAATCGCCTAACATTAGACTACTAGGGTAGTATAATTCAGAAACTAATACACGTTTCTTCAATTTCAATGTTCCACAAAAGTTGCTATATTATATTTTAAATATAAATTTTGATTAGCACTATAAATAAGGTTTCTGAGATTTAAAGCCATTTTTACGATCTCAGGATATTTAAGTAAATTCCGCCCCACCCTCCCTCCAAAAAAATCCAGATAATAACAATATATTTATTCAGAAATAATAATCATAATCATTAATTTTATTTCAAAACTTTATTGATTAAAAAATATGTTATCTTTTAAATTTAGATTCATACTTTAATTATCTTTACAACTTTTTAACAAACTTTTTGTTCCGGCTTCCTAATATATTCTAAAAATGTTGCACAATTCACATTATACTTAGTTTTTGTGCATAATTCTACGTTCACTGTTTTCTCTTTTTCTTTTTTCTTCAAATCTAGCATTAAAAATATAGGAATTGATAATAAATTTTTTGAAAATGTGTTTAGCACTGATTTCGAACTGAAGTGCAACGTTTGGGCTGGTTTGGGGCTGGTTTTTCTAGCCATTTTAGCGGGTTGAGCTTGGTTGAACCTGCTAATCGTGCATACAATCTACGGATCTCCATATTTCATAACCTGCGCAGGCCGTGGTAGTGCAAATGGCACCATCTATTTGATCATTTCAAAAACGCAATTGCAAAAACCGGAGTCTCAAGACAGATGTTAAAATTTGGAATTTCTGGATGAAAACCGAAGGTGGGAGTCGTAACTGTAAACGAAGTATTTATAACTTTTTTCTTGATAAGTTACCTAGAGAACAGAGAACCAAATTATACAGGCCGTCTTGCACAAGAATAGCACAGAACAAACAACCATGCCACTTCCCAGGATTCGAACCCGGATCCCAGTTGCTTCGGCGTCACCGCTAGGTAACGTGATACCATTGCACACTGTAGTGGCTTGTAAATTTTTATAACAATAAAAACTCCGTAGTATAAAACACAAGATATCTTTATACTAAATTATAAAAAAATATATATATACCCTTTTAAGCAGGTGCTTGCCACAGAGGTCTGATAGGAGCCTGTCAGTTTATACGCCATAGCGAATATCTGTGAGTATGGGGGACTTCATCAGAAAAATAACCAACCATCCAAACATTACCCGGGGCTCGAAGCTCAGCCCCTTTGATCAGTAAAATTCGGTCACGTGGTGACTACATTACTAAATTAGCTGAGAATATAATACTCAAAAAAATTGGCTAAACTGGATAACCAAAACAATAAAAAAAAATATCGCATTTCAAAATGCATATATAGAGCTATTTTAATACGGTGCCTCTGGTCCAACGGCAATATAATTATAATATTGACACCCGCGGGACAACAGAAAAGCCTTTAGGGGTCTGGATCAAAATATGAAATATTCTCTTTTCTTCCAGAGGTACGGAATAAAGGTGGAATTCCTCCCCTACTCACGGAAAGTCGTACCACATCCCCCCTCTCCAAATGCAGTTGTCACCCTCCCCTGTTCCTCTCTTTTGCTATGGACTGTGTTCCTTACAAAAATGATAAAGAAGAAACCTACAAAAGGGCAAGATGAAAAAAAAGGTTTTCCTTCTTATTGTTTACCTTCGTTCAGAATGGCCTGAGGTAGACACTCTTACTAAGGCAAGAAAGGTTTCCTATGAATTTTAAAATGTTAAATTGTCCTTAAATTGATGTTCTTGAATTCTCTTTCGAATGATACCAAGAACGATTCTCTCTCTTTGGAAGAAAAATTTATCTTTCAATTTTTCATCACTACCGTTGGGGTTCTTCCTGTTTTTCTCCTCAACTATTCAAGATTTGATATCTTGAATTCAAATTCATTCAAAAACAGTTTTGATGTTCTTGAAATTCTCTTTCGAATGATACCAACAATGATGATCTAGGACCATTTGGAAGAAAAATTTATCATCCAAATTTTTCATCACGGCAGTTTGGGGTTTTCTCCTTAACTATTCAAGATATCAACTTCATTCAAATACAGAGTTGATGTTCTTGAAATTTTCTTTCGAATGATATCAAGAACGATGCTCTAGCACCATTTGGAAGAAAAATTTATCATCCAATTTTTCACACTAGAGATTGGGGTTTTCTCCTCAACTATTCGAGATATCACCTTCATTCAAAGACAATGTTGATGTTCTTGAAATTCTCTTTCGAATGATACCAAGAACGATGCTCTAGGACCATTTGGAAGAAAAATTTATCGTCCAATATTCCACCACTGCAGTTTGGGGTTTTCTCCTTAACTATTCGAGATATCAAGTTCATTCAAAGACAGGGTTGATGTTTTTGAAATTCTCTTATCGAATGGAACTCTAGGACCTCTAGGACCATTTGGAAAAAAAATTATCTTCCAATTTTTTACCACAACAGTTGGGTTTTTACCCTCAACTATTCGAGATATCAACTTCATTCAAAGACAGGGTTGATGTTCTTGAAATTCTCTTTCGAATGATACCAAGAACGATGCTCTATGATGATTTGGAACAAAAATGTTTCACCCAATTTTTCACCATGGCAGTTTGGGGTTTTCTCCTTAACTATTCGAGATCTGAACTATATTAAAAGACAGGGTTGATGTTCTTGAAATTTTCTTTCCAATGATACCAAGAACGATGTTCTAGGACCATTTGGAAGAAAAATTTATCTTCCAATTTTTTACTACTACAGTTGGTTTTTTTTGTTTTTCACCTGAACTCTTCGAGATATCAACTTCATTCAAAGACAAGGTTGATGTTCTTGAAATTCTCTTTCGAATGATACAAAGAACGATGCTCTAGGACAATTTGGAACAAAAATTTATCATCCAAATTTTTCACCACTGCAGTTTGGGGTTTTCTCCTCAACTATTCGAGATATCAACTTCATTCAAAGACACGGTTAATGTTCTTGAAATTTTCTTTCGAATGATACCAAGAACGATGTTCTAGGACCATTTCGAACAAAAATTTATCATCCAAAATTTTCAACACTGCACTTTGGGGTTTTCTCCACAACTATTCGAGATATCAACTTCATTCAAAGACAGGGCTGATGCCCTTGAAATTCTCATTCGACTGATATGAAGAACGATGCTCTACGACCATTTGGAAGAAAAATTCATCGTCCAATTTTTCACCACGGCAGTTTGGGGTTTTCTCCTCAACTATTCGAGATATCAACTTTATTCAAAGACAGGGTTGATGTTCTTGAAATTTTCTTTCGAATGATACCAAGAACGATGCTCTAGGATCATTTGGAAGAAAAATTTATTATCCAATTTTTCACCACTGCAGCTTGGGGTTTTCTCCTCAACTATTCGAGATATCACCTTCATTCAAAAACAGTGTTGATGTTCTTGAAATTCACTTTCGAATGATTCCAAGAACGATGCTCTAGGACCATTCGAAGAAAAATTTATCTTCCAATTTTTTACCACTACAGTTGGATTTTTTTTGTTTTTCACCTGAACTATTCGAGATATCAATTTCATTCAAAGACAAGGTTGATGTTCTTGAAATTCTCTTTCGAATGATACAAAGAACTATGCTCTAGGACCATTTGGAACAAAAATTTATCATCCAAATTTTTCACCACAGCAGTTTGGGTTTTTTGCTCAACTATTCGCGATATCAACTTTATTCAAAAACAGTGTTGATGTTCTTGAAATTCTCTTTCGAATGATACCAAGAACGATGCTCTAGGACCATTTGGAAGAAAAATATATTATCCAATTTTTCGCCACTGCAGTTTGGGGTTTTCTACTCAACTATTCGTGACAGTGTTGATGTTATTGAAATTCTCTTTCGAATGATAACAAGAACGATGCTCTAGGACCATTTGGAAGAAAAATTAATCTTTCAATTTTTTACCACAATAGTTGAGGTTTTTCTCCTTAACTATTCGAGATATCAACTTTATTCAAAGTCAGGGTTGATGTTCCTGAAATTCTCTTTCGAATGATACGAAGAACGATGCTCTATGAAGATTTGCAAGAAAAATTTATCTTCCAATTTTTTACCACTAAAGTTGGGGTTTTTCCTCTTTTTCTCCTGAACTATTCGAGATATCAACTTCATTCAAAGACAAGGTTGATGTTCTTGAAATTCTCTTTCGAATGATACAAAGAACGATGCTCTAGGACAATTTGGAACAAAAATTTATCATCCAAATTTTTCACCACTGCAGTTTGGGGTTTTCTCCTCAACTATTCGAGATATCAACTTCATTCAAAGACACGGTTAATGTTCTTGAAATTTTCTTTCGAATGATACCAAGAACGATGTTCTAGGACCATTTCGAACAAAAATTTATCATCCAAAATTTTCAACACTGCACTTTGGGGTTTTCTCCTCAACTATTCGAGATATCAACTTCATTCAAAGACAGGGCTGATGCCCTTGAAATTCTCATTCGACTGATATGAAGAACGATGCTCTACGACCATTTGGAAGAAAAATTCATCGTCCAATTTTTCAAAACTGCAGTTTGGGGTTTTCTCCTCAACTATTGGAGATATCAACTTTACTCAAAGACAGGGTTGATGTTCTTGAAATTTTCTTTCGAATGATACCAAGAACGATGCTCTAGGATCATTTGGAAGAAAAATTTATTATCCAATTTTTCACCACTGCAGCT
The DNA here is from genome assembly GCA_038380435.1 of Ryuthela nishihirai. Taxonomy (NCBI): domain Eukaryota; kingdom Metazoa; phylum Arthropoda; class Arachnida; order Araneae; family Heptathelidae; genus Ryuthela; species Ryuthela nishihirai. The sequence continues at coordinate 74,995,544 of JAWZYU010000016.1, forward strand.
TGGGGTTTTCTCCTCAACTATTCGAGATATCACCTTCATTCAAAGACAGTGTTGATGTTCTTGAAATTCACTTTCGAATGATACCAGGAACGATGATCTAGGACAATTTGGAAGAAAAATTTATCATACAAATTTTTCATCACTGCAGTTTGGGGTTTTCTATTTAACTATTCGAGATATCAACTTCATTTAAAGACAGAGTTGATGTTCTTGAAATTTCCTTTCGAATGATATCAAGAATGATGCTCTAGCACTATTTGGAAGAAAAATTTATCATCCAAATTTCCACCATTGCAGTTTGGGGTTTTCTCCTTAACTATTCGAGATATCAACTTCATTCAAAGACAGGGTTGATGTTTTTGAAATTCTCTTATCGAATGATACCAAGAACGATGCTCTAGGACCATTTGGAAAAAAAAAATTATCTTCCAAATTTTTACCACAAGAGTTGGGGTTTTTACCCTCAACTATTCGAGATATCAACTTCATTCAAAGACAGGGTTGATGTTCTTGAAATTTTCTTTCGAATGATACCAAGAACGATGCTCTCTGACGATTTGGAAGAAAAATTTATCACCCAATTTTTCACCACTGCAGTTTGGGGTTTTCTCCTTAACTATTCGAGATCTGAACTATAATCAAAGACAGAGTTGATGTTCTTGAAACTTGCTTTCGAATGATACCATGAACGATGCTCTAGGACCATTTGGAAGAAAAATTTATCATGCAATTTTTAACCACTGCAGTTTGGGGTTTTCTCCTCAACTATTCGAGATATCAACTTCATTCAAAGACACGGTTAATGTTCTTGAAATTTTCTTTCGAATGATACCAAGAACGATGTTCTAGGACCATTTCGAACAAAAATTTATCATCCAAAATTTTCAACACTGCACTTTGGGGTTTTCTCCTCAACTATTCGAGATATCAACTTCATTCAAAGACAGGGCTGATGCCCTTGAAATTCTCATTCGACTGATATGAAGAACGATGCTCTACGACCATTTGGAAGAAGAATTCATCGTCCAATTTTTCACCACTGCAGTTTGGGGTTTTCTCCTCAACTATTCGAGATATCAACTTTATTCAAAGACAGGGTTGATGTTCTTGAAAATTTCTTTCGAATGATACCAAGAACGATGCTCTAGGATCATTTGGAAGAAAAATTTATTATCCAATTTTTCACCACTGCAGCTTGGGGTTTTCTCCTCAACTATTCGAGATATCACCTTCATTCAAAGACAGTGTTGATGTTCTTGAAATTCACTTTCGAATGATACCAGGAACGATGATCTAGGACAATTTGGAAGAAAAAGTTATCATACAAAATTTTCATCACTGCAGTTTGGGGTTTTCTATTTAACTATTCTAGATATCAACTTCATTTAAAGAGAGAGTTGATGTTCTTGAAATTTTCTTTCGAATGATATCAAGAATGATGCTCTAGCACTATTTGGAAGAAAAATTTATCATCCAAATTTCCACCATTGCAGTTTGGGGTTTTCTCCTTAACTATTCGAGATGCCAACTTCATTCAAAGACAGGGTTGATGTTTTTGAAATTCTCTTATCGAATGATACCAAGAACGATGCTCTAGGACCATTTGGAAAAAAAAATTATCTTCCAAATTTTTACCACAAGAGTTGGGGTTTTTACCCTCAACTATTCGAGATATCAACTTCATTCAAAGACAGGGTTGATGTTCTTGAAATTCTCTTTCGAATGATACCAAGAACGATGCTCTATGACGATTTGGAAGAAAAATTTATCACCCAATTTTTCACCACTGCAGTTTGGGGTTTTCTCCTTAACTATTCGAGATCTCAACTATAATCAAAGACAGAGTTGATGTTCTTGAAACTTGCTTTCGAATGATACCATGAACGATGCTCTAGGACCATTTGGAAGAAAAATTTATCATGCAATTTTTAACCACTGCAGTTTGGGGTTTTCTCCTTAACTATTCGAGATATCAACTTTATTCAAAGACAGGGTTGATCTTCTTGAAATTTACTTTCGAATGATTCCAAGAACGATGCTCTAGGACCATTCGAAGAAAAATTTATCTTCCAATTTTTTACCACTACAGTTGGATTTTTTTTGTTTTTCACCTGAACTATTCGAGATATCAACTTCATTCAAAGACAAGGTTGATGTTCTTGAAATTCTCTTTCGAATGATACAAAGAACTATGCTCTAGGACCATTTGGAACAAAAGTTTATCATCCAAATTTTTCACCACAGCAGTTTGGGGTTTTTTGCTCAACTATTCGCGATATCAACTTTATTCAAAAACAGTGTTGATGTTCTTGAAATTCTCTTTCGAATGATACCAAGAACGATGCTCTAGGACCATTTGGAAGAAAAATATATTATCCAATTTTTCGCCACTGCAGTTTGGGGTTTTCTACTCAACTATTCGTGACAGTGTTGATGTTATTGAAATTCTCTTTCGAATGATAACAAGAACGATGCTCTAGGACCATTTGGAAGAAAAATTAATCTTTCAATTTTTTACCACAATAGTTGAGGTTTTTCTCCTTAACTATTCGAGATATCAACTTTATTCAAAGTCAGGGTTGATGTTCCTGAAATTCTCTTTCGAATGATACGAAGAACGATGCTCTATGAAGATTTGCAAGAAAAATTTATCTTCCAATTTTTTACCACTAAAGTTGGGGTTTTTCCTCTTTTTCTCCTGAACTATTCGAGATATCAACTTCATTCAAAGACAAGGTTGATGTTCTTGAAATTCTCATTCGAATGATACCAAGAACGATGCTCTAGGACCATTTGGAAGAAAAATTTATCATCCGATTTTTCACCACTGCAGTTTGGGGGTTTCTCCTTAACTATTCAAGATATCAACTTCATTCAAAGACAGGGTTGATGTTCTTAAAATTCTCTTTCGAATAATACCAAGAACGATGCTCTAGGACCATTGGGAAGAAACATTTATGATCCAAATTTTCACCACTACAGCGTGGGGTTTTCCTGTTTTTCTCCTCACCTATTCAAGATATCAACTTCATTGTTGTCAGGGTTGATACTCTTGAAATTCTATTTCGAATGATACCAAGAACGATGCTCTAAGACCATTTGGAAGGAAAAGTTATCTTCCAATTTTTCACCACGACATTTGGGATTTTTCCCCTCAACTATTCGAGATATCACCGACATTCAACGATAGGGTTGATGTTCTTGAAATTCTCTTTCGAACGATATGAAGAACGATGCTCTAGGAACCTTTGGAAGAAAAATTTATCATCCAATATTTCACCAGTGCACTGTGGGGTTTTCCCTCAACTATTCGAGATACCACCTTCATTCAAAGTCAGTGTTGATGTTCTTGAAATACTCTTTCGAATGATACCAAGAACGATGCTCTAGGACCATTTGGAAGAAAAATATATGTTCCAATTTTTCACCACTGCAGTTTGGGGTTTCCTCCTTAACTATTCGAGATATCAACTTCATTCAAAGAGATGGTTGATGTTATTGAAAATTTTTTCGAATGATACCAAGAACGATGTTCTATGACCATTTGGAAGAAAAATTTATCTTCCAATTTTTCACCACTACAGTTGGAGTTTTTCCTCTTTTTCTCCTCAACTATTCGAGATATCAACTTCATTCAAATACAGGGTTGATGCTTTTGAAATTCTCTTTCGAAAGATAAAAAGAACGATGCTCTAGGATCATTTGGGTCAAAAACATATCATCTCATTTTTCACCACTGGAGTTTGGGGTTTTCTCCTCAACTAATCGAGATATCAAATTCATTCAAAGACAGTGTTGATGTTCTTGAAATTCTCTTTCGAATAATGCCAAGAACGATGCTCTAGGACCATTTGGAAGAAAAATTGATCATACAATTTTTCACCACTGCAGTTTGGGGTTTTCTCCTTAACTATTCGAGATATCTTCTTCATTCAAAGACAGGGTTGATGATCTTGAAATTCTATTTCGAATGATAACAAGAACGATCCTCTAGAACCATTTGGAAGAAAATTTATCTTCCAATATTTTACCAATATAGTTGATGTTTTTCTCTTTAACTGTTCGAGATATCAACTTCATTCAAAGACAGGGTTGATGTTCTTGAAATTCTCTTCCGAATGATACCAAGAACGATGCTCTATGACGATTTGTAAGAAAAATGACGATTTGTAAGAAAAATTTATCTTCCAATTTTTTACCACTAAAGTTGGGGTTTTTCCTCTTTTTCTCCTGAAGTATTCGAGATATCAACTTCATTCAAAGTCAAGGTTGATGTTCTTGAAATTCTCTTTCGAATGATACCAAGAACGATGCTCTAGGACCATTTGGAAGAAAAAATTATCATCCAATTTTTCACCACGGCAGTTTGGGGTTTTCCCCTTAAATATTCGAGATATCACCTGTATTCAAAGATAGGGTTGATGTTCTTGAAATTCTCTTTCGAACGATGCGAAGAACGATGCTCTAAGATCATTTGGAAGAAAAATTTATCATCTAATATTTCACCACTGCAGTTTGGGGTTTTCTCCTCAACTATTCGAGATATCACCTTCATTCAAAGTCAGTGTTGATATTCTTGAAATGCTCTTTCGAATGATACCAAGAACGATGCTCTAGGACAATTTGGAAGAAAAATTTATCATCCAATTTTTTACTACAGCAGTTTGGGGTTTTCTCCTTAAGTGTTCAAGATATCAACTTCATTCAAAAACAGGGTTGATGTTCTTAAAATTGTCTTTCGAATGATACCAAGAACGATGCTCTAGGACCATTTGGAAGAAACATTTATCATCCAATTTTTCACCACTATAGCTTGGGGTTTTCCTGTTTTTCTCCTCACCTATTCCTGATATCAACTTCATTCAAATACAGGGTTGATGCTTTTGAAATTCTATTTCGAATGATACCAAGAACGATGCTCTAGGACCATTTGGAAGAAAAAGTTATCTTCCAAATTTTCACCACTACATTTGGGGTTTTTCCCCTCAACTGTTCGAGATATCACCTACATTCAAAGATAGGATTGATGTTCTTGAAATTCTCTTTCAAACGATAGGAAGAACGATGCTCTAGTATCATTTGGAAGAAAAATTTATCATCCAATATTTCACCAGTGCAGTTTGGGTTTTCTCCTCAACTATTCGAGATATCACCTTCATTCAAAGTCAGTGTTGATATTCTGGAAATGCTCTTTCGAATGATACCAAGAACGATGCTCTAGGACCATTTGGAAGAAAAATATATCTTCCAAATTTTCACCACGGCAGTTTGGGATTTTCTCCTTAACTGTTCGAGATATCAACTTCATTCAAAGAGAGGGTTGATGTTGTTGAAATTTGCTTTCGAATGATACCAAGAAGGATGCTCTCTGACCATTTGGAAGAAACATTTATCATCCAGTTTTTCACCAAGGCAGTTTGGGGTTTTCTCCTCAACAATTCGAGATATCAACTTCATTCAAAGACAGAGTTGATGTTCTTGAAATTCTCTTTCAAATGATGCAAAGAACGATGCTCTAGGACCATTTGGAAGAAAAATTTATCTTCTAATTTTTTACCACTACAGTTGGGGTTTTTCCTGTTTTTCTCCTGAACTTTTCGCGATATCAACTTCATTCAAAGACAAGGTTGATGTTCTTGAAATTCTCTTTCGAGTGATACCAAGAACGATGCTCTAGGACGATTTGGAAGAAAAATTTATCATCCAATTTTTCACCACAGCAGTTTGGGGTTTTCTCCTCAACTATTTGAGAAATCACCTTCATTCAAAGACAGTGTTGACGTTCTTGAAATTCTCTTTCGAATGATACCAAGAACGATGCTCTAGGACCATTTAAAAAAAAAAAAAAAAAAAATTATCATCCAATTTTTTACCACTACAGTTGAGGTTTTTCTCCTTAACTATTCGATATATCAACTTTATTCAAAGAGAGAGTGGATGCTCTTGAAATTCTATTTTGAATGATACCAAGAATGATTCTCTAAGACCATTTGGAAAAAAAATTTATCTTCCAATTTTTCACTACAACTTTTGGGGTTTTTCCTCTCAACTATTCGAGATATCAACTTCATTGAAAGATAGGGTTGATGTTCTTGAAATTCTCTTTCGAATGATACCAAGAACGATGCTTTATGACGATTTGGAAGAAAAATTTATCACCCAATTTTTCACTACTACAGTTTTGGGTTTTCTCTTTAACTATTCGAGATCTCAACTTTATTCAAAGACAGGGTTGATGTTCTTGAAATTTTCTTTCGAATGATACCAAGAACGATACTCTAGGACCAATTTTAAAGAAAAATTTATCATCCAATTTTTAACCAGTGCTGTTTGGGGTTTTCTCCTTAACTATTGGAGATATCAACTTCATTCAAAAACAAGGTTGATGTTCTTGAAATTTTTCTTTCCAATGATACCAAGAACGATGTTCTGCGACCATTTGGAAGAAAAATTTATCTTCCAATTTTTTACCGCTACAGTTGGGGTTTTTGCTGTTTTTCAGAGACAAAGGTGTTGTTTTTGAAATTCTCTTATCGAATGATACCAAGAACGATGCTCTAGGACCATTTGGAAAAAAAAATTATCTTCCAATTTTTTACCACAACAGTTGGGGTTTTTACCCGCAACAATTCGAGATATCAACTTCATTCAAAGACAGGGTTGATGTTCTTGAAATTCTCCATCGAACGATACGAAGAACGATGATCTAGGATCATTTGGAAGAAAAATTTATCATCCAATATTTCACCACAGCACTTTGGGGTTTTCTCCTTAACTCTTCGAGATATCAACTTCATTCAAAAAGAGGGTTGATGTTCCTGAAATTTTCTTTCGAATGATACCAAGAACGATGCTCTATGACCATTTGGAAGAAAGATTTATCTTCCAATTTTTCACCACTACAGTTGGAGTTTTTCCTGTTTTTCTCCTCAACTATTCAAGATATCAAATTCATTCAGATACAGGGTTGATGCTTTTGAAATTCTCTTTGGAATGATACGGAGAACGGTGCTCTAGTACCATTTGGAAGAAAAATTGATCGTCCAAATTTTGACCACTACAGTTTGGGGTTTTCTCCATAACTATTCGAGATATCACCTTCATTCAAAGACAGGGTTGTTGTTTTTGAAATTCTCTTATCGAATGTTACCAAGAACGATGCTATAGGACCATTTGGAAGAAAAATTTACCATCCAATATTTCACCACAGCAGTTTGGGGTTTTCTCCTTAACTATTCGAGATATCAACTTCATTGAAAGACAGGGTTGAAGTTCTTGAAATTCTCTTTCGAACGATACGAAGAACGATGATCTAGGATCATTTGGAAGAAAAATTTATCATCCAATATTTCACCACAGCAGTTTGGGATTTTCTCCTTAAATGTTCGAGATATCACTTTCATTCAAAGACAGTGTTGAAGTTCTTGAAATTCTCTTTCGAATGATGCCAAGAACGATGCTCTAGGACCAATTGGAAGAAAAATTAATCGTCCACTTTTTAACCACTGCAGTTTGGGCTTTTCTCCTTAACTATTCGAGATATCTACTTCATTCAAAGACAGTGTTGATGATCTTGAAATTCTATTTCGAATGATAACAAGAACGATCCTCTAGAACCATTGGAAGAAAATTTATCTTCCAATATTTTACCAATATAGTTGATGTTTTTCTCTTTAACTGTTCGAGATATCAACTTCATTCAAAGACAGGGTTGATGTTCTTGAAATTCTCTTTCGAATGATACCAAGAACGATGCTCTATGACGATTTGTAAGAAAAATGACGATTTGTAAGAAAAATTTATCTTCCAATTTTTTACCACTAAAGTTGGGGTTTTTCCTCTTTTTCTCCTGAACTATTCGACATATCAATTTCATTCAAAGTCAAGGTTGATGTTCTTGAAATTCTCTTTCGAATGATACCAAGAACGATGCTCTAAGACCATTTGGAAGAAAAATTTATCATCCAATTTTTTACCACAGCAGTTTGGGGTTTTCTCCTTAAGTGTTCAAGATATCAACTTCATTCAAAAACAGGGTTGATGTTCTTAAAATTGTCTTTCGAATGATACCAAGAACGATGCTCTAGGACCATTTGGAAGAAACATTTATCATCCAATTTTTCACCACTATAGCTTGGGGTTTTCCTGTTTTTCTCCTCACCTATTCCTGATATCAACTTCATTCAAATACAGGGTTGATGCTTTTGAAATTCTATTTCGAATGATACCAAGAACGATGCTCTAGGACCATTTGGAAGAAAAAGTTATCTTCCAAATTTTCACCACTACATTTGGGATTTTTCCCCTCAACTGTTCGAGATATCACCTACATTCAAAGATAGGATTGATGTTCTTGAAATTCTCTTTCGAACGATAGGAAGAACGATGCTCTAGTATCATTTGGAAGAAAAATTTATCATCCAATAATTCACCAGTGCAGTTTGGGTTTTCTCCTCAACTATTCGAGATATCATCATCATCATCATCATCATCCTCAAGCAGCCATGGGCTACGGAGGTCCAACCAGACCGTGCAATTTAGTTCTCCAAGCAAGTCTATCCTGAGCTACATCTACTGCATCTGGCCACTGCACACCAATTCTAACAAGGTCCTGTTTGACATTGTCTGCCCACCGCATCCTAGGTCTCCCCTTCTTTCTGAGGCCTTTAGGCACACTGTTCATAACCCTATTCGCCAATCTATAATTATTCATACGGGCAACATGGCCAAACCAACGGAGTCTCTCTCTGCACAATATGCTGCTTAAAGGAGGTTGCAAACTCCTTTTCCTAATCTCATCATTAGTTACAAAGTTGAACCACCTAATGCCCAAGATACTGCGTAAGCATCTGGAATCAAAAGCATCTAGTTTCCTGTTATCTTGTTTACAAAGTGTCCAAGTTTCACTACCATAACTAACCCTAGAAAGAACCAAACTATTATACAGTCTAATTTTAGTCTTTAGGTGTATACGCCTATTTCTCCACACTCTCCATAGATTCTTAAAAGTCCCAGCAGCAATCCCTATTCGTCTGTTAATCTCATGCCGCACATCACCATTATCTGTTACATAGCTCCCAAGATAATTAAACTGTGACACCTGCTCAAGACTGCAACCATTCAGATTAACTGAATCACAGCCTGCCTGACCAATTTTCATCACTTTAGTTTTCTCTCTGTTTATAACCAAACCTACTCTACTACCAGTCTCATCAACAGCTCGAATGAAAGAGTTCATCTCATCAACATCATTTGCCAAAAGGGCTAAATCATCAGCATAATCTAAATCAGAAATTTTCGTATCTCCAGCCCATTTAAGGCCAAAATCTTTCCCTTGAAGTGAATTTCGCATAACATAATCAATAACCAAGCTAAAGAGAAAAGGAGACAAAATGCACCCTTGTCGAACACCAGAAGTAATGCTAAACCAATTGCTACAAGCCTTACCAACTCTCACACACGACTCAGTGTTATTATAGAGAGCTTTCATAATGTTAACTAACTTGTCTGGTATACCATATGATCTCACAATCAACCACAAATTATGACGATCAACAGAGTCGAAAGCCTTTTTGAAATCAACAAAGCTAGCAACCAAAGGTTTCTGAAACTCTAAACATTTCTCAAGAATCTGCCTAAGTGAAAATATCTGATCTACACATCCCCTACCACTTCTGAATCCACATTGCTCATCACGCAATTGCCTGTCAACCAGATTCTTAATTCTATTAAGCACAATCATGGAAAGAACTTTACCTGGAACAGAGAGTAGGCTGATACCCCTATAGTTATCACAAGAACTGCGATCACCTTTTTTGAAAATAGGGATAACAATAGCTCTGGTAAAATCCTTAGGAACCATGCCTTTATCATAAAAGAGATTCAGAATTTCAGTCATCCAAGTGGTAACCGAAACATTCCCAGCTCTAAGCATTTCCGTAGTAATTTCATCTACCCCTGGGGATTTATGAAGTTTAAGTTTAGAAACAGCCAAACTAACTTCAGATTGTGTTATAGGGCCAACATTAAAGCCACCAATGCATCTATCATCATTGCAAACAATGGGAGTAGAACTAACTACATTGTTTAGAACATCACTGAAATGCTCAGCCCACCTAGCCATGACAGAATCCTCCCCTTCTATAACCTTACCTTGTTTATCCTTCAATCCTTGTATGCCTGTCCGTTTTCTACCACACAAAACATTAACTATCTGGTACAGCTCTCTGCTGTTGTGCTGTCTAACTGCTTCCTCGGCTTTGTCAGCCAAACCATCAAGCCAAAAATTTTTATCAGCAGCTAACTGATCCTTTACAAGTTTATTAAGGTCTCTGTAATGCTTTCTATTAGGACTAGTAGGGTATTGATTAAGGGCATTCCTGCAGTTCTTTCTTTCCGAAATAAGCTCAAGTGCCTTATCACTCAGATAATTTTGCCTCTTCTGCTCCTTTTTTCCTAAAAGAGTACTGTTAGTGTCCAAAAAAGCCTGTTTAAAATGATCCCATTCTTCCTCAACTTCAGTAGTAAGCAAACCATGACTGTCATAATGACTAAGTAACCTATCATGGTAAGCTTTGGCTATAACTGGATCTTTCAGAGCTTCAGTATTAAAAGTAAATTTTTTAACCCTAGCACAACACTTTTTAAGTTTAAGTTGCAACACACTTTTAACAAGGTAATGGTCAGATCCAATTTCAGCTCCCCTATATGCCCTGGTATTCCTAACAGAACTAGTCCATTTGCTGTTAATTAATATGTAATCAATCATATTCTTATGCAGCCCATCAGGTGAAACCCATGTGTACTTATGTATGTCGCGGTGTTTGTAATAAGTGTTAGTTATTCTGAATCCATTGAGTTTACTTACCTGTAGGAGACGTTGCCCATTGCTATTGCAGCTACCAATACCAAAAGGGCCTATTACTCCTCCCCAAAGGTCAGAGTCAGTACCAACTTTGGCATTGAAGTCACCAAGAACAAGGGTAATATCTCCTTTCTTGACAGAATTCAAAATATCCTGAAGTTGTTCATAAAACCTATCCTTCTCATCCTCATCGGCATCCTCAGTGGGGGCATAACAGCAGATAACATTCAAGTCTTTAACGCTTGTCTGAAATTTTGCTGTAAGAAACCTTTCATTAATGCACTCATATCCTAGAAGAGCATCACTAGCGTGTCTGCTGAGAAGCAGACCCACGCCTTGGTGATGCTTTTTGTCGTCCCTCCCTGAAAAGAGAAATTTAAGATTATTTTTAAGAATCTGACCTTTATCTGTCCATCTGGTCTCTTGCAAGCCGAGAATATCTAAATTATAATGGTGGAATTCTTGTGTGAGGACATCAAGAGAAAAAGCTCTGTGCAGAGTCCTCACATTCCAACTACCTATGGAGAGAAAATGGTTAGTGGGATGTTTAAAGAAACTATGTTTATTGAGAGAGGGAATGCCGACAATATCAAACAGCCCCCTAATCGCAGACATGGGGCAAAGACCCGTTCCCCCACTACTAAAGGCTGAAGCCATCTACACTGGAAGACTTCCTCCAATGTAGAATTTGACGATGCCAATAGAAGCAAAGAGTTCAGGTGCCTGCGATGACTTCTGCTCAGGAATATCCACCAGCTGATAAACATATCCTGTGGATCTATTCACTTGGGGCTGTCAACCCACAAACAAAAAGAAAACACAGCGGAAGATTTTCCCTCCACAGAAGCCCACCAGTGCAGCAAAATCAGGATCCATAATCAAGCTCAGAGCCATATATCTGTCCAGTCCAGTAGGTTTATATGGTCAGCACCAGGACCCTGTGTGGTTGACCACTCCTCAGCAGGGTAGAAAAAAAAGAAAAGTAGCCATAGTTGTCCAGATCAGTAGGCCACACTAATCTGGCAGCCCTCCCCTTCCGTTCACTTCCACAAGAGAGTATCTCTTTTGAAAGTTACTAACGGTCCGCACCACGAGAAGGCGGGGTTGGACATTAGGTGCTAGGCCTGGCCGGTTCTATGCATCATCACATGGAAGAAAAATATATCTTCCAATTTTTCACCACGACAGTTTGGGATTTTCTCCTTAACTGTTCGAGATATCAACTTCATTCAAAGAGAGGGTTGATGTTGTTGAAATTTACTTTCGAATGATACCAAGAAGGATGCTCTCTGACCATTTGGAAGAAAAATTTATCTTCCAATTTTTCACCAACTACAGTTGGAGTTTTTTTATGTTTTTCTCTTCAACTATTCTAGATATCAACTTCATTCAAATACAGGGTTGATGCTTTTGAAATTCTCTTTCAAATGATGCAAAGAACGATGCTCTAGGACCATTTGGAAGAAAAATTGATCGTCCAATTTTTCACCACTGCAGTTTCGGGTTTTCTCCTTAACTATTCGAGATATCTACTTCATTCAAAGACAGGGTTGATGATCTTGAAATTCTATTTCGAACGATAACAAGAACGATGCTCTGGGACCATTTGGAAGAAAAATTTATCTTCCAATTTTTTTATACTACAGTTTGGGGTTTAATCCTTAACTATTCGAGATATTAATTTCATTCAAAGACAGGGCTGATGCTCTTGAAATTCTCATTCGACTGATATGAAGAACGATGCTCTAGGACCATAAGGAAGAAAAATTTATCATCCAATTTTTCACCACCGTAGTTTGGGGTTTTCTCCTCACCTATTCCAGATATCACCTTCATTCAAAGACAGTGTTGTTCTTGAAATTCTCTTTCGAATGATAAAAAGAACGATGCTCCAGGATCATTTGGAAGAAAAATTTATTATCCAATTTTTCACCACTGCAGTTTGGGGTTTTCTCCTCAACTATTCGAGATATCACCTTGATTCAAAGACAGTGTTGATGTTCTTGAAATTCACTTTCGAATGATACCAAGAACGATGATCTAGGACAATTTGGAAGAAAAATTTATCATCCAAATTTTTCATCACTGCAGTTTGGGGTTTTCTCTTTAACTATTCGAGATATCAACTTCATTCAAAGACAGAGTTGATGTTCTTGAAATTTTCTTTCGAATGATATCAAGAACGATGCTCTAGCACCATTTGGAAGAAAAATTTATCATCCAAATTTTCACCACTGCAGTTTGGGGTTTTCTCCTTAACTATTCGAGATATCACCTTCATTCAAAGACAGGGTTGTTGCTTTTGAAATTCTCTTATCGAATGATACCAAGAACGATGCCCTAGGATCATTTGGAAGAAAAATTTATCTTCCAATATTTTACCACAATAGTTGATGTTTTTCTCCTTACCTATTCGAGATATCAACTTCATTCAAAGACACGGTTGATGTTCTTGAAATTCTCTTTCGAATGATACCAAGAACGATGCTCTATGACGATTTGTAAGAAAAATGACGATTTGTAAGAAAAATTTATCTTCCAATTTTTTACCACTAAAGTTGGGGTTTTTCCTCTTTTTCTCCTGATCTATTGGAGATATCAACTTCATTCAAAGTCAAGTTTGATGTTCTTGAAATTCTCTTTCGAATGATACCAAGAACGATGCTCTATGACCATTTGGAAGAAAGATTTATTTCCAATTTATCACCACTATATTTGGGGTTTTTCCCCTCAATTGTTCGAGATATCACCTACATTCAAAGATAGGGTTCATGTTCTTGAAATTCTCTTTCGAACGATAGGAAGAACGATGCTCTAGTATCATTTGGAAGAAAAATTTATCATCCAATATTTCACCAGTACAGTTTGGTTTTTCTCCTCAACTATTCGAGATATCACCTTCATTCAAAGTCAGTGTTGATGTTCTGGAAATGCTCTTTCGAATGATACCAAGAACGATGCTCTAGGACCATTTGGAAGAAAAATTTATCATCCAATTTTTCACCACTGCAGTTTGGGGTTTTCTCCTTAACTATTATAGATACCTACTTCATTCAAAGACAAGGTTGATGTTCTGGAAATTCTCCTTCGAATGATACCAAGAACGATGCTCTAGGACGATTTCGAAGAAAAATTTATCATCCAATTTTTCACCACAGCAGTTTGGGAATTTATCCTCAACTATTCGAGATATCACCTTCATTCAAAGACAGTGTTGACGTTCTTGAAATTCTCTTTCGAATGATACCAAGAACGATGCTCTAGGACCATTTGGAAGAAAAATATATCTTCCAAGTTTTCACCACTGCAGTTTGGGCTTTTCTCCTTAACTATTCGAGATATCTACTTCATTCAAAGACAGGGTTGGTGATCTTGAAATTCTATTTCGAATGATAACAAGAACGATGGTCTAGGACCATTTGGAAGAAAATTTATCTTCCAATATTTTACCACTATAGTTGATGTTTTTCTCCTTAACTATTCGAGATATCAACTTCATTCAAAGACAGTGTTGACGTTCTTGAAATTCTCTTTCGAATGATACGAAGAACGATGCTCTAGGACCATTTGGAAGAAAAGTATATCTTCCAAGTTTTCACCACTGCAGTTTGGGCTTTTCTCCTTAACTATTCGAGATATCTACTTCATTCAAAGACAGGGTTGGTGATCTTGAATTTCTATTTCGAATGATAACAAGAACGATGGTCTAGGACCATTTGGAAGAAAATTTATCTTCCAATATTTTACCACAATAGTTGATGTTTTTCTCCTTAACTCTTCGAGATATCAACTTCATTCAAAGACACGGTTGATGTTCTTTAAATTCTCTTTCGAATGATACCAAGAACGATGCTCTAGGACCATTTGGAAGAAAAATATGTCTTCCAAGTTTTCACCACGGCAGTTTGGGGTTTTTTCCTTAACTGTTCGAGATATCAACTTCATTCAAATAGAGGGTTGATGTTCTTGAAATTTTTTTTCGAATGATACCAAGAACGATGTTCTAGGACCATTTGGAAGAAAAATTTATCTTCCAAGTTTTTACCACTACAGTTGAGGTTTTTCCTGTTTTTCTCCTGAACTATTCGAGATATCAACTTCATTCAAAGAAAAGGTTGATGTTCCTGAAATTCTCTTTCGAATGATAGAAAGAACGGTGCTCTAGGACCATTTGGAACAAAAATTTATCATCCAAATTTTTCACCACTGCAGTTTGGGGTTTTCTCCTCAACTATTCGAGACACCAACTTCATTCAAAGACAGGGCTGATGTTCTTGAAATTCTCATTCGAATGATACGAAGAACGATGCTCTAGGACCATTTGGAAGAAAAAGATATCTTCCAAATTTTCGCCACTACATTTGGGGTTTTTCCCCTTATCATCATCATCATCATCATCCTCAAGCAGCCATGGGCTACGGAGGTCCAACCAGACCGTGCAATTTAGTTCTCCAAGCAAGTCTATCCTGAGCTACATCTACTGCATCTGGCCACTGCACACCAATTCTAACAAGGTCCTGTTTGACATTGTCTGCCCACCGCACCTCAACTATTCCACATATCACCTACATTAAAAGATAGGGTTGATGTTCTTGAAATTGTCTTTCGAACGATAGGAAGAACGATGCTCTAGTATCTTTTGGAAGAAAAATTTATCATCCAATATTTCACCAGTACAGTTTTGGTTTTCTCCTCAACTATTCGAGATATCACCTTCATTCAAAGTCAGTGTTGATGTTCTTAAAATGCTCCTTCGAATGATACCAGGAACGATGCTCTAGGACGATTTCGAAGAAAAATTTATCATCCAATTTTTCACCACAGCAGTTTGGGGATTTATCCTCAACTATTCGAGATATCACCTTCATTCAAAGACAGTGTTGACATTCTTGAAATTCTCTTTCGAACGATGCTCTAGGCCCATTTGGAAAAAAAATTATCTTCCAATTTTTTACCACAATAGTTCAGGTTTTTCTCCTTAATTATTCGAGATATCAACTTCATTCAAAAACAGGGTTGATGCTCTTGAAATTCTCTTTCGAATGATACCAAGTACGATGCTCTAGGACGATTTGGAAGAAAAATTTATCATCCAATTTTTTTCACCACAGCAGTTTGGATTTTTCTCCTCACCTATTCGAGATATCAACTTCATTCAAAGACAGGGTTGATGCTCCTGAAATCCTCATTCGACTGATATGAAAACGATGCTCCAGGACCATTTGGAAGAAAAATTTATCTTCCAATTTTTCACCACTACAGTTGGGGTTTTTCCTCTTTTTCTCCTCAACTATTCGAGATATCAACTTCGTTCAAAGACAGGGTTGATGTTCTTGAAATTCTCTTTCGAATTATACCAAGAACGATGCTCTGTGACGATTTGGGAAGAAAAATTTATCTTCCAATTTTTTACCACTACAGTTGGGAATCCCCCCCCTCTTTTTCTCCTGAACTATTCGAGATATCAACTTCATTCAAAGACAAGGTTGATGTTCTTGAAATTCTCTTTCGAATGATACAAAGAACGATGCTCTAGGACCATTTCGAAGAAAAATTTATCACCCAAATTTTTCACCTCTGCAGTTTGGGGTTTTCTTCTCAACTATTCGAGATATCAACTTCATTCAAAGACAGGGTTGATGCTCTTGAAATTCTCATTCGACTGATATGAAGAACGATGCTCTAGGACCATTTGGAAGAAAAATTTATCATCGAATTTTCACCATTGCAGTTTGGGGTTTTCTCCTCAACTATTCGAGATATCACCTTCATTCAAAGACAGTGTTGATGTTCTTGAAATTCTCTTTCGAATGATACCAAGAACGATGCTCTATGACCATTTGGAAGAAAAATTTATCTTCCAATTTTTCACCACTACAGTTGGAGTTTTTCCTGTTTGTCTCCTCAACTTTTCAAGATATCAAATTCATTCAAATACACGGTTGATGCTTTTGAAAATCTCTTTCGAATGATATGAAGAACGATGCTCTAGGACCATTTGGGACAAAAATTATCATCCAGTTTTTCACCACTAGTGTTTGGGGTTTTCTCCTCAACTATTCGAGATATCACCTTCACTCAAAGACAGTGTTGATGTTCTTGAAATTCTCTTTCGAATGACACAAAAAACGATGATCTAGGACCATTTGGAAGAAACATTTATCATCCAGTTTTTCACCAAGGCAGTTTGGGGTTTTCTCCTCAACAATTCGAGATATCAACTTCATTCAAAGACAGAGTTGATGTTCTTGAAATTCTCTTTCGAATGATATCAAGAACGATGCTCTAGGACCATTTGGAAGAAAAATTTATCATCTAAATTTTCACCACTGGTGGTTGGGGTTTTCTCCTCAACTATTCGAGATATCACCTTCATTCAAACACAGTGTTGATGTTCTTGAAATTCTCTTTCGAATGATACAAAGAACGATGCTCTAGGACCATTTGGAAGAAAAATTTATCATCCAGTTTTTCACCAAGGCAGTTTGGGGTTTTCTCCTCAACAATTCGAGATATCAACTTCATTCAAAGACAGGGTTGATGTTCGTGAAATTCTCTTTCGAATGATACCAAGAACGATGCTCTAGGACGATTTGGAAGAAAAGTATATCATTCAATTTTTCACCAGAGCACTTTGGGGTTTGCTCCTTAACTGTTCCAGATATCAACTTCATCCAAAGACAAGGTTGATGGTCTTAAAATTCTCTTTCGAATGATGCAAAGAACGATGCTCTAGGACCATTTGGGAAAAAAAAATTGTCTTCCAATTTTTTACCACTACGGTTGAAGTTTTTCTCCTCAACTATTCGGGATATCAACTTCATTGAAAGACAGGGTTGATGTCCTTGAAATTCTCTTTCGAATGATACCAAGAACGATGCTCTATGACGATTTGGAAGAAAAATTTAGCTTTAAATTTTTTACCACTACAGTTGGGAATCCCCCCCTCTTTTTCTCCTGAACTATTCGAGATATCAACTTCATTCAAAGACAAGGTTGATGTTCTTGAAATTCTCTTTCGAATGATACAAAGAACGATGCTCTGGGACCATTTGGAAGAAAAATTTATCACCCAAATTTTTCACCTCTGCAGTTTGGGGTTTTCTTCTCAACTATTCGAGATATAAACTTCATTCAAAGACAGGGTTGATGCTCTTGAAATTCTCATTCGACTGATATGAAGAACGATGCTCTAGGACCATTTGGAAGAAAAATTTATCATCGAATTTTCACCATTGTAGTTTGGGGTTTTCTCCTCAACTATTCGAGATATCACCTTCATTCAAAGACAGTGTTGATGTTCTTGAAATTCTCTTTCGAATGATACCAAGAACGATGCTCTAGGACCATTTGGAAGAGAAATTTATCGTCCAATATTTCACAACTGCAGTTTGGGGTTTTCTCCTTAACTATTCGAGATGTCAACTTCATTCAAAGACTGGGTTGATGTTCTGGAAATTCTCTTACCGAATGATACCAAGAACGATGCTCTAGGGCCATTTGGAAAAAAAAAATTATCTTTCAATTTTTTACCACTACAGCTGAGGTTTTTCTTCTCAACTATTCGAGATATCAACTTCATTCAAAGACAGGGTTGATGTTCTTGAAATTCTCTTCCGAATGATACCAAGAACGATGCTCTAGGACCATTTGGAAGAAAAATTTATGATCCAATTTTTGACCACGGCAGTTTGGGGTTTTCTGCTCAACTATTCGAGATATCACCTTCATTCAAAGACAGTGTTGATGTTCTTGAAATTTTCTTTCGAACGATACCAAGAACGATGCTCTATGACCATTTGAAAGAAAAATTTATCTTCCAATTTTTCACCACTACAATTAGAGTTTTTCATGTTTTTCTCCTCAACTATTCAAGATATCAAATTCATTCAAATACAGGGTTGATGCTTTTGAAAATCTCTTTCCAATGAAAGAAGAACGATGCTCTAGGATCATTTGGGACAAAAATTTATCATCTAATTTTTCACCACTGGAGTTTGGGTTTTCTCCTCAACTATTCGAGATATCACCTTCACTCAAAGACAGGGTTGATGCTCCTGAAATTCTCATTCGACTGATATGAAAACGATGCTCCAGGACCATTTGGAAGAAAAATTTATCTTCCAATTTTTCACCACTACAGTTGGGGTTTTTCCTCTTTTTCTCCTGAACTATTCGAGATATCAACTTCATTCAAAGACAAGGTTGATGTTCTTGAAATTCTCTTATCGAATGATACCAAGAACGATGCTCTAGGGCCATTTGGAAGAAAAATCACTACAGTTGAAGTTTTTCTCCTCAACTATTCGATATATCAACTTCGTTCAAAGACAGGGTTGATGTTCTTGAAATTCTGATTCGACTGATATGAAGAACGATGTTCTAGGACCATTTGGAAGAAAAATTTATCATCGAAATTTCACCTTTACAGTTTGGGGTTTTCTCCTCAAATATTCGAGATATCAACTTCATTCAAAGACAGTGTTGATGTTCTTGAAATGCTCTTTCGAATGATACCAAGAACGATGCTCTAGGACCATTCGAAGAAAAATTTATCTTCCAATTCTCTACCATTACAGTACCTTTTTATGTTTTTCTCCTGAACTATTCACGATATCAACTTCATTCAAAGACAAGGTTGATGTTCTTGAAATTGTCTTTCGAATGATACAAAGAACGATGATCTAGGATCATTTGGAACAAAAATTTATCATCCAAATTTTTCACCACTGCAGTTTGGTGTTCTCTCCTCAACTGTTCGAGATATCACCTTCATTCAAAGACAGTGTTGATGTTCTTGAAATTCTCCTTCGAATGATACCAAGAACGATGTTCCATGACCATTTGGAAAAAAATATATCATTTAATTTTTCACCACTGCAGTTCGGATTTTCTCCTCAACAATTCGAGATATCAACTTCATTCAAAGACAGGGTTGATGTTCTTGAAATTCCCATTCGACTCATATGAAGAACGATGCTCTATGACCATTTGGAAGAAAAATTTATCTTCCAATTTTTCACCACTACAGTTGGAGTTTTTCTCCTCAACTATTCAAGATATCAAATTCATTCAAATACAGGGTTGATGCTTTTGAAAATCTCTTTCGAATGATATAAAGAACGATGCTCTAGGACCATTTGGGACAAAAATTATCATCCAATTTTTCACCAGTAGTGTTTGGGGTTTTCTCCTCAACTATTCGAGATATCACCATCACTCAAAGACAGTGTTGATGTTCTTGAAATTCTCTTTGGAATGATACAAAGAACGATGATCTAGGACCATTTGGAAGAAAAATTTATCATCCAGTTTTTCACCAAGGCAGTTTGGGGTTTTCTCCTCAACAATTCGAGATATCAACTTCATTCAAAAACAGGGTTGATGTTCTTGAAATTATCTTTCGAATGATACCAAGAACGATGCTCTAGGACCATTTGGAAGAAAAATGTATCATCTAAATTTTCACCACTGGTGATTAGGGTTTTCTCCTCAACTATTCGAGATATCACCTTCATTCAAACACAGTGTTGATGTTCTTGAAATTCTCTTTCGAATGATACCAAGAACGATGCTCTAGGACCATTTGGAAGAAAAATTTATCGTCCAATTTTTCACCAGTGCAGTTTGAGGTTTTCTCCTTAACTATTCGAGATCTGAACTATATTCAAAGACAGGGTTGATGTTCTTGAAATTTTCTTCCGAATGATACCAAGAACGATGCTCTAGGACAATTCGAAGAAAAATTTATCTTCAAATTTTTTACCACTGGTTGTTGGGGTTTTCTCCTCAACTATTCGAGATATCACCTTCATTCAAACACAGTGTTGATGTTCTTGAAATTCTCTTTTGAATGTACCAAGAACGATGCTCTAGGACGATTTGGAAGAAAAATATATCATTCAATTTTTCACCAGAGCAGTTTGGGGTTTGCTCCTTAACTATTCCAGATATCAACTTCATTCAAAGACAAGGTTGATGGTCTTAAAATTCTCTTTCGAATGATGCAAAGAACGATGCTCTAGGACCATTTGGAAAAAAAAAAATAATCTTCCAATTTTTTACCACTACGGTTGAAGTTTTTCTCCTCAACTATTCGGGATATCAACTTCATTGAAAGACAGGGTTGATGTCCTTGAAATTCTCTTTCGAATGATACCAAGAATGATGCTCTATGACGATTTGGAAGAAAAATTTACCTTCCAATTTTTTACCACTAAAGTTGGGGTTTTCTCCTCAACTATTCGAGATATCACCTTCATTCAAAGACAGTGCTGATGTTCTTGAATTTCTCTTTCGAATGATACCAAGAACGATGCTCTAGGACCATTTGGAAGAAAAATTTATCGTCCAATTTTTCACAACTGCAGTTTGGGGTTTTCTCCTTAACAATTCGAGATGTCAACTTCATTCAAAGACTGGGTTGATGTTCTGGAAATTCTCTTACCGAATGATACCAAGAACGATGCTGTAGGACCATTTGGAAAAAAAAATTATCTTTCAATTTTTTACCACTACAGCTGAGGTTTTTCTTCTCAACTATTCGAGATATCAACTTCATTCAAAGACAGGGTTGATGTCCTTGAAATTCTCTTTCGAATGATTCCCAGAACGATGCTCTATGACGATTTGGAAGAAAAATTTATCTTCCAATTTTTCACTAAAACATTTGGGATTTTCCCCCTTAACTATTCGAGATATCACCTTCATTCAAAGACAGTGTTGATGTTCTTGAAACTTTCTTTCGAATGATACCAAGAATGATGCTCTAGGACCATTCGAAGAAAAATTTATTTTCCAATTTTTTACCACTACAGTTGGTTTTTTTATGTCTTTCTCCTGAACTATTCGAGATATCAACTTCATTCAAAGACAAGGTTGATGTTCTTGAAATTCTCTTTCTAATGATACAAAGAACGATGATCTAGGACCATTTGGAACAAAAAATTTTCATCCAAATTTTTCACAATTGCAGTATGGGGTTTTCTCCTCAACTATTCGAGTTCATATCGAACTTCATTCAAAGACAGGGTTGATGTACTTGAGATTCTCTTTCGAATGATACCAAGAACGATGCTCTAGGACCATTTGGAAGAAAAATTTATCATCCAATTTTTCACCACAGCTGTTTGGGGTTTTCTCCTGAACAATTCGAGATATCAACTTCATTCAAAGACAGGGTTGATGTTCTCGAAATTCTCTTTCGAGTGATAACAAGAACGATGCTCTAGGACGATTTGGAAGAAAAATTTATCATCGAATTATTCACCACAGCAGTTTGGGGTTTTCTCCTTAACTATTCGAGATATCAACTTCATTCAAAGACAGGGTTGATGTTCTTGAAAATTTCTTTCGAATAATACGAAGAACTATGCTCTAGGACCATTTGGAAAAAAAAATTTATCTTCCAAATTCTTACCACTATATTTGAGGTTTTTCTCCTTAACTATTCGAGATATCAACTTCATTCAAAGACAGGGTTGATACTCTTGAAATTCTCATTCGACTGATATGAAGAACGATGCTCTAGGACCATTTGGAAGAAAAATTTTTCATACAATTTTTCACCACAGCAGTTTGGTGTTTTCTCCTCAACTATTCGAGATATCACCTTCATTCAAAGACAGTGTTGATGTTCTTGAAATTCTCTTTCGAATGATGCTAAGAACGATGCTCTAGGACGATTTGGAAGAAAAATTCATCGTCCAATTTTCAATACTGCAGTTTTGGGGTTCTCCTTAACTATTCGAGATATCAACTTCATTCAAAGATAGAGTTGACGTTCTGGAAATTCTCTTTCGAATGATACCAAGAACGATGCTCTAGGACCATTTGGAAAAAAATTTATCTTCCAATTTTTTACCACTTTAGTTGAGGTTTTTCTCCTTAACTATTCGAGATATCTACTTCATTCAAGGACACGGTTGAGGCTCTTGAAATTCTCTTTTAAACGATACGAAGAACGATGCTCTAGGATCATTTAGAAGAAAAATTTATCATCCAAAATTTCACCACTGCAGTTTGGGGTTTTCTCCCCAAGTATTCGAGATATCACCTTCATTCAAAGTCAGTGTTGATGTTCTTGAAAGTCTCCTTCGAATGATACCAAGAACGATGCTCTAGGACCATTTCGAAGAAAAATTTATCATCCAATTTTTCACCACCGCAGTTTGGGGTTTTCTCCTTAACTATTCAAGATATCACCTACATTCAAAGACAGGGTTGATGTTCTTGAAATTCTCTTTCAAACGGTACGAAGAACGATGCTCTAGGATCATTTGGAAGAAAAATTTATCATCCAATTTTTGACCACGGCAGTTTGGTGTTTTCTGCTCAACTATTCGAGATATCACCTTCATTCAAAGACAGTGTTGATGTTCTTGAATTTCTCTTTCGAATGATACCAAGAACGATGCTCTAGGACCATTTGGAAGAAAAATTTATCGTCCAATTTTTCACAACTGCAGTTTGGGGTTTTCTCCTTAACTATTCGAGATGTCAACTTCATTCAAAGACTGGGTTGATGTTCTGGAAATTCTCTTACCGAATGATACCAAGAACGATGCTCTAGGGCCATTTGGGAAAAAAAAAATATCTTTCAATTTTTTACCACTACAGCTGAGGTTTTTCTTCTCAACTATTCGAGATATCAACTTCATTCAAAGACAGGGTTGATGTCCTTGAAATTCTCTTTCGAATGATTCCCAGAACGATGCTCTATGACGATTTGGAAGAAAAATTTATCTTCCAATTTTTCACTAAAACATTTGGGATTTTCCCCCTTAACTATTCGAGATATCACCTTCATTCAAAGACAGTGTTGATGTTCTTGAAACTTTCTTTCGAATGATACCAAGAATGATGCTCTAGGACCATTCGAAGAAAAATTTATTTTCCAATTTTTTACCACTACAGTTGGTTTTTCTATGTCTTTCTCCTGAACTATTCGAGATATCAACTTCATTCAAAGACAAGGTTGATGTTCTTGAAATTCTCTTTCTAATGATACAAAGAACGATGATCTAGGACCATTTGGAACAAAAATTTTTCATCCAAATTTTTCACAATTGCAGTATGGGGTTTTCTCCTCAACTATTCGAGTTCATATCGAACTTCATTCAAAGACAGGGTTGATGTACTTGAGATTCTCTTTCGAATGATACCAAGAACGATGCTCTAGGACCATTTGGAAGAAAAATTTATCATCCAATTTTTCACCACAGCTGTTTGGGGTTTTCTCCTGAACAATTCGAGATATCAACTTCATTCAAAGACAGGGTTGATGTTCTCGAAATTCTCTTTCGAGTGATAACAAGAACGATGCTCTAGGACGATTTGGAAGAAAAATTTATCATCGAATTATTCACCACAGCAGTTTGGGGTTTTCTCCTTAACTATTCGAGATATCAACTTCATTCAAAGACAGGGTTGATGTTCTTGAAAATTTCTTTCGAATAATACGAAGAACTATGCTCTAGGACCATTTGGAAAAAAAAATTTATCTTCCAAATTCTTACCACTATATTTGAGGTTTTTCTCCTTAACTATTCGAGATATCAACTTCATTCAAAGACAGGGTTGATACTCTTGAAATTCTCATTCGACTGATATGAAGAACGATGCTCTAGGACCATTTGGAAGAAAAATTTTTCATACAATTTTTCACCACAGCAGTTTGGTGTTTTCTCCTCAACTATTCGAGATATCACCTTCATTCAAAGACAGTGTTGATGTTCTTGAAATTCTCTTTCGAATGATGCTAAGAACGATGCTCTAGGACGATTTGGAAGAAAAATTCATCGTCCAATTTTCAATACTGCAGTTTTGGGGTTCTCCTTAACTATTCGAGATATCAACTTCATTCAAAGATAGAGTTGACGTTCTGGAAATTCTCTTTCGAATGATACCAAGAACGATGCTCTAGGACCATTTGGAAAAAAATTTATCTTCCAATTTTTTCCACTTTAGTTGAGGTTTTTCTCCTTAACTATTCGAGATATCTACTTCATTCAAGGACACGGTTGAGGCTCTTGAAATTCTCTTTTAAACGATACGAAGAACGATGCTCTAGGATCATTTAGAAGAAAAATTTATCATCCAAAATTTCACCACTGCAGTTTGGGGTTTTCTCCCCAAGTATTCGAGATATCACCTTCATTCAAAGTCAGTGTTGATGTTCTTGAAAGTCTCTTTCGAATGATACCAAGAACGATGCTCTAGGACCATTTCGAAGAAAAATTTATCATCCAATTTTTCACCACCGCAGTTTGGGGTTTTCTCCTTAACTATTCAAGATATCACCTACATTCAAAGACAGGGTTGATGTTCTTGAAATTCTCTTTCAAACGGTACGAAGAACGATGCTCTAGGATCATTTGGAAGAAAAATTTATCATCCAATTTTTGACCACGGCAGTTTGGTGTTTTCTGCTCAACTATTCGAGATATCACCTTCATTCAAAGACAGTGTTGATGTTCTTGAATTTCTCTTTCGAATGATACCAAGAACGATGCTCTAGGACCATTTGGAAGAAAAATTTATCGTCCAATTTTTCACAACTGCAGTTTGGGGTTTTCTCCTTAACTATTCGAGATGTCAACTTCATTCAAAGACTGGGTTGATGTTCTGGAAATTCTCTTACCGAATGATACCAAGAACGATGCTCTAGGGCCATTTGGGAAAAAAAAAATATCTTTCAATTTTTTACCACTACAGCTGAGGTTTTTCTTCTCAACTATTCGAGATATCAACTTCATTCAAAGACAGGGTTGATGTCCTTGAAATTCTCTTTTGAATGATTCCCAGAACGATGCTCTATGACGATTTGGAAGAAAAATTTTTCTTCCAATTTTTTACCACTACAGTTGGGGTTTTTCCTCTTTTTCTCCTGAACTATTCGAGATCTCAATTTCATTCAAAGACAAGGTTGATGTTCTTGAAATTCTCTTCCGAATGATACCAAGAACGATGCTCTAGGGCCATTTGGAAGAAAAATTTATCATCCAATTTTTGACCACGGCAGTTTGGTTTTTTCTGCACAACTGTTCGAGATATCAACTTCATTCAAAGACAGTGTTGATGTTCTTGAAAATTTCTTTCGAATGATACCAAGAACGATGCCCTATGACCATTTGGAAGAAAAATTTTTCTTCCAATTTTTCACCACTACAATTAGAGTTTTTCCTGTTTTTCTCCTCAACTATTCAAGATATCAAATTCATTCAAATACAGGGTTAATGCATTTGAAAATCTCTTTCGAATGAAACGAAGAACGATGCTCTAGGATCATTTGGGACAAAAATTTATCATCTAATTTTTCACCACTGGATTTTGGGTTTTCTCCTCAACTATTCGAGATATCACCTTCACTCAAAGACAGTGTTGTGTTCTTGAAATTCTCTTTCGAATGATACCAAGAACGATGCTCTAGGACAATTTAAAAAAAAAAATTATCTTCCAAATTTTTTCCACTACACTTGAGGTTTTTCTCCTTAACTATTCGAGATATCAACTTCATTCAAAGACAGGGTTGATGTTATTGAAATTCTCTTTCGAATGATACCAAGAACGATGCTCTAGGACCATTTGGAAGAAAAATTTATCTTCCAATTTTTCACTACAACATTTGGGATTTTTCCCCTTAACTATTCGAGATATCACCTTCATTCAAAGACAAGGTTGATGTTCTTGAAATTCTCTTTCGAATGATACAAAGAACGATGCTCTAGGACCATTTGGAAGAAAAATTTATCACCCAAATTTTTCACCTCTGCAGTTTAGGGTTTTCTCCTTAACTATTCGAGATATCACCTTCATTGAAAGACAGGTTTGACGTTCTTGAAAATCTCTTTCGAATGATACCAAGAACGATGCTCTAGGACCATTTGGAAAAAAAAAATTATCTTCCAAATTTTATCCACTACACTTGAGGTTTTTCTCCTTAACTAGTCGAGATATCAACTTCATTCAAAGACAGGGTTGATGTTATTGAAATTCTCTTTCGAATGATACCAAGAACGATGCTCTAGGACCATTTGGAAGAAACATTTATCTTCCAATTTTTCACTACAACATTTGGGATTTTTCCCCTTAACTATTCGAGATATCACCTTCATTCAAAGACAAGGTTGATGTTCTTGAAATTCTCTTTCGAATGATACAAAGAACGATGCTCTAGGACCATTTGGAAGAAAAATTTATCACCCAAATTTTTGACCTCTGCAGTTTGGGGTTTTCTTCTCAACTATTCGAGATATCAACTTCATTCAAAGACAGGGTTGATGCTCTTGAAATTCTCATTCGACTGATATGAAGAACGATGTTCTAGGACCATTCGAAGAAAAATTTATCTTCCAAATCTCTACCATTACAGTACCTTTTTATGTTTTTCTCCTGAACTATTCACGATATCAACTTCATTCAAAGACAAGGTTGATGTTCTTGAAATTCTCTTTCGAATGATACAAAGAACGATGATCTAGGATCATTTGGAACAAAAATTTATCATCCAAATTTTTCACCACTGCAGTTTGGTGTTCTCTCCTCAACTATTCGAGATATCACCTTCATTCAAAGACAGGGTTGATGTTCTTGAAATTCTCCTTCGAATGATACCAAGAACGATGTTCCAGGACCATTTGGAAAAAAATATATCATTCAATTTT
This sequence comes from Ryuthela nishihirai, assembly GCA_038380435.1. Taxonomy (NCBI): domain Eukaryota; kingdom Metazoa; phylum Arthropoda; class Arachnida; order Araneae; family Heptathelidae; genus Ryuthela; species Ryuthela nishihirai. The sequence goes on from JAWZYU010000016.1 coordinate 75,023,072, forward strand.
TCACCACAGCAGTTTGGTGTTTTCTCCTCAACTATTCGAGATATCACCTTCATTCAAAGACAGTGTTGATGTTCTTGAAATTCTCTTTCGAATGATGCTAAGAACGATGCTCTAGGACGATTTCGAAGAAAAATTCATCGTCCAATTTTCAATACTGCAGTTTTGGGGTTCTCCTTAACTATTCTAGATATCAACTTCATTCCAAGATAGAGTTGACGTTCTGGAAATTCTCTTTCGAATGATAACAAGAACGATGCTCTAGGACGATTTGGAAGAAAAATTTATCATCCAATTTTTCACCACAGCAGTTTGGGGTTTTCTCCTTAACTATTCGAGATATCAACTTCATTCAAAGACAGGGTTGATGTTCTTGAAAATTTCTTTCGAATAATACCAAGAACTATGCTCTAGGACCATTTGGAAAAAAAAATTATCTTCCAAATTTTTACCACAATATTTGAGGTTTTTCTCCTTAACTATTCGAGATATCAACTTCATTCAAAGACAGGGTTGATGCTCTTGAAATTCTCATTCGACTGATATGAAGAACGATGCTCTAGGACCATTTGGAAGAAAAAATTTTCATACAATTTTTCACCACTGCAATTTGGGGTTTTCTCCTCAACTATTCGAGATATCAGCTTCATTCAAAGACAGTGTTGATGTTCTTGAATTTCTCTTTCGAATGATGCTAAGAACGATGCTCTAGGACGATTTGGAAGAAAAATTCATCGTCCAATTTTCAATACTGCAGTTTTGGGGTTCTCCTAAACTATTCGAGATATCTACTTCATTCAAGGACAGGGTTGAGGCTCTTGAAATTCTCTTTTAAACGATACGAAGAACGATGCTCTAGGATCATTTAGAAGAAAAATTTATCATCTAAAATTTCACCACTGCAGTTTGGGGTTTTCTCCCCAAGTATTCGAGATATCACCTTCATTCAAAGTCAGTGTTGATGTTCTTGAAAGTCTCTTTCGAATGATACCAAGAACGATGCTCTAGGACCATTTGGAAGAAAAATTTATCATCCAATTTTTCACCACCGCAGTTTGGGGTTTTCTCCTTAACTATTCAAGATATCACCTACATTCAAAGACAGGGTTGATGTTCTTGAAATTCTCTTTCAAACGGTACGAAGAACGATGCTCTAGGATCATTTGGAAGAAAAATTTTTCATCCAATATTTCACCACTGCAGTTTAGGGTTTTCTCCTCAACTATTCGAGATATCACCTTCATTCAAAGACAGTGTTGATGTTCTTGAATTTCTCTTTCGAATGATAGCAAGAACGATGCTCTAGGACCATTTGGAAGAAAAATTTATAGTCCAATTTTTCACAACTGCAGTTTGGGGTTTTCTCCTTAACTATTCGAGATCTCAATTTCATTCAAAGACAAGGTTGATGTTCTTGAAATTCTCTTCCGAATGATACCAAAAACGATGCTCTAGGACCATTTGGAAGAAAAATTTATCATCCAATTTTTGACCACGACAGTTTGGGGTTTTCTGCTCAACTATTCGAGATATCACCTTCATTCAAAGACAGTGTTGATGTTCTTGAATTTCTCTTTCGAATGATACCAAGAACGATGCTCTAGGACCATTTGGAAGAAAAATTTATCGTCCAATTTTTCACAACTGCAGTTTGGGGTTTTCTCCTGAACTATTCGAGATCTCAATTTCATTCAAAGACAAGGTTGATGTTCTTGAAATTCTCTTCCGAATGATACCAAGAACGATGCTCTAGGATCATTTGGGACAAAAATTTATCATCTAATTTTTCACCAATGGAGTTTGGGTTTTCTCCTCAACTATTCGAGATATCACCTTCATTGAAAGACAGGTTTGACGTTCCTGAAAATCTCTTTCGAATGATACCAAGAACGATGCTCTAGTACCATTTGGAAAAAAAAAATTATCTTCCAAATTTTTTCCACTACACTTGAGGTTTTTCTCCTTAACTATTCGAGATATCAACTTCATTCAAAGACAGGGTTGATGTTATTGAAATTCTCTTTCGAATGATACCAAGAACGATGCTCTAGGACCATTTGGAAGAAACATTTATCTTCCAATTTTTCACTACAACATTTGGGATTTTTCCCCTTAACTATTCGAGATATCACCTTCATTGAAAGACAGGTTTGACGTTCTTGAAAATCTCTTTCGAATGATACCAAGAACGATGCTCTAGGACCATTTGGAAAAAAAAATTATCTTCCAAATTTTTTCCACTACACTTGAGGTTTTTCTCCTTACCTATTCGAGGTATCAACTTCATTCAAAGACAGGGTTGATGTTATTGAAATTCTCTTTCGAATGATACCAAGAACGATGCTCTAGGACCATTTGGAAGAAAGATTTATCTTCCAATTTTTCACTACAACATTTGGGATTTTTCCCCTTAACTATTCGAGATATCACCTTCATTCAAAGACAAGGTTGATGTTCTTGAAATTCTCTTTCGAATGATACAAAGAACGATGCTCTAGGACCATTTGGAAGAAAAATTTATCACCCAAATTTTTGACCTCTGCAGTTTGGGGTTTTCTTCTCAACTATTCGAGATATCAACTTCATTCAAAGACAGGGTTGATGCTCTTGAAATTCTCATTCGACTGATATGAAGAACGATGTTCTAGGACCATTCGAAGAAAAATTTATCTTCCAATTCTCTACCATTACAGTACCTTTTTATGTTTTTCTCCTGAACTATTCACTATATCAACTTCATTCAAAAACAAGGTTGATGTTCTTGAAATTCTCTTTCGAATGATACAAAGAACGATGATCTAGGATCATTTGGAACAAAAATTTATCATCCAAATTTTTCACCACTGCAGTTTGGTGTTCTCTCCTCAACTATTCGAGATATCACCTTCATTCAAAGACAGGGTTGATGTTCTTGAAATTCTCCTTCGAATGATACCAAGAACGATGTTCCAGGACCATTTGGAAAAAAATATATCATTCAATTTTTCACCACTGCAGTTCGGATTTTCTCCTCAACAATTCGAGATATCAACTTCATTCAAAGACAGGGTTGATGTTCTTGAAATTCCCATTCGACTCATATGAAGAACGATGCTCTATGACCATTTGGAAGAAAAATTTATCTTCCAATTTTTCACCACAACAGTTGGAGTTTTTCCTGTTTTTCTCCTCAACTATTCAAGATATCAAATTCATTCAAATACAGGGTTGATGCTTTTGAAAATCTCTTTCGAATGATATGAAGAACGATGCTCTAGGACCATTTGGCACAAACATTATCATCCAATTTTTCACCAGCAGTGTTTGAGGTTTTCTCCTCAACTATTCGAGATATTACCTTCACTCAAAGACAGTGTTGATGTTCTTGAAATTCTCTTTGGAATGATACAAAGAACGATGATCTAGGACCATTTGGAAGAAAAATTTATCATCCAGTTTTTCACCAAGGCAGTTTGGGGTTTTCTCCTCAACAATTCGAGATATCAACTTCATTCAAAGACAGGGTTGATCTTCTCGAAATTCTCTTTCGAGTGATAACAAGAACGATGCTCTAGGACGATTTGGAAGAAAAATTTATCATCCAATTTTTCACCACAGCAGTTTGGGGTTTTCTCCTTAACTATTCGAGATATCAACTTCATTCAAAGACAGGGTTGATGTTCTTGAAAATTTCTTTCGAATAATACCAAGAACTATGCTCTAGGACCATTTGGAAAAAAAAAATTATCTTCCAAATTTTTACCACAATATTTGAGGTTTTTCTCCTTAACTATTCGAGATATCAACTTCATTCAAAGACAGGGTTGATGCTCTTGAAATTCTCATTCGACTGATATGAAGAACGATGCTCTAGGACCATTTGGAAGAAAAAATTTTCATACAATTTTTCACCACTGCAATTTGGGGTTTTCTCCTCAACTATTCGAGATATCAGCTTCATTCAAAGACAGTGTTGATGTTCTTGAATTTCTCTTTCGAATGATGCTAAGAACGATGCTCTAGGACGATTTGGAAGAAAAATTCATCGTCCAATTTTCAATACTGCAGTTTTGGGGTTCTCCTTAACTATTGGAGATATCAACTTCATTCAATGATAGAGTTGACGTTCTGGAAATTCTCTTTCGAATGATACCAAGAACGATGCTCTAGGACCATTTGGAAAAAAAAAATTATCTTCCAATTTTTTTCCACTATAGTTGAGGTTTTTGTCCTTAACTATTCGAGATATCTACTTCATTCAAGGACAGGGTTGATGCTCTTGAAATTCTCTTTTAAACGATACGAAGAACGATGCTCTAGGAACATTTAGAAGAAAAATTTATCATCCAAAATTTCACCACTGCAGTTTGGGGTTTTCTCCCCAAGTATTCGAGATATCACCTTCATTCAAAGACAGGGTTGATGTTCTTGAAATTCTGTTTCAAACGATACGAAGAACGATGCTCTAGGATTATTTGGAAAAAAAATTTTTCATCCAATATTTCACCACTGCAGTTTAGTTTTTTCTCCTCAACTATTCGAGATATCACCTTCATTCAAAGACAGTGTTGATGTTCTTGAATTTCTCTTTCGAATGATACCAAGAACGATGCTCTAGGACCATTTGGAAGAAAAATTTATCGTCCAATTTTTCACAACTGCAGTTTGGGGTTTTCTCCTTAACTATTCGAGATGTCAACTTCATTCAAAGACTGGGTTGATGTTCTGGAAATTCTCTTTCGAATGATTCCCAGAACGATGCTCTATGACGATTTGGAAGAAAAATTTTCTTCCAATTTTTTACCACTACAGTTGGGGTTTTTCCCCCCCCCTCTTTTTCTCCTGAACTATTCGAGATCTCAATTTCATTCAAAGACAAAGTTGATGTTCTTGAAATTCTCTTCCGAATGATACCAAGAACGATGCTCTAGGACCATTTGGAAGAAAAATTTATCATCCAATTTTTGACCACGGCAGTTTGGGGTTTTCTGCTCAACTGTTCGAGATATCACCTTCATTCAAAGACAGTGTTGATGTTCTTGAAATTTTCTTTCGAATGATACCAAGAACGATGCTCTATGACCATTTGGAAGAAAAAGTGTTCTTCCTATTTTTCACCACTACAATTAGAGTTTTTCCTGTTTTTCTCCTCAACTATTCAAGATATCAAATTCATTCAAATACAGGGTTGATGCTTTTGAAAATCTCTTTCGAATGAAACGAAGAACGATGCTCTAGGATCATTTGGGACAAAAATTTATCATCTAATTTTTCACCAGTGGAGTTTTGGTTTTCTCCTCAACTATTCGAGATATCACCTTCACTCAAAGACAGTGTTGTGTTCTTGAAATTCTCTTTCGAATGATGCCAAGAACGATGCTCTAGGACCATTTGGAAAAAAAAAATTATCTTCCAAATTTTTACCACTATAGTTGAGGTTTTTCTCCTTAACTATTCGAGATATCTACTTCATTCAAGGACAGGGTTGATGTTCTTGAAATTCTCTTTTAAACGATACGAAGAACGATGCTCTAGGATCATTTAGAAGAAAAATTTATCATCCAATTTTTCACCACCGCAGTTTGGGGTTTTCTCCTTAACTAGTCAAGATATCACCTACATTCAAAGACAGGGTTGATGTTCTTGAAATTCTCTTTCAAATGATACGAAGAACGATGCTCTAGGATCATTTGGAAGAAAAATTTTTCATCCAATATTTCACCACTGTAGTTTAGGGTTTTCTCCTCAACTATTCGAGATATCACCTTCATTCAAAGTCAGTGTTGATGTTCTTGAAAGTCTCTTTCGAATGATACCAAGAACGATGCTCTAGGACCATTTGGAAGAAAAATTTATCATCCAATTTTTCACCACCGCAGTTTGGGGTTTTCTCCTTAACTAGTCAAGATATCACCTACATTCAAAGACAGGGTTGATGTTCTTGAAATTCTCTTTCAAATGATACGAAGAACGATGCTCTAGGATCATTTGGAAGAAAAATTTTTCATCCAATATTTCACCACTGTAGTTTAGGGTTTTCTCCTCAACTATTCGAGATATCACCTTCATTCAAAGTCAGTGTTGATGTTCTTGAAATTCTCTTTCGAATGATACCAAGAAGGATGCTCTAAGACCATTTGGAAGAAAAATTTATCGTCCAATTTTTCACTAAGGCAGGTTGGGGTTTTCTCCTCAACTATTCGAGATATCAACTTCATTCAAAAACAGGGTTGATGCGCTTGAAATTCTCTTTCGAATGATACCAAGAACGGTGCTCTAGGACCATTTGGGGAAACATTTATCATCTAATATTTCACCACTGGAGTTTGGGGTTTTCTCCTCAACTGTTCGAGTTATCACTTTCATTCAAACACAGTGTTGATGTTCTTGAAATTCTATTTCGAATGATACCAAGAACGATTCTCTAGGACCATTTGGAAGAAAAATTTATCATCCAATTTTTCACCGCTGCAGTTTGGGGTTTTCTCCTTAACTATTCGAGATATCAACTTCATTCAAAGACAGGGTTGATGTTCTTAAAATTCTCTTTCGAATGATACCATGAACGATGCTCTAGGACCATTTGGAAGAAACATTTATCGTACAATTTTTCACCACTACAGCTAGGGGTTTTCCTGTTTTTCTCCTCACCTATTCGAGATATCAACTTCATTCAAATACAGGGTTGGTGTTCTTGAAATTCTATTTCGAATGATACGAAGAATGATTCTCTAGGACCATTTGGAAGAAATATTTATCATCCAATTTTTCACCGCTGCAGTTTGGGGGTTTCTCCTTAACTATTCGAGATATCAACTTCATTCAAAGACAGGGTTGATGTTGTTGAAATTCTCTTTCGAATGATACCATGAACGATGCTCTAGGACCATTTGGAAGAAACATTTATCATCCAATATTTCACCACTGCAGTTTGGGGTTTTCTCCTCAACTGTTCGAGATATCACCTTCATTCAAAGTCAGTTTTGATGTTCTTGAAATGCTCTTTCGAATGATACCAAGAACGATGCTCTAGGACCATTTGGAAGAAACATTTATCATCCAATTTTTCACCACTACAGTTTGGGGTTTTCTCCTTAACTCTTCGAGATATCAACTTTATTCAAAGACAGGGTTGATGCTCTTGAAATTCTCATTCGACTGATATGAAGAACGATGCTCTAGGAATATTTGGAAGAAAAATTTATCATCCAATTTTCCACACTGCAATTGGGGTTTCTCCTCAACTATTCGAGATCACCACCACCACCACCACCACCACCACCACCATCATCATCATCATCCTCAAGCAGCCATGGGCTACGGAGGTCCAACCAGAAAACGCAGTTTGATTCTCCAAGCATATCTGTCCTGAGCTACATCTGCTGCATCCGGCCACTGCACACCAATTCTAACAAGGTCCTGTTTGACATTGTCTGCCCACCGCATCCTAGGTCTCACCCTCCTTCTGAGGCCTCTAGGCACACTGTTCATAACCCTATTCGTCAATCTATAATTATCCATACGGGCAACATGGCCAAACCAGCGGAGTCTCTCTCTGCACAATATGCTGCTTAAAGGAGGTTGCAGACTCCTTTGCCTAACCTTATCATTAGTTACAAAGTTAAACCACCTAATACCCAAGATACTGCGTAAGCATCTAGAATCAAAAGCATCTAGTATCCTGTTATCTTGTTTACACAGCGTCCAAGTTTCACTGCCATAACTAACCCTAGAAAGAACCAAACTATTATACAGTCTAATTTTAGTCTTTAGGTGTAATTATACAGTCTAATTTTAGTCGTCTGTTAATCTCATGCCGCACATCACCAGTATCAGTTACATAGCTCCCAAGGTAATTAAACTGTGACACCTGCTCAAGACTGCAACCATTCAGATTAACTGAATCACAACCTGCCTGACCAATTTTCATCACTTTAGTTTTCTCTCTGTTAATAACCAAACCTACTCTACTACCAGTCTCATCAACAGCTCGAATGAAAGAGTTCATCTCATCAACATCATTTGCCAAAAGGGCTAAATCATCAGCATAATCTAAATCAGAAATTTTCGTATCTCCAGCCCATTTAAGGCCAAAATCTTTCATTTGAAGTGAATTTCGCATAACATAATCAACAACCAAACTAAAGGGCAAAGGAGACAAAATGAACCCTTGTCGAACACCAGACGTAATGCTAAACCAATTGCTATAAGACTTACCAACTCTCACACATGACTCAGTGTTATGATAGAGAGCTTTCATTATGTTAACTAACATGTCTGATATACCATATGATATCACAATCAACCACAAATTATGACGATCAACAGAGTCGAAAGCCTTTTTGAAATCAACAAAGCTAGCAACCAAAGGTTTCTGAAACTCTAAACATTTCTCAAGAATCTGCCTAAGTGAAAATATTTGATCCACACATCCCCTACCACTTCTGAATCCACATTGCCTGTCAACCAGATTCTTAATTCTATTAAGCACAATCATGGAAAGAACTTTACCAGGAACAGAGAGTAGGGTGATACCCCTATAGTTATCACAAGAACTGCTATCACCTTTTTTGAAAATACGGATAATAATAGCTCTGGTAAAATCTTTAGGAACCGTGCCATTATCATAAAAGTTATTCAAAATTTCAGTCATCCAAGTGGTAACCAAAACATTCCCAGCTCTGAGCATTTCTGTAGTAATTTCATCTACCACTGGGGATTTATGAAGTTTAAGTTTAGAGATAGCCAAACTAACTTCAGATTGTGTTATAGGGCCAACATTAAAGCTGCCAATGCATCTATCATCATTACAAACAATGGGAGTAGAACTAACCACATTGTTTAGAACATCACTGAAATGCTCAGCCCACCTAGCCATGACAGAATCCTCACCTTCTTATAACCTTACTTTGTTTATCTTTCAATCCCTGTATACCTGTCCGTTTTCTGCCACATAAAACATTAACTATCTGGTACAGCTCTCTGCTGTTGTGCTGCCTAACTGCTTCCTCAGCTTTGTCAGCTAAGCTATCAAGCCAAAGATTTTTATCAGTAGCTAACTGATCCTTTACACGTTTATTAAGCTCTCTGTAATCTTTTCTATTAGGACTAGAAGGGTACTGATTAAGGACATTCCTGCAGTTCCTTCTTTCTGAAATGAGCTCAATTGCCTTATCACTTAAATAATTCTACCTCCTCTGCCCCTTTTTTCCTAAAAGAGTACTACATTAGCCTGTTTAAAATGGCCCCATTCTTCCTCAACTTCAGTATTAAGCAAACCATGACTGTCATAATGACTAAGTAACCTATCATGATAAGCTTTAGCTATAACTGGGTCTTTCAGAGCTTCAGTATTAAAGGTAAATTTTTTAACCCTAGCACAACACTTTTTAAGTTTAAGTTGCAAGACACTTTTAACAAGGTAATGGTCAGATCCAATTTCAGCTCCCCTATATGCCCTGGTATTTCTAACAGAACTAGCCCATTTGCTGTTAATTAATATATAATCAATCATATTCCTATGCAGCCCATCAGGTGAAACCCATGTGTATTTATATATGTCGCGGTGTTTGTAATATGTGTTAGTTATTTGAAACCATTGAGTTTACTTACCTGTAGGAGACGTTGCCCATTGCCATTGCAGCTACCAATACCAAAAGGGCCTATCACCCCTCCCCAAAGATCAGAGTCAGTACGAACTTTGGCATTGAAGTCACCAAGAACAAGGTAATATCTCCTTTCTTGACAGAATTCAAAATATCCTGAAGTTGTCCGTAAAACCTATCCTTCTCATCCTCATCAGCATCCTCAGTGGGGGCATAACAGCAGATAACATTCAAGTGTTTAGTGCTTGTCTGAAATTTTGCTGTAAGAAACCTTTTATTAATGCACTCATATCCTAGAAGAGCATCACTAGCATGTCTGCTGAGCAGCAGACCCACGCCTTGGTGATGCTTTCCATCCTCCCTCCCTGTAAAGAGAATTTTAAAGTTATTTTTAAGTATCTCACCTTTACCTGTCCATCTGGTCTCTTGCAAGCCTAGAATATCTAGGTTATAGCGCTGGAATTCCTGCATGAAGACATCAAGAGAATAATCTCTATGTAATGTCCTCACGTTCCACGTTCCTGCAGAGAGAAAATGATTAGTAGGATTTTTAAAGAAATTAGGTTTATTGAGATTGGTAGGGCCAACAATATCAAACAGCCCCCTGATCGCAGGCATGGGGCGAAGACCTGTTCCTCCTCCGCTAAAGGCTGAAGTCACCGATGCTGGTAGGAACTTCAGGCACCACCTTTTCAAGTGGACTTTTTGAAGAGCCACATGGCCTGCCTGAGACACATTACTCCAGTTTAGGCTTGATGATGCCCAACTAGCTAAGTAAGGTTCAGGTACCTGCGATGGCCTCTGATTAGGATTATTCACCAGCTGATATAAGGTATCCCATGCCTCTGTTCACTTAGAGCTGGCAACCCAGAAGCAAACAGAAAACACAGCAGCAGACTCTCCCTCAACAGAGGCCCACCAATGCAGCAGGTCCAGGATCCATAATCAAGCTCAAATTTATAAACAAGTCCAGTCTAGTAGGTATAAATGGTCAGCACCAGGACCCTGTGAAGTTGACCACTCCTCAGCAGGGTTGAAAACAAAGAAAAAAAGTGGCCATAGATGACCAGATCAGCAGGCTATACTGAACTGGTTGGTTGGTTGGTTGTTTAGGGTTTTATGGCGCATCAGCATCTAGGGCTATAATGCGCCAAACAAAAGTCCAAAAAGTAAAAAGATAAAAATCATGAAACCCTGAACCAATATTTTGAAAGATAAATTACAAATTTAACAAGAAAAATGTAAAAGAATAAAATACCACGTTGGGAATAACAGTAAAGAGATGTAGAAATATGTTATAAAAAGAGTTAAAAGTAACCCGGGTAAAAGCAATCTGGGTTAAATATATATATAAAGCTGAAGAATAAAAACTATATGCAAGTAAAATATCCAGTATGTCTTAAAAATCTGAATACAGAGGTAAAAGAACAGTTATCTGATAACAAATGTCCGAGTGTAAGGTGCTCGGACGTAAAATCATGAAAATTAAAAAACAAACGCCGTTCAAAATTGAAACATGGACATGAGATTAAAATGTGTTTGATTGTTAAAATGGTGTCGCAAAACTCACACTTGGGTTCGTCGTCCGCCCGTAGAAGAAACGAATGAGTAATAAACGAATGACCCAAGCGGGAGCCGAGCAAGTACAACTTCCTCCTTGCGATTCCTGCGGTAAGAAGACTGCCAAGGTTTGACAATAGGTTTGATCTCAAAGAGCTTGTTCGTAAGCTGTTCTGACCAAGATCTCTGCCACTGTGCCCGGAGCTCGATGGTAACACGCTGCTGGAAATCCAGATAGGGAACCGGCAACGTAGAGTCGGACAGGGGCGTGGCTGACCTAGCAGCAGAATCTGCCAAATCATTGCCCCTGATTCCGACGTGACCGGGCACCCAACAGAAATGGATGGTGGTGGTGGCTGCCAGACTGCTGGCGGATCTTAGTAAGAACTGGGTGAGGCCGATGCCTCACCGAGATCGAAGCCTGTAGTGAGCTAAGCGAGTCAGTGTAAAGCACACACCGACGATGATGCTTAGTCGCCACGTGGTCGAAGGCGAGGCTGATAGCGTGCAACTCTGCAGTGAAGATGGAACACTGCAGTGGGATCTGGTCTGCAATGATTACATCACAGCAGACCATGGCCGATCCCACTGAGGTGCCGGACTTCGAGCCATCTGTGAAGACAGGCAAGAAGTCCGGGTACTCAGCACGATGGCTGGCAAAGAGTTGCCGTTACACACAGTCGGGTGTAAAGCCCTTCCCCGTCCTGCACAGGGAAAAATCACAGGAAGGGGAAACAGCGAGCCATGGTGGAAGTGGCTCAGCTGTCGACTGTGCAAAGCTATCGAGACTGGTGTTGATGTCTCTGAGGTAGCCTGGGACTCGCAAACCAAATGGACGAATGGCAGTCGGCCGATTAGTGTAAAGCATTTTCCACTTCGGACTGAAAACGCAGTCCCACACCTTGCAACGCGATGGGACGATAATTGGAAGGAATCTTGGGATCTTTGCCTGGCTTGGGGAAGGCCAAGACGTTGGCCTCCCGCCAGGAGTCCGGAAACTGCTCCTCGAAAAAAATGCGATTGAAGAGATGGAGCAGCCGATCCTTACTCGATGGTGAAAGATGTTGGAGCATGGCATAATGGACATTGTCTGGCCCGACACCAGATGCACGAGAAGTGTGCAGAGCAAGGCGAAGCTCCTCCGCTGTGAATGGCCTGTTGTAAGGCTCCAGGCCATTCGAGTGGAAAGACAGCGGAGAGCGCTCCGCCCTGCCGTACTGGGCCAGAAACTCGGGGGAGTAAGAGGAAGACGAAGAGATGGAAGAGAATGACTCCCCCAGAGTGTCGGCAATTGCTTTGGGATCAGCAATTGCCTGTCCATTGTGCTCCAGGATCGATAACGAGTGGGACGTGTAGTTCCCACTCATCTTCCGGACATTATCCCACACGACTTTAGAACTAGTCGTGCGGGTGATAGAAGATGTATACTTGATCCAAGATTCCTTCTGGCTCTGGCGTCGGACGAAACGAGCTTTCGGCGTGGCGCGTTTGAAATTTTCAAGCTTGGGGTTGTCGGATATCTCCGAAACACCCCCCAAGCCTTGTTCTGAGCCTTACGAGCTGCAGTGCAATCTGGATTCCACCACGGTTTTGGAAAGCGAGGAAACCGTGTAGAAGTTTGAGGAATTGTTGATGCAGCTGCATCTACGATACAGTCCGTTATCTCTGCTACTGCCACATTGATTTGCTCCTGGCTGACAGAGTGGTCATCGAGCTCAGAGAGCAGCTCGAAACCACCCCAGTCAGCCCGATCGAGCCTCCACCGCGAGAAGCGTGAAGGACTGCAAGGCCCCCCACGAGAGATGGTGCACACCACGGGGAGGTGATCGCTTCCATACCTCGACCTCCCATATAAAGAGTGGAAGGATCGAGGAGGAGCAGATGGTAAGGTCAATGGCAGTGAAAGAGCGGGTTGGGGAGTGAAAGTAAGTACTGACACCGGTGTTCAACAGGGAGAGAGAAGGATCCAGGAGCCACTGCTCCAGGACCCCGCCCCTCCCGTTGGTGTCAGCACTGCCCCAAAGTGGACTGTGTCCGTTGAGGTCCCCCATAATGAGGAAGGGGGACGGCAGCTGCGAGACGAGATCATCAAGGTCTTCCTGGAAGACGATGCTCCCAGGTGGAAGATATACAGAGCAGACAGTCAGCGAGAACCCCACGAAGAGATGGATGGCTACCGTCTCCAAGTTGGTGGTGAGGGGTACGACCTGGAATGGAGAATGGTTGCTCACGAGGATGGCGACACCCCCGCGAGCTGGACCATCTCCATCCCGGTCCCGGCGAACTAGTGAAAATTGCCGGATCGTGGGATCTGTGACTGGCTGCAAGTATGTCTCCTGCAGGCACACACAGATGGGCTGGTGCGCCTGAAGGAGGGCCTTGATGTCGTCAAGATTCCTCTGGAATCCATGACAATACCATTGTAGGAGTGTGGCCATCTCAGGACTTAGAAGAGTGGGCGGACGACATATTCCTATTCAACTTAACCGCCGCAGAGTGAATTTTTTTTTTTTCAGTTTAGTGAATAGGGGGCGGTCGGTATCCATGTCCTCGGAATCGTCCGAGGGACATGGATCGGTGACCGCCCTTTGAGGAAGAGTGATGAGTTTCTTTTTTGGCCCCGGTGGGGGCCCCTTTGGTTTGGAAGGTCTTGCTGTCTGAGGACGGGAAGGAGGAGGCCTTCTGGTGGAGGTGGAAGGCTGAGCTGCAGGAATGGAAACCGGGGTTGATGTCGAAGTCGACACCACCCTCGGTTTCGCCTGCGTGAGGAGGTACTTCGCATCTGGCGAGAAAGACTCAGTAGGTGGTAAACTGATGTCAGTCTGCACCGCAACCGAAGTCATTGGAACGATGGGCTTTCCAATGACTGCACTGGCATAGGAAACCTTGCCAGGTGGGGCGGGCGGTGCAGCAAGCTTTCTCGCTTCAGCATACGAGATGTTGTTGATGACTTTGAGGCGTTGTACCTCCTTTTCCTCCTTCCACTTCGGACAGTCGCGGGAGTACGCCAGATGTTCGCCACTGCAGTTCACACAGCATGCCTTTTCTGCTTTGCAGTCAGGATCGAGATGATCCTTACTGCCACAGCGAGCACAGGTGAACTTGCCCCTGCATGCTGTGCGGGCATGACCGTATATCTGACACTGAAAACAGCGCAGAGGGTTTGGGATATACAGCCGAACCTCACAATGTAAGTAACCTGCCTTGATGGAAGAAGGCAGGCGTGGCGTGTTGAATGTCACAATCAACACCTGGGTGGGTGTCAATTTTCCATCACGGCGTGTCGAAACCCGGTGGACCGCTGTTACTCCTTGAGGTGTGAGCTCCAAGAGGATTTCCTCCTCAGTGACTTTGAGGAGGATCCACTCGGTGATCACACCCCGAGAGGAATTCAAAGTTTTATGGGGAGTGACTTCGACAGCCACCCCACCAATTTCTTTGACTTTCAGGAGTAGTTCAGAATGTTTCGAACAAGCAGTCTCAACCTGCAGTCGCCAGATCGTAAGCGCTTGACGGATTTCGGCTCTCCCGCAAGACCTTTCAAACCTTTATTAACGAAAAAAGGGGACATGTCCCCAAGTACCTGATCACCCGTGGAGTGGATGATCAGGAGCTTTGGGAACGAAGACACAGACACAGAAGACGACGGCAGAGATAACTGTGACAACGAGGAAGATGGGGGCTCATGTCGAGCCCTCTTGTTGGCGACGATCGCATTATTTTCTTCATTCTCTGTCATGTTTTTTTTTTTTTGTGTGGTTCAGTGCCCACTGTCCCTCCCCGGAGTGGGACCTCCTTGACGAGGGGGGGGGGGGGGGCTTACGGTGCCTCTGAGAAGTTGGGCTCAGATCGTTGGTGCTCTGGTATTGAAGTCCGGTGGCCCCCGGTGGAGGGGGCCTGTTGAGGGCTGGCAGACTAACTGGACTGCTGTGTCCAGTCAGCTTGTTGACTTGTTCCCCAGCGAAGCTGGGGGTCACAGCTTGGTTGAGGAGCCGTTCAGACGGCCGGGACGGGGTGTAGCTGAACTTGTCCTTCTGTCTTTCAGGCCTATTGGGGGGTCCTGCGGACTGAGTTGTATACCTCTTTGTGCACTCGTCTGTGGGCTCCCTGATGCGGTCCCTGTGATATTGAGGTGGACGGAGGTCCGGGGCGCCTCGGCCCGTGAACAATGGAGAGGTAGAAGTTGGAGGCTCGCGGCCTGGAGCAGTCCACCAGGCTGGCGGACTTATCGATGGAACAGCCAAACTAAGAGGCTGGCGGAGAGCTTTGTCGGTGGTCGTGGGAGGGTCGCTGGCTGGTTTTGTGGGCGGCTGGCCAGGTTCCCCGAAGCGGCCTCGGCGGGGTGCAGATGTCACACGGTGAGCGGGGCAGTGGTGGCGCGGGCCCGATGGAGAGGGCCTGCCGAAAGGGTGTGGGGGCACCTGAGTAAGTGTGGCTTGACGATGGAAGCACCCAGGAGCCTCTACTGGGCTCCAAAAGGTAGGCTAGCTCCTTTAGACCTGCCTTTGCTGTGGGGGAACTTGGTTCCTCTGAGAAGTGGTTCCGGGTGCTGCAGTCGGCTCCAGCAATGGGTAGGCTGCAAGACGCCGATAAGGCCAAGGGCTGTGGTGCGTGGCTCCATGGAGAGGACGCAGTTGGGGGTCGTGCCGAGAGGATTGGAGTCCCTCGAGGTGTGGCTTCTGATGGAAGTACCTTGGGCCTCCGCTGCAGAGGCTCTAAAAGTTAGGACTTCTTTTATATTTCTGGCTCAAAATTCAAAAGACTAAGATCTTTTTATTTATATATTGGCAAGTTTCCTGGCAAAATTCAGTGAGTGATGGGCATATTCCTAGACATCGCTCAAAATTCAAAACTCACTGCACCTCAATGATTATATCTTCGAGCAGGCAATATTAAATAGCAGTGCTTCTCTCTTCACATACAGGTCTTCTCTCGCTGTAGGCAGGACTATTGTAAGGCAAGCTTAACTGATAGGAGCTTTCTAGTTCAGAGTGGTTTCAGTGACATCTCCCTTATAGTGATATACAGCCTTGAGTTGTGGTGCACCGGGAATGTCACGTATTCAATCCCACGGAGCCCAACAAGGGGACGCCCAGTTGGGCGCCAGGGCTACGCAGGCACTATACCCAAACAGACAGTGAGCCAAGCCCTCACAAATAAATAGAAGGAAAATAAAAAGAGAAATGTGCAGAACAAAACATTCTACACAAATCAAACAAGGCGTAAAATAATAAATATTGTGAATGGCCAAACTGGCCTCACAAAGAAAGGATAACTACAAAAAAAAAATAAGTTGTGAGGAAACTTGTAAACCTGTACCCGGACCGTGGGCAAGGTTGCTCACCGCTCTGCATGGTCGATTGCTCCTGGGGGGGCCACCCAGGAGCTCCCGTTTACCGGAAGCAGAGGCCAAAGCAGTGTATAGCAGAGGCCCCGGAATCCGCTGCCCAGCCCCGCGACGGACAGGCTCCCCAATGGCAAGACGGCGAATGGGGACCCCGCCAGTCATGAGCTGAGGAGAGAAGACGGGGACCCCTGAGCAACAACCAGGATCCTCCTTTCCTGGGACACGGTTCTCCGCGCACGGCAAACACGCGGGCGAGCGTTTAGGACCCTGTGATGGTAACTGAGCCAGCGGAACATTCACAGGGTGGTCCACCTCACCGCGTACAGGCGCTCACACCGAGTGGGATACTGAACTGGCAGCCTTCCCCTTCCGTTCGCTTCCAAAAGAGAATATCTCTTTCGAAAGGTACTAACGGCCTGCACCACGAGAAGGCGGGGTCGGACATTAGGTGCTAGACCTGGCCGGTTCTGTGCATCATCACTAGGGATTGGTATACAGCTCTCCTTCCAGTTTACGCCTAGCTACCATTTACAGGTCCACCTTCATTCACCTTCATTCACCTCATTTCATCACCTTCATTCAAAGACAGTGTTGATGTTCTTGAAATTCTCTTTCCAATGATACCAAGAACGATGCTCTAGGACCATTTGGAAGAAAAATTAATCATCTAATTTTTCACCACTGGTGTTTGGGGTTTTCTCCTCAACTATTCGAGATATCACCTTCATTCAAACACAGTGTTGATGTTCTTGAAATTCTCTTTCGAATGATACCAAGAACGATGCTCTTGGACCATTTGGAAGAAAAATTTATCGTCCAATTTTTCACAACGGCAGTTTTGGGATTTCTCCTTAACTATTCGAGATATCAACTTCATTCAAAGACAGGGTTGATGGTCTTGAAATTCTCTAATCGAACGATACCAAGAACGATGCTCTAGGGCCATTTGGAAAAAAAAATTATCTTCCAATTTTTTACCACAACAGTTGAGGTTTTTCTCCTCAACTATTCGAGATATCAACTTCATTCAAAGACAGGGTTGATGGTCTTGAAATTCTCTAATCGAATGATACCAAGAACGATGCTCTAGGGCCATTTGGAAAAAAAATTTATCTTCCAATTTTTTACCACAACAGTTGAGGTTTTTCTCCTGAACTATTCGAGATATCAACTTCATTCAAAGACAAGGTTGATGTTGTTGAAATTCTCTTTCGAATGGTACCAAGAACGATACTCTAGGACCATTTGGAACAAATATTTATCATCCAATTTTTCACCACTGCAGTTTGGGGTTTTCTCCTTAACTATTCGAGATATCAACTTTATTCAAAGACAGGGTTGAAGTTCTTGAAATTTTCTTTCGAATGATACCATCAACGATGCTCTAGGACCATTCGAAGAAAAATTTATCTTCCTATTTTTTACCACTACAGTTGGATTTTTTTAATGTTTTTCTCCTGAACTATTCGAGATATCAACTTCATTCAAAGACAAGGTTGATATTCTTGAAATTCTCTTTCGAATGATACAAAGAACGACGCTCTAGGACCATTTGGAACAAAAATGTATCATCCAAATTTTTCACCACTGCTGTTTGGGGTTTTCTCCTCAACTATTCGAGATATCAACTTCATTCAAGACAGGGTTGATGCTCTTGAAATTCCGATTGGACTGATATGAAGAACGATACTCTAGGACCATTTGGAAGAAAAATTTATCATCCAATTTTTCACCACTGCAGTTTGGGATTTTCTCCTCAACTATTCGAGATATCACATTCATTCAAAGACAGAGTTGACGTTCTTGAAATTCTCTTTGGAATGATACCAAGAACAATGCTCTAGGATCATTTCGAAGAAAAATTTATCATCCAAATTTTCACCATTGCAGTTTGGGGGTTCCTCCTCAAGTATTCCAGATATCAAGTTCATTCAAAGACAGAGTTGATGTTCTTGAAATTCTCTTTCGAATGATACCAAGAACGATGATCTAGAACGATTTAGAAGAAAAATTTATCATCCAATTTTTTTCACCACTGCAGTTTGGGGTTTTCTCCCCAACTATTCGAGATATCAACTTCATTCAAAGACAGGGTTGATGCTCTTGAAATTCTCATTCGACTGATATGAAGAATGATGCTCTAGGATCATTTGGAAGAAATATTTATCATCCAATTTTTCACCACTGTAGTTTGGAGTTTTCTCCTCAACTATTCGAGATATCACCTTCATTGAAAGACAGTGTTGATGTTCTGGAAATTCTCTTTCGAATGATACCAAGAACGATGCTCTGGACCATTTGGAAGAAAAATTTATCTTCCAATTTTTCACCACTACAGTTTGGGTTTTTCCTCCTCAGCTATTCGAGATATCAACATCATTAAAAGACGGGGTTGATTTATTTGAAATTCTCTTTCGAATGATACCAAGAATGATGCACTAGGACGATTTGGAAGAAAAAATTATCATCCAATTTTTCACCACAGCAGTTTGGGGTTTTCTCCTTAACTATTAAAGATATAAACTTCATTCAAAGACAGGCTGGGTTGATGCTCTTGAAATTCTCTTTCGAATGATACCAAGAACGGTGCTCTAGGATTATTTGGGACAAACATTTATCATCTAATTTTTCACCACTGGAGTTTGGGGTTTTCTCCTCAACTATTCGAGTTATGACCTTCATTCAGACACAGTGTTGATGTTCTTGAAATTATCTTTGGAATGATACCAAGAACGATGCTCAAGGACCATTTGGAAGAAAAATTTATCGTCCAATTTTTCACAACTGCAGTTTGGGGTTTCCCCCTTACGTATTCGAGATATCAAATTCAGTCAAAGACAGGGTTGATGTTCTCGAAATTCTCTTTCGAATGATACCAAGAACTAGGACGATTTAGAAGAAAAATTTATCATCGAAATTTTTTTCACCACTGCAGTTTGGGGTTTTCTCCTCAACTATTCGAGATATCAAATTCATTCAAAGACAGGGTTTATGCTCTTGAAATTCTCCTTCGACTGATATGAAGAAAGATACTCGAGGACCATTTGGAAGCAATATTTATCATCCAAATTTTCACCACTGCAGTTTGGGGTTTTCTCCTCAACTATTCGAGATATCAACTTCATTCGAAGACAGGGTTGATGTTCTTGAAATTTCCTTCCGAATGATACCAAGAACGATAACCTAGGACCATTTCGAAGAAAAATTCATCTTCCAATTTTTCACCACTACACTTTGGGTTTTTCAAGTTTTCCTCCTCAACTATTCGAGATATCAACTTTATTAAAAGACAGGGTTGATGTACTTGAAATTCTCTTTCGAATGATACCAAGAACGATGCTCTAGGACGATTTGGAAGAAACATTTTTCATCCAATTTTTCACCACTACAGCTTGGATTTTTCCTGTTTTTCTCCTCACCTATTCGAAATATCAACTTCATTCAAATACAGGGCTGATGCTCTTGAAATTCTCTTTGGAATGATACCAAGAACGATGCTCTTGAAATTCTCTTTGGAATGATACCAAGAACGATGCTCTTGAAATTCTCTTTGGAATGATACCAAGAACGATGCTCTTGAAATTCTCTTTGGAATGATACCAAGAACGATGCTCTTGAAATTCTCTTTGGAATGATACCAAGAACGATGCTCTTGAAATTCTCTTTGGAATGATACCAAGAACGATGCTCTAGGACCATTTGGAAGAAAAATTTATTTTCCAATTTTTCACTACTACCATTGGGGTTTTTTTACCTCAACTATTCGAGATATCACCTACATTCAAAGATAGGGTTGATGATCTTGAAATTCTCTTCCGAACGATACAAAGAACGATGCTCTAGGATCATTTGGAAGAAAAATTTTTCATCCAATATTTCACCATTGCAGTTTGGGGGTTTCTCCTCAAGTATTCGAGATATCACCTTCATTCAAAGTCAGTGTTGATGTTCTTGAAATGCTCTTTCGAACGATAGGAAGAACGATGCTCTAGGACGATTTCGAAGAAAAATTTATCATCCAAATTTTCACCACTGCAGTTTGGGGTTTTCTCCTTAATTATTCGAGATATCACCTTCATTGAAAGACAGGGTTGACGTTCTTGAAATTCTGTTTCGAATGATACCAAGAACGATGATCTAGGACCATTTGAAAAAAAATCTTCCAATATTTTACCACTACAGTTGAGGTTTTTCTCCTTAACTATTCGAGATATCAACTTCATTCAATAACAGGGTTGATGTTCTTGAAATTCTGTTTCGAATGATACCAAGAACGATGCTCTAGAACCATTTGGAAGAAAAATTTAATCATCCAATTTTTTTCCACGGCAGTTTGGACTTTTCTCCTTAACTATTCGAGATATCAACTTCATTCAAATACAGGGTTGATGCTCTTGAAATTCTATTTCGAATGATACCAAGAACAATGCTCTAGGACCATTTGTAAGAAAAATTTATCATCGAATTTTTCAAAACTGCAGTTTGTGTTTTTCTCCTCAATTATTGGAGATATCAACTTCATTGAAACACATAGTTGATGTTCGTGAAATTCGCTTTCGAATCATACGAAGAACGATGCTCTAGGACCATTTGGAAGAAAAAATTTTCTTCCGATTTTTCAGCACTACAGTTTGGGTTTTTCCTGTTTTTCTCCGGAATTATTCGAGATATCAACTTCATTCAAATACAGGGTTGATGTTCTTGAAATTGTCTTTCGACTAATACCAAGAACGATGGTATACGACCATTTGGAAGAAAAATTTATCTTCCAATTTTTTACCACTGCAGTTTGTGGTTTTCTCCTTAACTATTCGAGATATCAACTTCATTCAAAGACAGGGTTGATGTTCTTGAAATTTTCTTTGGAATGATAACAAGAACGATGTTCTAGGACCATTTGCAAGAAAAATTTATCTTCCAATTTTTCACCACTACAGGTTGGGGTTTTCCTGTTTTTCTCCCGAATTATTCGAGATATCAATTTCATTCGAAGACAGGGTTGATGGTCGTGAAATTCTCTTTCGAATGATACCAAGAACGATACTCTCGAACCATTTGGAAGAAACATTTATCTTCCATATTTTACCATTACATTTGGGGTTTTTCCCCTCAACTGTTCGAGATATCACCTTCATTCAAAGACAGGTTTGATGTTCTTGAGATTCTCTTCCGAATGATACCAAGAACGATGATCTAGGACGATTTAGAAGAAAAATTTATCATCGAATTTTTTTTCACCACTGCAGTTTGGGGTTTTCTCCTCAACTATTCGAGATATCAAATTCATTCAAAGACAGGCTTTATGCTCTTGAAATTCTCCTTCGACTGATATGAAGAACGATGCTCTAGGACCATTTGGAAGAAAAATTTATCTTCCAATATTTCACTACTGCAGTTTGGGGTTTTCTCCTTAACTATTCGAGATATCAACTTCATTCAAAGACAGGGTTGATGTTCTGGAAATTTTCTTTCGAATGATACCAAGAACAATGTTCTAGGACCATTTGGAAGAAAAATTTATCTTCCAATTTTTCACCACTACAGCTTGGGTTTTTTCTGTTTTTCTCCTCAATTATTCGAGATTCATTCAAACACAGGGTTGATGTTCGTGAAATTCGCGTTCGAATGATACCAAGAACGATGCTCTAGGACCATTTGGAAGATAAATATATCTTCCAATTTTTTACCACAACAGTTGGGGTTTTTCTCCTTAACTATTCGAGATATCAACTTCATTTAAAGACAGGGTTGATGTTCTCGAAATTCTCTTTCGAATGATACCAAGAATGATACTCTAGGACCATTTGGAAGGAAAATTTATATTCCAATTTTTTACCACTACAGTTGTGGTTTTTCCTGTTTTTCTCCTGAACTATTCGAGATATCAACTTCATTCAAAGAAAAGGTTGATATTCTAGAAATTCTCTTTCGAATGATACCAAGAACGATGCTCTAGGACGATTTGGAAGAAACATTTATCATCCAATTTTTCTCCACTGCATTTTGGGGATTTCTCCTTAACTATTCGAGATATGAACTTCATTCAAAGTCAGTGTTGATGTTCTTGAAATGCTCTTTCGAATGTTACCCAGAACGATGCTCTAGGACCATTTGTAAGAAACATTTATCATCCAAATTTTCACCACGGCTGTTTGGGGTTTTCTCGTTAACTGTTCGAGATATCAGTTTCATTCAAAGGCAGGGTTGATGTCCTTGAAATCCTGTTTCGAACGATACGAAGAACGATGCTCTAGGACGATTTCGAAGAAAAATTCATCATCCAATTTTTCACCACTGCAGTTTGGGGTTTTCTCCTTAATTTTTCGAGATATCATCTTCATTGAAAGACAGGGTTGACGTTCTTGAAATTCTGTTTCGAATGATACCAAGAACGATGATCTAGGACCATTTGTAAAAAAAATATCTTCCAATATTTTACCACTACAACTGAGGTTTTTCTCTTTAACTATTCGAGATATCAACTTCATTCAATAACAGGGTTGATTTTCTTGAACCAAGAACGATGCTCTAGGATCATTTGGAAGAAAAATATATCATCCAAATTTTCACCACGGCTGTTTGGGTTTTTTTCGTTAACTGTTCGAGATATCAACTTCATTTAAAGACCGGGTTGATGTCCTTAAAATTCTCTTTCGAATGATACCAAGAGCGATGCTCTAGGACCATTTGGAATAAAAATTTATCATCGAATTTTTCACCACTACAGATTGGGTTTTTCTCCTCACCAATTCGAGATATCAACTTCATTCAAATACGGCGTTGATGCTCTTGAAATTCTCTTTCGAATGATACGAAGAACGATGCTCTAGGATGATATGGAAGAAAAATTTATCTTCGAAATTATACCAATACATTTGGGGTTTTTCCCCTCAACTCTTCGAGATATCACCTTCATTCAAAGACAGGTTTGAGGTTCTTGAAATTCTCTTCCGAATGATACCAAGAACGATGCTCTAGGACCATTTGGGAGAAAAATTTATCTTCCAATTTTTCGCCACTACAGCTTGGGGTTTTCCTGTTTTTCTCCGGAATTATTCGAGATATCAACTTCATTCAAATACAGGGTTGATGTTCTTGAAATTGTCTTTCGACTAATACCAAGAACGATGCTATACGACCATTTGGAAGAAAAATTTATCTTCCAATTTTTTACCACTGCAGTTTGTGGTTTTCTCCTTAACTATTCGAGATATCAACTTCATTCAAAGACAGGGTTGATGTTCTTGAAATTTTCTTTGGAATGATAACAAGAACGATGTTCTAGGACCATTTGCATGAAAAATTTATCTTCCAATTTTTCACCACTACAGGTTGGGTTTTCCTGTTTTTCTCCCGAATTATTCGAGATATCAATTTCATTCGAAGACAGGGTTGATGGTCGTGAAATTCTCTTTCGAATGATACCAAGAACGATACTCTCGGACCATTTGGAAGAAACATTTATCTTCCAAATTTTACCATTACATTTGGGGTTTTTCCCCTCAACTGTTCGAGATATCACCTTCATTCAAAGACAGGTTTGATGTTCTTGAGATTCTCTTCCGAATGATACCAAGAACGATGATCTAGGACGATTTAGAAGAAAAATTTATCATCGAATTTTTTTTCACCACTGCAGTTTGGGGTTTTCTCCTCAACTATTCGAGATATTAAATTCATTCAAAGACAGGCTTTATGCTCTTGAAATTCTCCTTCGACTGATATGAAGAACGATGCTCTAGGACCATTTGGAAGAAAAATTTATCTTCCAATATTTCACTACTGCAGTTTGGGGTTTTCTCCTTAACTATTCGAGATATCAACTTCATTCAAAGACAGGGTTGATGTTCTGGAAATTTTCTTTCGAATGATACCAAGAACAATGTTCTAGGACCATTTGGAAGAAAAATTTATCTTCCAATTTTTCACCACTACAGCTTGGGTTTTTCCTGTTTTTCTCCTCAATTATTCGAGATTCATTCAAACACAGGGTTGATGTTCGTGAAATTCGCGTTCGAATGATACCAAGAACGATGCTCTAGGACCATTTGGAAGATAAATATATCTTCCAATTTTTTACCACAACAGTTGGGGTTTTTCTCCTTAACTATTCGAGATATCAACTTCATTTAAAGACAGGGTTGATGTTCTCGAAATTCTCTTTCGAATGATACCAAGAATGATACTCTAGGACTATTTGGAAGAAAAATTTATATTCCAATTTTTTACCACTACAGTTGTGGTTTTTCCTGTTTTTCTCCTGAACTATTCGAGATATCAACTTCATTCAAAGAAAAGGTTGATATTCTAGAAATTCTCTTTCGAATGATATCAAGAACGATGCTCTAGGACGATTTGGAAGAAACATTTATCATCCAATTTTTCTCCACTGCATTTTGGGGATTTCTCCTTAACTATTCGAGATATGAACTTCATTCAAAGTCAGTGTTGATGTTCTTGAAATGCTCTTTCGAATGTTACCCAGAACGATGCTCTAGGACCATTTGTAAGAAACATTTATCATCCAAATTTTCACCACGGCTGTTTGGGGTTTTCTCGTTAACTGTTCGAGATATCAGTTTCATTCAAAGGCAGGGTTGATGTCCTTGAAATCCTCTTTCGAACGATACGAAGAACGATGCTCTAGGACGATTTCGAAGAAAAATTCATCATCCAATTTTTCACCACTGCAGTTTGGGGTTTTCTCCTTAATTGTTCGAGATATCATCTTCATTGAAAGACAGGGTTGACGTTCTTGAAATTCTGTTTCGAATGATACCAAGAACGATGATCTAGGACCATTTGTAAAAAAAATATCTTCCAATATTTTACCACTACAGCTGAGGTTTTTCTCTTTAACTATTCGAGATATCAACTTCATTCAATAACAGGGTTGATTTTCTTGAACCAAGAACGATGCTCTAGGATCATTTGGAAGAAAAATATATCTTCCACTTTTTTACCAGTACATTTGGGGTTTGTCCCTCAACTATTCGAGATATCACCTTCATTCAAAGACAGGGTTGATGTTCTTGAAATCCTCTTTCGAACGATACAAAGAACGATGATCTAGGATCATTTGGAAGAAGAATTTATCATCGAATTTTTCAAAACTGCAGTTTGTGTTTTTCTCCTCAATTATTCGAGATATCAACTTCATTCAAACACATAGTTGATGTTCGTGAAATTCGCTTTCGAATCATACGAAGGACGATGCTCTAGGACCATTTGGAAGAAAAAATTTTCTTCCAATTTTTCAGCACTACAGTTTGGGGTTTTCCTGTTTTTCTCCGGAATTATTCGAGATATCAACATTCACCATTGCAGTTTGGGGCTTTCTCCCCAAGTATTCGAGATATCACCTTCATTCAAAGTCAGTGTTGATGTTCTTGAAATGCTCTTTCGAATGATACCAAGAACGATGCTCTAGGACCATTTGGAAGAAAAATTTATCATCCAAATTTTCACCACGGCTGTTTGGGTTTTTTTCGTTAACTGTTCGAGATATCAACTTCATTTAAAGACCGGGTTGATGTTCTTGAAATTCTCTTTCGAATGATACCAAGAACGATGCTCTAAACCACAGAAGTTTGGGGTTTTCTCTTCAACTATTCGAGATATCACTTTCATCCAAAGACTGTGTTCATGTTCTTGAAATTCTCTTTCGAATGATACCAAAAAGGATGCTCTAGGACCATTTGAAGAAAAAATTATAATCCAATTTTTCACCACAGCAGTTTGGGGTTTCTCCTTAACTTTTCGAGATTTCAACTCCATTCAAAGACAGGGTTGATGTCCTTAAAATTCTCTTTCGAATGATACCAAGAGCGATGCTCTAGGACCATTTGGAATAAAAATTTATCATCGAATTTTTCACCACTACAGATTGGGTTTTTCTCCTCACCAATTCGAGATATCAACTTCATTCAAATACGGCGTTGATGCTCTTGAAATTCTCTTTCGAATGATACGAAGAACGATGCTCTAGGATGATATGGAAGAAAAATTTATCTTCGAAATTATACCAATACATTTGGGGTTTTTCCCCTCAACTTTTCGAGATATCACCTTCATTCAAAGACAGGTTTGAGGTTCTTGAAATTCTCTTCCGAATGATACCAAGAACGATGCTCTAGGACCATTTGGAAGAAAAATTTATCTTCCAATTTTTCGCCACTACAGCTTGGGGTTTTCCTGTTTTTCTCCTGAATTATTCGAGATATCAACTTCATTCAAAGACAGGGTTGACGTTCGTGAAATTCGCTTTCGAATGGTGCCAAGAACGATGCTCTAGGACCATTTGGGACATAAATTTATCATTTAAATTTTCACCACTGGAGTTTGGGTTTTTCTCCTCAACTGTTGGAGATATCACCTTCATTCAAAGACAGTGTTGATGTTCCTGAAATTTTCTTTCGAATGATACCAAGAACGATGCTCTAGGATCATTTGGTAGAAAAATTGATCGTCCAATTTTTCACCACTGCAGTTTGGGATGTTTTCCTCAACTATTCGAGATATCAACTTCATTCAAAGACAGGGTTGATGTTCTTGAAATTTTCTTTCGAATGATACCAAGAACGATGCCCTATAGGACCATTTGGAAGAAAAATTTATCATCCAATTTTTCACACTAGAGTTGGAGTTTTACCTGTTTTTCTCTTCAATTATTCGAGGTATCAACTTCATTCGAATACAGGGTTGATGCTTTTGAAATTCTCTTTCGAATGATACCGAGAACGATACTCTAGGACCATTTGGAAGAAAAATTTATCTTCCAAATTTTACCATTACATTTGGGGTTTTCCCCTCAACTCTTCGAGATATCACCTTCATTCAAAGATAGGTTTGATGTTCTTGAAATTCTCTGTCGAATGATACCAAGAACGATGCTCTAGGACCATTTGGAAGAAAAATATATCTTCCAATTTTTTACCACAGCAGTTTGGGGATTTCTCCTTACCTATTCGAGATATCAACTTCATTCAAAGACAGGGTTTATGTTCTTGACATTCTATTTCCAATGATACCAAGAACGATGCTCCAGGACGATTTGGAAGAAACATTTATCATTAAATTTTTCTCCACTGCAGTTTGGGGATTTCTCCTTAACTATTCGAGATATCAACTTCATTCAAAGACAGGATTGATGTTCTTGAAATTCTGTTTCGAATGATACCAAGAATGATGCTCTAGGACCATTTGGAAGAAAAATTTATCATCCAATTTTTCACACTAGAGTTGGAGTTTTACCTGTTTTTCTCCTGAAATATTCGAGATATCAACTTCATTCAAAGACAGGGTTGATGTTCGTGAAATTCAATTTCGAATGGTACCAAGAACGATGCTCTAGTTCCATTTGAAAGAAAAATTTATCTTCAAATTTTTCACCACTACATTTGGAGTTTTTCCTCCTCAGCTCTTCGAGATATCAACTTCATTCAAATACAGGGTTGATGCTTTTGAAATTCTCTTTCGAATGATACCAAGAACGATGCTCTAGGAGCATTTGGGACAGAAATTTATCATGTAAATTTTCACCACTGGAGTTTGGGGTTTTCTCCTCAACTATTCGAGATATCACCTTCATTCAAAGACAGTGTTAAGGTTCTTGAAAGTTTCTTTCGAATGATACCAAGAATGATGCTATAGGATCATTTGGTAGAACAATTGATCGTCCAATTTTTCACCACTGCAGTTTGGGGTTTTCTCCTCAACTATTCGAGATATAAACTTCATTCAAAGACAGGGTT
Organism: Ryuthela nishihirai; assembly: GCA_038380435.1. Taxonomy (NCBI): domain Eukaryota; kingdom Metazoa; phylum Arthropoda; class Arachnida; order Araneae; family Heptathelidae; genus Ryuthela; species Ryuthela nishihirai. The sequence goes on from JAWZYU010000016.1 coordinate 75,051,313, forward strand.
GATGTTCCTGAAACTTTCTTTCGAATGATACCAAGAACGATGCTATAGGACCATTTGGAAGAAAAATTTATCTTCCAATTTTTCACCACTAAAGTTTGGGATTTTCTCCTCAACTATTCGTGATATCACCTACACTCAAAAACAGGGCTGACGTTCTTGAAATTCTCTTTCGAATGATACCAAGAACGATGTTCTAGGACCATTTGGAAGAAAAATTTATCATCCAAATTTTCACCACAGATGTTTGGGGTTATCTCTTCAACTATTCGAGATATCACTTTCATCCAAAGACTGTGTTGATGTTCTTGAAATTCTCTTTCGAATGATACCAAAAAGGATGCTCTAGGACCATTTGACGAAAAAATTATAATCCAATTTTTCACCAATGCAGTTTGGGGTTTCTCCTTATCTTTTCGAGATATCAACTCCATTCAAAGACAGGGTTGATGTCCTTAAAATTCTCTTTCGAATGATACCAAGAGCGATGCTCTAGGACCATTTGGAATAAAATTTTATCATTCAATTTTTCACCACAACAGATTGGGTTTTTCTCCTCACCTATTCGAGATATCAACTTCATTCAAATACAGCGTTGATGCTCTTGAAATTCTCTTTCGAATGATACGAAGAACGATGCTCTAGGATGATATGGAAGAAAAATTTGTCTTCCAAATTTTACCAACACATTTGTGGTTTTTCCCCTCAACTCTTCGAGATATCACCTTCATTCAAAGACAGGTTTGAGGTTCTTGAAATTCTCTTTCGAATGATACCAAGAACGATGCTCTACGACCATTTGGAAGAAAAATTTATCTTCCAATTTTTCACCACTACAGCTTGGGGTTTTCCTGTTTTTCTCCTGAATTATTCGAGATATCAACTTCATTCAAAGACAGGGTTGATGTTCGTGAAATTCGCTTTCGAATGGTACCAAGAACGATGCTCTAGAACCATTTGGGACATAAATTTATCATGTAAATTTTCACCACTGGAGTTTGGGTTTTTCTCCTCAACTGTTCGAGATATCACCTTCATTCAAAGACAGTGTTGATGTTCCTGAAATTTTCTTTCGAATGATACCAAGAACGATGCTCTAGGATCATTTGGTAGAAAAATTGATCGTCCAATTTTTCACCACTGCAGTTTGGGATGTTTTCCTCAACTATTCGAGATATCAACTTCATTCAAAGACAGGGTTGATGTTCTTGAAATTTTCTTCCGAATGATACGAAGAACGATGCCCTATAGGACCATTTGGAAGAAAAATTTATCATCCAATTTTTCACACTAGAGTTGGAGTTTTACCTGTTTTTCTCTTCAATTATTCGAGGTATCAACTTCATTCAAATACAGGGTTGATGCTTTTGAAATTCTCTTTCGAATGATACCAAGAACGATACTCTAGGATCATTTGGAAGAAAAATTTATCTTCCAAATTTTACCACTACATTTGGGGTTTTCCCCTCAACTCTTCGAGATATCACCTTCATTCAAAGATAGGTTTGGTGTTCTTGAAATTCTCTGTCGAATGATATGAAGAACGATGCTCTAGGACCATTTGGAAGAAAAATATATCTTCCAATTTTTTACCACAGCTGTTTGGGGATTTCTCCTTAACTGTTCGAGATATCAATTTCATTCAAAGACAGGGTTGATGTTCTTGAAATTCTCTTTCGAATGATACCAAGAACGATGCTCTAGGACGATTTGGAAGAAATATTTATCATCCAATTTTTCTCCACTGCAGTTTGGGGATTTCTCTTTAACTATTCGAGATATCAACTTCATTCAAAGACAGGGTTGATGTTCTTGAAATTCTATTTCCAATGATACCAAGAACGATGCTCTAGGACGATTTTCGAAGAAACATTTATCATCCAAACTGCAGTGGAGAAAACTCCACTGCAGTTTGGGGATTTCTCCTTAACTATTCGAGATATCAACTTCATTCAAAGACAGTGTTGATGTTCTTGAAATTCTCTTTCGAATGATACCAAGAACGATGCTCTAGGACGATTTGGAAGAAAAATTTATCATCCAATTTTTCGCCACGGCAGTTTGTGGTTTTCTCCTCAACTATTCGAGATATCACCTTCATTCAAAGTCAGGGTTAATGTTCTTGAAATTCTCTTTCGAATGATACCAAGAACGATGCTCTAGGACCATTTGGAAGAAAAATTTATGATCCAATTTTTTACCACTGCAGTTTGTTGTTTTCTCCTTAACAATTCGAGATATCAACTTCATTTAAAGACCGGGTTTATGTTTTTGAAATTCTCTTTCGAATGATACCAAGAACAATGCTCTAGGTTCATTTGGAAGAAAAATTTATCTTCCAATTTTTCACCACTATAGTTTGGGGGTTTCCTGTTTTTCTCCTGAATTTTTCGAAATATCAACTTCATTCAAAAACAGGGTTGATTGGTTGGTTGGTTGGTTGTTTGGGGTTTTTTGGCGCAATAGCAACTAAGGCTATATTGCCCCAAACAAACGATAAAAAGGGTAAAAGACATGGAACCCAGAACCAAATTTAAAAGAGACACAAATAACACAGCATAAAAACGAGATGTATAAAAAGTGTAAAGAAAGCAACAAGTGTAAAATCAACAAGTATAAAATCAACAATAACAATGGGTGTATAGGACCCATGTAAAAAACAACAGGTAAAACACAGGTAAAAAAACCAGCAAAAAAGAGAAAATTGATAAATGAATAAAATAACCGGTAAAGCGTAAAAGTCGAAAACAGTAGTTAAAAGTGAATTATCAGATAAAAGTTGTCCGAGTGTAAGGGGCTCGGACGTAAAATCGTGGAAGTTAAAAAACACAAGTCGTTCAAGTTTAAAACAATGACATTCAATTAAAACATGTTTCACTGTTAAAACGGTGTCACAAAACTCGCACTTAGGTACTGCGTCTGCCTTAAGAAGAAAAGAGTGGGTTAAAAACGAGTGACCTAAGCGGAGACGAGCAAGGACAACTTCCTCCTTACGATTCCTACGAAATCAAGACTGCCACAGTTTGACAATGGGCTTGATCTCGAAGAGCTTGTTAGCAACCTGTTCAGACCAAGATCTCTGCCACTGTGCCCGGAGCTCGATGCTGAAACGCTGCCGGAAATCCACATATGGAACCGGCAACGGAGAGTCGGGCAGGGGCGTGGCTGACCTGGCAGCAGAATCTGCCAAATCGTTGCCCCTGATTCTGACATGACCGGGCACCCAACAGTAGGGAATCGTGGTGGTGGCTGCCAGACCATGGAGCTGCTGGCGGATCTTGGAGAGAACAGGGTGAGGCCGATGCCTCACCGAGATCAAAGCCTGTAGCGAGCTAAGCGAGTCGGTGTAAAGCACACACCGACGATGATGCTTAGCTGCTATATGGTCCAAGGCAATGCTGATAGCATGCAACTCAGCAGTGAAGATGGAACACTGCTGTGGGATCTGGTCTGCAATGATTACATCACAGCAGACCATGGCTGATCCCACAGAAGTGCCGGACTTCGAGCCATCTGTGAAGACAGGCAAGAAGTCCGGGTGCGCAGCACGATGGCTGGCAAAGAGTTGCCGGTACACACAGTCGGGTGTAAAGGCCTTCCCCGTCCTGCACAGGGAAAAATGGCAGGAAGGGGAAACAGCGAGCCAAGGTGGAAGTGGCTCAGCTGTCGACTGTGCGATGCTATCGAGACAGGTGTTGATGTCTCGCAGGTAACCTCGGACACGCAAACCGAAAGGACGAATGGCAGTCGGCCGATTCTGGTATAACATTTCCCACCTGGGACTGAAAACGCAGTCCCAAGTGGGATGGCCTGGCAGGGATCGCAATTTTGATGCATACTGTAGGGACAACTGCTGACGGCGAATAGATAAAGATGGTTCATCGGTCTCAACGTAGAGACTCTAGACCGGTGAAGTGCGGAAGGCCCCCGTGCACACACGGAGGGCCTGATGATGGAGTGGGTCCAGCACTTTCACCACCGAATGCCGGGCGGAGTCATACACCTGGGATCCGTAGTCCAGTTTCGACCGGACAAGTGCACGGTAAAGGCGGAGCAAAGAACATCGGTCCGCCCCCAAGAGAGGGAGGAGAGGACCTTGATGATGTTCAATGCCCGCGTGCACTTGGATCTGAGACGTCGAATATGACGTAAAAAGATCAATTTCCGGTCGAAGATGAGACCGAGAAACTTGGTCTCCGCCACAACTGTAATGATGTTACCCCCGAGTTGCAGCTCGGGGTCCAGATGAAGATTACGCTTGCGGCAAAAGTGCACACAAGCGATCTTCTGTGGGGAGAACCGGAACCCATTGGCCGTCGCCCAAACCGAGAGATTGTTCAGGGCAGTTTGCAGTTGTCGTTCAATGACCCTCATGCTGGACGATGAGCAAAAGATGCTAAAGTCATCAACGTAAAGGGCATTGCCTACAGTCGGAGGAAGTTGCTGTGTAATGGAATTTATCTTGACAGCGAAAAGCGTAACACTCAGGACGCAGCCTTGTGGCACCCCCTGTTCTTGGGGGAAAGGCCGCGACAGAGTGTTGCCGACACGAACTCGAAAAATACGAGAAGATAAAAAGTTTGCAATGAAGATCGGCATGTGACCTCGCAAGCCGAAGCTGTGAAGGTCACGAAGAATGCCGAATCTCCATGCCGTGTCGTACGCTTTTTCGATGTCTAAGAAAATGGACACAAGGTGCTCTCGACGTAAAAAAGAATTCCTGATCGCCGATTCGAGGCGGATCAGGTGGTCTACAGTAGACCGGTGCCTGCGAAAGCCACACTGGGTGTTGGAAAGAAGGCCGTGATGCTCCAAATACCAGGCCAGCCTGGTATTTACCATCCTTTCCAACACCTTGCAGACGCAGCTCGTCAACGCAATTGGACGATAATTCGAAGGAATCTTGGGATCTTTTCCTGGCTTAGGGAAGGCCAAGACGATGGCCTCCCGCCAGGATTCCGGAAACTGCTCCTCGATGAAAATACGGTTGAAGAGTCGGAGCAGTCGATCCTTACTCGATGGTGAGAGATGTTGGAGCATGGCATAATGGACATTGTCTGGCCCCACAGCAGATGCACGAGAAGTGTGCAGAGAAAGGCGAAGCTCCTCCGCTGTGAATGGCCTGTTGTAAGACTCCAGGCCATTCGAATGGAAGGAAAGCGGAGAGCGCTCGGCCCTGCTCTTCTGGGCCAGAAACTCGGGGGAGTACGAGGAAGATGAGGAGATGGAGGAGAATGAATCCCCCAGAGTGTTGGCAATTGCACGAGGATCAGCAATTGCCCGTCCATTGTGCTCCAGGATCGATAATGAGTGGGACGTGTACTTCCCACCCATCTTCCGGACCTTGTCCCACACCACCTTAGAACTGGTCGTGCGGGTGATAGATGTATATTCATCCAAGATTCCTTCTGGCTCTGGTGCCGGACGAAACGGGCTTTCGCCCTGGCGTGTTTGAATGCTTCGAGGTTGGGGGACGTCGGATATCTCCGAAACACCCCCCAAGCCTTGTTCTGAGCCTTACGAGCTGCGGTGCAGCGGGATTCCACCACGGTTTTGGGAACCGTGGAAACCGAGTCGAGGTCTGAGGAATAGTAGAGGCAGCTGCATGGACGATGCAGTCCGTCAACTCCGCCACTGCGACATTGATGGGCTCCTGGCTGACAGTGTTCATCGAGCTCAGACAAGAGCTCGAAGCCACTCCAGTCAGCCCGATCAAGCCTCCACCGAGAGACACGCGAAGGGCTGCAAGGCCCTCACGAGAGATGGTGCACACCACGGGGAGGTGATCGCTTCCATATGGATTGTCCTCGACCTCCCATGTAAAGAGTGGAAGGATCGAGGAGGAGCAGATGGTGAGGTCAATGGCAGTGAAAGAGCGGGTTGGGGAATGAAAGTAAGTACTGACACCGGTGTTCAACAGGGAGAGAGAAGGATCCAGGAGCCACTGCTCCAGGACCCCGCCCCTCCCGTTGGTGTCAGCACTGCGCCAAAGTGGACTGTGTCCGTTGAAGTCCCCCATGATGAGGAAGGGGGACGGCAGCTGCGAGACGAGGTCATCAAGGTCGTCCCGGAAAACGATGCTTCCGGGTAGACAGAACAGACAGTCAATGAAAATCCCACAAAGAGGCGGATGGCTACCGCCTCTAAGTTCGTGGTAAGAGGAATGACCTGGAATGGAGAGTGGTTGCTCATGAGGATGGCAACACCTCTGTGGGCTGGACCATCTCCATCCCGGTCCCGGCGAACGAGAGAAAAGTGCCGGATAGTGGGATTGTTGGCTGTCTGTAAGAATGTCTCCTGAAGGCACATGCAGAGGGGTTCGTGTGCCCTCAGGAGGACCTTGATGTCGTCAATATTCCTCTGGAATCCACAACAGTTCCATTGAAGGAGTGTGGCCATCTCAGGTCTTTGAAGAATTGGCGGACGACTTTCGATTTATTTTAACCATCGCCAGCGACGGTTTGGGAAAAATGGGGCGGTCGGTGTCCATGTCCTCGGAGTAGTCCGAGCAACATGGATCAGAGACCGCTGAACGAGGAGGTAAAATTTTCTTTTTGGGCCCCGGCGGGGGCCCCTTGGGTTTTGTAGGTCTTGCTGTCTGTGGGCGGGGAGGAGGGGGCCTTCCAGAGGTGGAAGTGGAAGGCACAGACACAGGAATAGAAACCGGTGTCGATGTCGAGATTGACACCGACGTCGGCTTCGCCTGCGTCAAGAGGTACTTAGCAGCAGGCGAGAAAGATTCAGCTGGTGGAACGCTGATGTCGGTCTGCACCGCCGCGGAAGCCATCTTAACGACGGGCTTTCCGACCAACGCACCGGCATAGGAGACCTGGCCAGGTGGGGCAGGCGGTGCAGCGAGCTTTCTCGCCTCTGGATAGCTGATGTTGTGGAGGGTCTTCAGGCGCTGTACCTCTTTCTCCTCCAGCCACTTCGGACAGTCGCGGGAGTACGCCGGATGTTCACCACGGCAGTTTACACAGCATGCCTTTTCTGCTGTGCAGTCAGGTTCAAGGTGATCCTGACTGCCACAACGAGCACAGGTGGGCTTGCCCCGGCACCCGGCTGGGCTCTAACTTTCCATTACGGCGTGAAGAAACCCGGTGGACTGCGATCACTCTCTGGGCCGAAAGCTCGGAGAAGATTTCCTCCTCAGAAACCTTGAGGAGGCCCCACTCGGAGATCACACCCCGGGAGGAATTGAGCGTCTTGTGCAGAGTGACTTCGACAGCCACTCCACCAATCGCTGTAACCTTTAATAGAAGCTCCGAATGCTTGGAGCACGCAGTCTCCACCTGCAAGTCACCAGATCTTAGGCGCTTGACAGATTTCGGCTCTCCCGCAACACCTAGAATACCCTTATTTATAAAAAACGGGGACATGTCTCCAAGAACCTGATCACCGTAGAGTGGATGATCAGGAACTTCGGAGACGGAGACACACACGAAGACGAAGGCAAAGACAAAGAAATTGGGGGTTCATGGCGAGCCCTCTTGGCGGCATTGACTGAAGAATTTTGAGTTGTGGAACTCATGTTTGTTTGAGAAAATTCAGTGCCCGTTGTCCCCACCCACCATGGAGTCCAACAAGGGGACGCCCAGTTGGGCGCCAGGGCTGCCCGTGCACCATACCCATACAGGCAGTGAGCCAAGCCCGCACAATAAAACAAAAAGAAAAGAAAAAGAGAAATGGTGAGAAACTCATCTGAGTTCACACAAAAGAAAATAAGCAACAAATCAATAAAGTGTGAGGTAAGAGCTGGCCTCATAAAAGAAAGAAAACTAGAAAATTAGTGAATGTGTCGGGAAACTCGCAAACCGTTGACCGGACGGTGGACAAGGTTACTCACCGATCTGCATAGTTTACCCTAGCAGGACCAGCCCACCAGCCGATTGATCCTGAGGGGGCCGCCCCAGGACCTCCTGTTTACCTGAAGGAGAGGCCAAAGCAGTGTATAGCAGCGGTCCTGGAAGTCGCTGCCAAGCCCAATGGCAAAACGGCCAAAGGGGAAACCACCAGTCATGAGCTGGGGAGAGAAGACTGGAACCCCTGAGCAACTGCCAGGATCCTCCTTTCCAGGGACACGGGTCACCACACACGGCAAACACGCGGGTGAGCGTTTAGGACCCTGCGAAGGTAACCGAGCCAGCGGAACCTTCACAGGGTGGTCCCCCTCACCGCGTACAGGCGCTCACACCGAGGGGGAGGCAGGGTTGATGTTCGTGAAATTCTCTTTCGAATGATACCAAGAACGATGCTCTAGGACCATTTCGAAGAAAAATTTATCATCCAATTTTTCACAACTGCAGTTTGCGGTTTTCTCCTCAACTATTCGAGATATCACCTTCATTCAAAGTCATGGTTGATGTTCTTGAAATTCTCTTTCGAATGATACCAAGAACAATGCTCTAGGACCATTTGGAAGAAAAATTTGTCATCCAAATTTTCACCACAGCAGTTTGCGGTTTTCTCCTTAACTATTAGAGATATCAACTTCATTCAAAGACAGGGTTGATATTCTTGAAATTCTGTTTCGAATGATACCAAGAACGATACTCTAGGACCATTCTGAAGAAAAATTTATCTTCCAAATTTTTACCAATGCAGTTGGGGTTTTTCTCCTCAACTATTCGAGATATGAACTTCATTCAAAGACAGCGTTGATGTTCTTGAAATTCTCTTTCGAATGATACCAAGAACGATGCTCTAGGACCATTTGGAAGAAAAAATTTATCATCCAAATTTTCACCACGGCAGTTTGGGGGTTTCTCGTTAACTATTCGAGATATCAACTTCATTCAAAGACAGGGTTGATGTTCTTGAAATTCTCTTTCGAATGATACCAAGAACAATGCTCTAGGACCATTTGGAAGAAAAATTTATCTTCCAATTTTTCACCACTACAGTTTGGGGTTTTCCTGTTTTTCTCCTGAATTATTCGAAATATCAACTTCATTCAAAGACAGGGTTGATGTTCTTGAAATTCTCTTTCGAATGATACCAAGAACGATACTCTAGGATCATTCTGAAGAAAAATTTATCTTCCAAATTTTTACCACTGCAGTTGGGGTTTTTCTCCTGAACAATTCGATATATCAACTTCATTCAAAGACAGGGTTGATGTTCTTGAAATTCTCTTTCGAATGATTCCAAGAACGATACTCTAGGATCATTCTGAAGAAAAATTTATCTTCCAAATTTTTACCACGGCAGTTGGGGTTTTTCTCCTCAACTATTCGAGATATGAACTTCATTCAAAGACAGCGTTGATATTCTTGAAATTCTCTTTCGAATGATACCAAGAACGATGCTCTAGGACCATTTGGAAGAAAAATTTATCTTCCAATTTTTCACCACTACAGTGTGGGGTTTTCCTGTTTTTCTCCTGAATTATTCGAAATATAAATTTCATTCAAAGACAGGGTTGATGTTCTTGAAATTCTCTTTGGAATGATACCAAGAACGATGCTCTAGGACCATTTCGAAGAAAAATTTATCATCCAATTTTTCACAACTGCAGTTTGTGGTTTTCTCCTCAACTATTCGAGATATCACCTTCATTCAAAGTCAGGGTTGATGTTCTTGAAATTCTCTTTCGAATGATACCAAGAACAATGCTCTAGGACCATTTGGAAGAAAAATTTATCATCCAATTTTTCGCCACAGCAGTTTGTGGTTTTCTCCTCAACTATTCGAGATATCACCTTCATTCAAAGTCAGGGTTGATGTTCTTGAAATTCTCTTTCGAATGATACCAAGAACAATGCTCTAGGACCATTTGGAAGAAAAATTTATCATCCAATTTTTCGCCACAGCAGTTTGTGGTTTTCTCCTCAACTATTCGAGATATCACCTTCATTCAAAGTCAGGGTTGATGTTCTTGACATTCTCTTTCGATTGATACCAAGAACGACGCTCTAGAACCATTTGGAAAAAAAATATCTTCCAATTTTTTACCACTATAGTTGAGGTTTTTCTCCTTAACTGTTCGAGATATCAACTTTATTCAAAGACACGATTGATGCTCTTGAAATTGTCTTTCGAATGATACCAAGAACAATGCTCTAGGACCATTTGGAAGAAAAATTTATCTTCCAATTTTTCACCACTACAGTGTGGGGTTTTCCTGTTTTTCTCCTGAATTATTCGAAATATCAACTTCATTCAAAGACAGGGTTGATGTTCTTGAAATTCTGTTTCGAAAGATACCAAGAACGATACTCTAGGATCATTCTGAAGAAAAATTTATCTTCCAAATTTTGACCACTGCAGTTGGGGTTTTCCTCCTCAACTATTAGAGATATGCACTTCATTCAAAGACAGTGTTGATGTTCTTCAAATTCTCTTTCGAATGATACAAAGAACGATGCTCTAGGACCATTTGGAAGAAAAATTTATAATCCAATTTTCACCACTGCAGTTTGGGGTTTTCTCCTGAACTATTCGATATATCAACTTCATTCAAAGACAGGGTTGATGTTCTTGAAATTCTCTTTCAAATGATAACAAGAACGATACTCTAGGATCATTCTGAAGAAAAATTTATCTTCCAAATTTTTACCACTGCAGTTGGGGTTTTGCTCCTCAACTCTTCGAGATATGCACTTCATTCAAAGACAGCGTTGATGTTCTTCAAATTCTCTTTCGAATGATACCAAGAACGATGCTCTAGGACCATTGAAAGAAAAATTTATCCTCCAATTTTTCACCACTGCAGTTTTTGGTTTTCTCCTCAACTATTCGAGATATCAACTTCATTCAAAGTCAGGGTTGATGTTCTTGACATTCTCTTTCGAATGATACCAAGAACGACGCTCTAGAACCATTTGGAAAAAAAATATCTTCCAATTTTTTACCACTATAGTTGAGGTTTTTCTCCTTAACTGTTCGAGATATCAACTTTATTCAAAGACACGATTGATGCTCTTGAAATTCTCATTCGACTGATATGCAGAACGATGCTCTAGGACCATTTGGAAGAAAAATTTATCATCCAATTTTTCACCAAAGTAATTTGGGGTTTTCTCCTTAACTATTACATATGTCAACTTCATTCAAAGACAGGGTTGATGTTCTTGAAATTCTCGTTCGAATGATACCAAGAACGATGCTCTAGGACCATTTGGAAGAACAATTTATAGTCCAATTTTTCACCACTGAAGTTTGGGGTTTTCTCCATAACTATTCGAGATATGAACTTCATTCAAATACAGGGTTGATGTTCTTGAAATTTTCTTTCGAATGATACCAAGAACGAAGCTTTAGGACCATTTGAAAGAAACATTTATCATCCAATTTTTCACCACTACGGTTTGGGTTTTTCTCCTCAACTATTCGAGATATGAACTTCATTCAAAGACAGCGTTGATATTCTTGAAATTCTCTTTCGAATGATACCAAGAACGATGCTCTAGGACCATTTGGAAGAAAAATTTATCATCCAATTTTTCGCCACAGCAGTTTGTGGTTTTCTCCTCAACTATTCGAGATATCACCTTCATTCAAAGTCAGGGTTGATGTTCTTGAAATTCTCTTTCGAATGATACCAAGAGCAATGCTCTAGGACCATTTGGAAGAAAAATTTATCTTCCAATTTTTCACCACTACAGTGTGGGGTTTTCCTGTTTTTCTCCTGAATTATTCGAAATATAAACTTCATTCAAAGACAGGGTTGATGTTCTTGAAATTCTCTTTGGAATGATACCAAGAACGATGTTCTAGGACCATTTCGAAGAAAAATTTATCATCCAATTTTTCACAACGGCAGTTTGTGGTTTTTCTCCTCAACTATTCGAGATATCACCTTCATTCAAAGTCAGGGTTGATGTTCTTGAAATTCTCTTTCGAATGATACCAAGAACAATGCTCTAGGACCATTTGGAAGAAAAATTTATCATCCAATTTTTCGCCACAGCAGTTTGTGGTTTTCTCCTCAACTATTCGAGATATCACCTTCATTCAAAGTCAGGGTTGATGTTCTTGAAATTCTCTTTCGAATGATACCAAGAACAATGCTCTAGAACCATTTGGAAGAAAAATTTATCTTCCAATTTTTCACCACTGCAGTTTGGGGTTTTCTCCTGAACTATTCGATATATCAACTTCATTCAAAGACAGGGTTGATGTTCTTGAAATTCTCTTTCGAATGATACCAAGAACGATGCTCTAGGACCATTTGGAAGAAAAATTTATAATCCAATTTTTCACCACTGCAGTTTGGAGTTTTCTCCTGAACTATTAGTGATATCAACTTCATTCAAAGACAGGGTTGATGTTCTTGAAATTCTCGTTCGAATGATACCAAGAACAATGCTCTAGGACCATTTGGAAGAAAAATTTATCTTCCAATTTTTCACCACTACAGTTTGGGGTTTTCCTGTTTTTCTCCTGAATTATTCGAAATATCAACTTCATTCAAAGACAGGGTTGATGTTCTTGAAATTCTCGTTCGAATGATACCAAGAACAATGCTCTAGGACCATTTGGAAGAAAAATTTATCTTCCAATTTTTCACCACTACAGTTTGGGGTTTTCCTGTTTTTCTCCTGAATTATTCGAAATATCAACTTCATTCAAAAACAGGGTTGATGTTCTTGAAATTCTCTTTCGAATGATACCAAGAACGATAGTCTAGGATCATTCTGAAGAAAACTTTATCTTCCAAATTTTTACCACTGCAGTTGGGGTTTTTCTCCTCAACTATTCGAGATATGAACTTCATTGAAAGACAGCGTTGATGTTCTTGAAATTCTCTTTCGAATGATACCAAGAACGATGCTCTAGGACCATTTGGAAGAAAAATTTATCATCCAATTTTTCGCCACAGCAGTTTGTGGTTTTCTCCTCAAGTATTCGAGATATCACCTTCATTCAAAGTCAGGGTTGATGTTCTTGAAATTGTCTTTCGAATGATACCAAGAACAATGCTCTAGGACCATTTGGAAGAAAAATTTATCTTCAATTTTTCACCACTACAGTGTGGGGTTTTCCTGTTTTTCTCCTGAATTATTCGAAATATCAACTTCAGTCAAAGACAGGGTTGATGTTCTTGAAATTCTGTTTCGAAAGATACCAAGAACGATACTCTAGGATCATTCTGAAGAAAAATTTATCTTCCAAATTTTTACCACTGCCGTTGGGGTTTTCCTCCTCAACTATTAGAGATATGCACTTCATTCAAAGACAGTGTTGATGTTCTTCAAATTCTCTTTCGAATGATACAAAGAACGATGCTCTAGGACCATTTGGAAGAAAAATTTATAATCCAATTTTCACCACTGCAGTTTGGGGTTTTCTCCTGAACTATTCGATATATCAACTTCATTCAAAGACAGGGTTGATGTTCTTGAAATTCTCTTTCAAATGATAACAAGAACGATACTCTAGGATCATTCTGAAGAAAAATTTATCTTCCAAATTTTTACCACTGCAGTTGGGGTTTTGCTCCTCAACTCTTCGAGATATGCACTTCATTCAAAGACAGCGTTGATGTTCTTCAAATTCTCTTTCGAATGATACCAAGAACGATGCTCTAGGACCATTGAAAGAAAAATTTATCCTCCAATTTTTCACCACTGCAGTTTTTGGTTTTCTCCTCAACTATTCGAGATATCAACTTCATTCAAAGTCAGGGTTGATGTTCTTGACATTCTCTTTCGAATGATACCAAGAACGACGCTCTAGAACCATTTGGAAAAAAAATATCTTCCAATTTTTTACCACTATAGTTGAGGTTTTTCTCCTTAACTGTTCGAGATATCAACTTTATTCAAAGACACGATTGATGCTCTTGAAATTCTCATTCGACTGATATGCAGAACGATGCTCTAGGACCATTTGGAAGAAAAATTTATCATCCAATTTTTCACCAAAGTAATTTGGGGTTTTCTCCTTAACTATTACATATATCAACTTCATTCAAAGACAGGGTTGATGTTCTTGAAATTCTCGTTCGAATGATACCAAGAACGATGCTCTAGGACCATTTGGAAGAACAATTTATAGTCCAATTTTTCACCACTGAAGTTTGGGGTTTTCTCCATAACTATTCGAGATATGAACTTCATTCAAATACAGGGTTGATGTTCTTGAAATTTTCTTTCGAATGATACCAAGAACGAAGCTTTAGGACCATTTGAAAGAAACATTTATCATCCAATTTTTCACCACTACGGTTTGGGTTTTTCTCCTCAACTCTTCGAGATACCAACTTCATTCAAAGACAGGGTTGATCTTCTTGAAATTTTCTTTCGAATGATACCAAGAACGATGCTCTAGGAATAAAACATTGCATTTGGATTGCATTAAATTGCACATTGCATTTGCTGTAGGAATGAACGATGCATTTGGAAGAAAAATTTATCATCCAAATTTTTACCACTGGAGTTTGGTGTTTTCTCCTTAACTTTTCGAGATATCAACTTCATGTAAAGACCGGGTTGATGTTCTTGAAATTCTTTTTCGAATGATACCAAGAACAATGCCCTAGGACCATTTGGAAGAAAAATTTATCTTCCAAATTTTCACCACTACAGTTTGGGGTTTTCCTGTTTTTCTCCTGAATTATTCGAAATATCAACTTCATTCAAAGACAGGGTTGATGTTCGTGAAATTCTCTTTCGTATGATACCAAAAACAATGCTCTAGGACCATTTGGAAGAAAAATTTATCTTCTAATTTTTTACCACTGAAGTTTGGTGTTTTCTCCTTAACTCTTCGAGATATGAACTTCATTTAAAAACCAGGTTGGTGTTCTTGAAATTCTCTCTCGAATGATACCAAGAACAATGCTCTAGGACCATTTGGAAGAAAAATTTATCTTCTAATTTTTCACCACTACAGTTTGGGGTTTTCGTGTTTTTCTCCTGAATTATTCCAGATCTCAACTTCATTCAAATACAGGGTTGATGGTTTTCATTCGAGATATCAACTTCATTCAAATACAGGGTTGATGGTTTTCAATTTCTCTTTCGAATGATACCAAGAACGATGCTCTAGGATCATTTGGTAGAAAAATTGATCGTCCAATTTTTCACCACTGCAGTTTGGGATGTTTTCCTCAACTATTCGAGATATCAACTTCATTGAAAGACAGGGTTGATGTTCTTGAAATTTTCTTTCGAATGATACCAAGAACGATGATCAAGGATCATTTGGTATAAAAATTGATCGTCGAATTTTTCTCCACTGCAGTTTGGGTTTTCTCCTCAACTGTTGGAAATATCACCTTCATTCAAAGTCAGTGTTGATGTTCTTGAAATTCTGTTTCGAATGATAAAAAGAACGATGCTCTAGGACCATTTGGAAGAAAAATTTATCTTCCAATTTTTCACCACTATACCTTGGGGTTTTCCTGTTTTTCTCCTGAATTATTCGCGATATCAACTTCATTCAAAGACAAATTTGATGTTCGTGAAATTCTCTTTCGAAAAATACCAAGAACGATGCTCTAGGACCATTTGGAAGAAACATTTATCTTCCAATTTTTGACCAATACAGTTGAAGTTTTTCTCCTCAGCTATTCGAGATATCAACTTCATTCAAATACAAGGTTGATGCGTTTGAAATTCTTTTTCGAATGATACCAAGAACGATGCTCTAGGATCATTTGGTAGAAAAATTGATCGTCCAATTTTTCACCACTGCAGTTTGGGATTTTCTCCTCAAATATTGGAGATATCACCTTCATTCAAAGTAGTGTTTATGTTCTTGAAATTCTCTTTCGAATGATACCAATAACTATGCTCTATTACCATTTGGAAGAAAAATTTATCATCTAATTTTTTACCAAGGCAGTTTAGGGTTTAATCCTTAACTATTCGAGATATCAACTTCATTCAAAGACAGGGTTGATGTTCTTGAATTTCTCTATCGAATGATACCAAGAACGATAGTCTAGGACCATTTGGAAGAAACATTTATCATCCAATCTTTCACCACGGGAGTTTGGGATTTTCTCCTCAACTATTCGAGATATCACCTTCATTCAAAGACAGTGTTGATGTTCTTGAAATTCTCTTTCGAATGATACGAAGAAGGGTGCTCTAGGACGAATTGGAAGAAAAATTTATCATCCAATTTTTCATTGCTGTCTGGGGTTTTCTCCTTAAATATTCGAGATATCAATTTCAATCAAAGACAGGGTTTATGTTCTTGAAATTCTCTTTCGAATGATACCAAGAAAGATGATGTAGGACCATTTGGAAGAAATATTTATCATCCAAATTTTCACCACTGTAGTTTGGGGTTTTCTCCTCAACTATTCGAGATATCACCTTCATTCAATGTCAGTGTTGATGTTCTTGAAATTCTGTTTCGAATGATACCAAGAACGATGCTCTAGGACCATTTGGAAAAAAAAAATTATCATCGAATTTTTCACCACTGCAGTTTGGGGTTTTCTCTTTAACTCTTCGAGATATCAACTTCATTCAAAGACAGTGTTGATGTTCTTGAAATTCTCTTTCCAATGATACCGAGAAAGATGCTGTTGGACCATTTGGAAGAAATAATTATCATCCATTTTTTCACCACTACAGTTTGGGTTTTTCTCCTCAACTCTTCGAGATATCAATTCCATTCAAAGACAGGGTTGATGTTCTTGAAATTCTCTTTCGAACGATGCCAAGAACGATGCTCTAGGACCATTTGGAGGAAAAATCTATCATCCAATTTTTCACCACTGCAGTCTGCGGTTTTCTCCTAACTATTCGAGATATCTACTTCATTCAAAGACAAGGTTGATATTCTTCAAATTCTCTTTCGAATCATACCAAGAACGATGCTCTAGGAGCATTTGGAGGAAAAATCTATCATCCAATTTTTCACCAATGCAGTTTGCGGATTTCTCCTAACTTTTCGAGATATCTACTTCATTCAAAGACAAGGTTGATGATCTTGAAATTCCCTTTCGAATGATACCAAGAATGATGCTCTAGGACCATTTGTAAGTAAAATTTATCTTCCAATTTTTCACCACGAAATCTTGGGATTTTCTGCTCAGGTATTCGAGATATCACCTTCATTCAAAAACATTGTTGCAGTTCTTGAAATTCTCTTTCGAATCAAACCAAGAACGATGTCTAGGACCATTTAGAAGAAAAATTTATCTTCCAATTTTTTACCACTAAATTTGGGGTTTTTCCTGTTTTTCTCCTGAACTACTCGAGATATCAACTTCATTCAAAGACACGGTTGAAGTTCTTGAAATTCTCTTTCGAATAATACCAAGAACGATGGTCTAGGACCATTTGGAAGAACAATTTATTTTCCAAATTTTTACCACGGCAGTTTGGTGTTTTCTCCATAACTATTAGAGATATCAATTTCATTCAAATACAGGATTGATGCTCTTGAAATTTTCTTTCGAATGATACCAAGAACGAAGCTCTAGGACCATTTGGAAGAAAAATTTATCATCCAATTTTTCACCACAAGAGTTTGGGTTTTTTCAGTTTTTCTCCTTAACTCTTCGAGATATCAACTTCATTCAAAGACAGGGTTGATGTTCCTGAAATTTTCTTTCGAATGATACCAAGAATGATGCTCTAGGAATGAAACATTGCATTTTGATTGCATTGAATTTTGCACATTGCATTTGCTCTAGGAATGAACGATGCATTTGGAAGAAAAATTTATCTTCCAATTTTCCATTACGGGAGTTTGGGGTTTCCTCCTCAACTATTCGAGATATCACCTTCATTCAAAGACAGTGTTGATGTTCTTGAAATTCACTTTCGAATGATACCAAGAACGATGCTCTAGGACCATTTGGAAGGACAATTTTTAATCCAATTTTTGACCACTGCAGTTTGGGGTTTTCTCCATAACTATTCGAGATATCAAC
Source organism: Ryuthela nishihirai (assembly GCA_038380435.1). NCBI lineage: Eukaryota > Metazoa > Arthropoda > Arachnida > Araneae > Heptathelidae > Ryuthela > Ryuthela nishihirai. The sequence goes on from JAWZYU010000016.1 coordinate 75,069,152, forward strand.
TTCATTCAAATACAAGGTTGATGCTCGTGAAATTTTCTTTCGAATGATACCAAGAACGAAGCTCTAGGACCATTTGGAAGAAAAATTTGTCATCCAATTTTTTACCACTACAGTTTGGGTTTGTACAGTTTTTCTCCACTACAGTTTGGGTTTGTACAGTTTTTCTCCACTACAGTTTGGGTTTGTACTGTTTTTCTCCACTACAGTTTGGGTTTGTACTGTTTTTCTCCACTACAGTTTGGGTTTGTACTGTTTTTCTCCACTACAGTTTGGGTTTGTACTGTTTTTCTCCACTACACTTTGGGTTTGTACTGTTTTTCTCTATTACAGTTTGGGTTTGTACTGTTTTTCTCCTCAACTCTTCGAGATATCAACTTCATTCAAAGACACGGTTGATGTTCTTGAAATTCTCTTTCGAATGATACCAAAAACGATGCTCTAGGACCATTTGGAAAAAAAAATTATCTTTCAATTTTTCACCACTACAGTTTGGGTTTTTGCTGTTTTTCTCCTCAACTCTTCGAGATATCAACTTCATGCAAAGACAGAGTTGATATTCTTGAAATTCTCTTTCGAATGATACCAAGAATGATGCTCTAGGACCATTTGGAAGAAAAATTTATCTTCCAATTTTTCACCACAGATGTTTGGGATTTTCTCCTGAAGTATTCGAGATATCACCTTCATTCAAAAACATGGTTGCCGTTCTTGAAATTCTCTTTCGAATGATACCAAGAACGATGCTCTAGGACCATTTAGCAGAAAAATTTACCTTCCAATTTTTTACCACTAGATTTGAGGATTTTCCTGTTTTTCTCCTGCAATACTCGACATATATCAAGTTCGTTCAAAGACACGGTTGAAGTTCTTGAAATTCTCTTTCGAATGATACCAAGAACGATGCTCTAGGACCATTTGGAGGAAAAATCTATCATCCAATTTTTCACCACTGCAGTCTGTGGTTTTCTCCTAAGTATTGGAGATATCTACTTCATTCAAAGACAAGGTTGATATTCTTCAAATTCTCTTTCGAATCATACCAAGAACGATGCTCTAGGAGCATTTGGAGGAAAAATCTATCATCCAATTTTTCACCACTGCAGTTTGGGGTTTTCTCCTCAACTATTCGAAATATCAACTTCATTCAAAGACAGGGTTGATGTTCTTGAAATTCTCTTTCGAATGATACCAAGAACGATGCTCTCGACCATTTGGAAGAAAAATTTATCTTCCAATTTTTCACCACTACTGTTTGGGTTTTTCTCCTCAATTATTCGCGATATCAACTTCATTCAAATACAGGGTTGATGTTCTTGAAATTCTCTTTCGAATGATACCAAGAACGATGCTCTAAGACCATTTGGAAGAAAAAATTATCTTCCAATTTTTCACCACTACAGATTGGGTTTTTCCTGTTTTTTTCAACACTTCGAGATACCAACTTCATTCAAAGACAGGCTTGATGTTTTTGATATTCTCTTTCGAATGATACCAAGAACGATGCTCTAGGACCATTTGGAAGAACAATTTATAGTCCAATTTTTCACCACTGAAGTGTGGGGTTTTCTCCATAACTATTCGAGATATCAACTTCATTCAAATACAGGGTTGATGCACTTGAAATCTTCTTTCGAATGATACCCAAGAACGAAGCTCTAGGACCATTTGGAAGAAAAATTTGTCATCTAATTTTTTACCACTACAGTTTGGGTTTGTACTGTTTTTCTCTATTACAGTTTGGGTTTGTACTGTTTTTCTCCTCAACTCTTCGAGATATCAACTTCATTCAAAGACAGGGTTGATGTTCTTGAATTTCTCTTTCGAATGATACCAAGAACGATGCTCTAGGACTATTTAGAAGAAAAATTTTTCATACAAATGTTTCACCACTGCAGTTTGGGGCTTTCTCTTAACTATTCGAGATATCAACTTCATTCAAAGACAAGTTGACGTTCTTGAAATTTTCTTTCGAATGATACCAAGAACGATGCTCTAGGAATGAAACATTTTTGGATTGCATTAAATGGATTGCATTAAATTGCACATTGCATTTGCTCTAGGAATGAACGATGCATTTGAAAGAAAAATTTATCTTCCAATTTTTCGTCAGTGGAGTTTGGGGTTTTCTCCTCAACTATTCGTAATATCAACTTCATTCAAAGACAGGGTTGATGACCTTGAAATTCTCTTTCGAATGATACCAAGAACGATGCTCTCGACCATTTGGAAGAAAAATTTATCTTCCATTTTTTCACCATTACTCTTTGGGTTTTTCTCTTCAATTATTCGAGATATCAACTTCTTCAAATACAGGGTTGCTGTTCTTGAACTTCTCTTTCGAATGATACCAAAAACGATGCTCTAGGACCATTTGGAAGAAAAAATCATCTTCCAATTTTTCACCACTACAGATTGGGTTTTTCCTGTTTTCCTCAACACTTCGAGACACCAACTTCATTTAAAAACAGGCTTGATATTCTTGAAATTCTCTTTCGAATGATACCAAGAACGATGATCTAGGACCATTTAGAAGAAAAATTTATCTTCCAATTTTTTACCAGTATATTTCGGGTTTTTCCTGTTTTTCTTGTGAACTAATCGAGATATCAACTTCATTCAAAGACAGGGTTGATGTTCTTGAAATTTTCTTTCGAATGATACCAAGAACGATGTTCTAGGAATGAAACATTGCATTTGGATTGTATTGAATACACATTGCATTTGCTGTAGGAAAGAACGATGCATTTGGAAGAAAAATTTATCTTCCAATTTTTCATCACTGGAGTTTAGGGTTTTGTCCTCAACTATTCGAGATATCACCATCATTCAAAGACAGCGTTGATGTTCTTGAAATTTTCTTTCGAATGATACCAAGAACGATGCTCTAGGACCATTTGCAAGAAAAATTTATCTTCCAATTTTTCACCAGCACCGTTGGGTTTTTTCTGTTTTTCTCCTCAACTATTCGAGATATCAACTTCATTCAAACACAGGGTTGATGTTCTTGAAATTCTCTTTCGAATGATACCAAGAACGATTCTCTAGGACCATTTAGAAGAAAAATTTAACATCCAATTTTTCACCACAACAGTTTGGGTTTTTCCTGTTTTTCTCAACACTTCGAGATATTAACTTCATAAAAAGACAGGGTTGATCTTCTTGAAATTCTCTTTCGAATGATACCAAGAATGATGCTCTAGGACCATTTAGAAGAAAAATTTATCTTCCAATTTTTTACCACTAGAATTGGGGTTTTTCCTGTTTTTCTCCTGAACTACTCGAGATATCAACTTCATTCAAAGACACGGTTGAAGGTCTTGAAATTCTCTTTCGAATGATACCAAGAACGATGCTCTAGGACCATTTGGAGGAAACATCTATCATCCAATTTTTCACTACTGCAGTTTGGGGTTTTCTCCTAACTACTCGAGACATCTACTTCATTCAAAGACAAGGTTGATGTTCTTGAAATTCTCTTCGAATCATACCAAGAACGATGCTCTAGGACCATTTGGAGGAAAAATCTATCATCCAATTTTTCACCACTGCAGTTTGCAGATTTCTCCTCAACTATTCGAGATATCAACTTCATTCAAAGACCATTGATGTTCTTGAAATTTTCTTTCGAATGATAGTAAGAATTGGAAGAAATATTTATAGTCCAAATTTTCACCACAGCAGTTTGGGGTTTTCTCCATAATTATTCGAGATATCAACTTCATTCAAATACAGGGTTGATGCTCTTGAAATTTTCTTTCGAATGATACCAAGAACGATGCTCTAGGACCATTTGGAAAAAAAAATTATCTTTCAATTTTTCACCACTTCAGATGGGTTTTTCCTATATTTCTCCTCAACTATTCGAGATATAACCTTCATTCAAAAACAGGGTTGATGTTCCTGAAATTCTCTTTCGAATGATACCAAGAAAGATGCTCTAGGACCATTTGTAGGAAAAATCTTTCATCCAAATTTTCACTACTGCAGTTTGGGGTTTTCTCAACTATTCAAGATATCAAGTTCATTCAAAGACAAGGTTGATGTTCTTGAAATTCTCTTTCGAATCATAGGAAGAACGATGCTCTAGGACCATTTGGAAGAAAAATTTATCATCCAATTTTTCACCACTACAGTTGGAGTTTTTCTCCTCAACTATTCGAGGTATCAATTTCATTCAAATACTATGCTGATTCTCTCGAAATTCTCTTTCGAATGATACCAAGAAAGATGATCTAGGGCCATTTGGAGGAAAAATCTATCATCCAATTTTTCACCACTGCAGTTTGGGGTTTTCTCCTCAACTATTCGCGATATCAACTTCATTGAAAGACAGGGTTGATATTCTTGAATTTCTCTTTCGAATGATACCAAGAACGATGCCCTAGGACCATTTGTAGGAAAAATCTATCATCCAAATTTTCACCACTGCAGTTTGGGGTTTTCTCAACTATTCGAGATATCAACTTCATTCAAAGACAGGATTGATGTTCTTGACATTCTCGTTCGAATGATACCAAGAACGATGATATATGACCATTTGGAAGAAAATTTATCATCCAATTTTTCATCTCTGGAGTTTCAGGTTTTCTCGTCAACTATTTGAAATATCACCTTCATTCAAAAACAGTGTTGATGTTGTTGAAATTTTTTTTCGAATGACACCAAGAATGATGCTTTCGGACCAGTTGGAAGAAAAATATATCTTCCAATTTTTCACCACTACAGTTTGGATTTTTCCTGTTTTTATCCTCAACTATTCGAGATATGAAATTCATTAAAAGACAGGGTTGATGTTCTTGAAAATTTCTTTCGAATCGTCCAAGAACGATGCTCTAGGACCAATTGGAAAAAAAAATTATCATCCAATTTTTCACCATTGCAGCTTGGGATCATCCAATCTTTCACCACGGGAGTTTGGGATTTTCTCCTCAACTATTCGAGATATCACCTTCATTCAAAGACAGTGTTGATGTTCTTGAAATTCTCTTTCGAATGATACGAAGAAGGGTGCTCTAGGACGAATTGGAAGAAAAATTTATCATCCAATTTTTCATTGCTGTCTGGGGTTTTCTCCTTAAATATTCGAGATATCAATTTCAATCAAAGACAGGGTTTATGTTCTTGAAATTCTCTTTCGAATGATACCAAGAAAGATGATGTAGGACCATTTGGAAGAAATATTTATCATCCAAATTTTCACCACTGTAGTTTGGGGTTTTCTCCTCAACTATTCGAGATATCACCTTCATTCAAAGTCAGTGTTGATGTTCTTGAAATTCTGTTTCGAATGATACCAAGAACGATGCTCTAGGACCATTTGGAAAAAAAATTTATCATCGAATTTTTCACCACTGCAGTTTGGGGTTTTCTCTTTAACTCTTCGAGATATCAACTTCATTCAAAGACAGGGTTGATGTTCTTGAAATTCTCTTTCCAATGATACCGAGAAAGATGCTGTTGGACCATTTGGAAGAAATAATTATCATCCATTTTTTCACCACTACAGTTTGGGTTTTTCTCCTCAACTCTTCGAGATATCAATTCCATTCAAAGACAGGGTTGATGTTCTTGAAATTCTCTTTCGAACGATGCCAAGAACGATGCTCTAGGACCATTTGGAGGAAAAATCTATCATCCAATTTTTCACCACTGCAGTCTGCGGTTTTCTCCTAACTATTCGAGATATCTACTTCATTCAAAGACAAGGTTGATATTCTTCAAATTCTCTTTCGAATCATACCAAGAACGATGCTCTAGGAGCATTTGGAGGAAAAATCTATCATCCAATTTTTCACCAATGCAGTTTGCGGATTTCTCCTAACTTTTCGAGATATCTACTTCATTCAAAGACAAGGTTGATGATCTTGAAATTCCCTTTCGAATGATACCAAGAATGATGCTCTAGGACCATTTGTAAGTAAAATATATCTTCCAATTTTTCACCACGAAATCTTGGGATTTTCTGCTCAGGTATTCGAGATATCACCTTCATTCAAAAACATTGTTGCAGTTCTTGAAATTCTCTTTCGAATCAAACCAAGAACGATGTCTAGGACCATTTAGAACAAAAATTTATCTTCCAATTTTTTACCACTAAATTTGGGGTTTTTCCTGTTTTTCTCCTGAACTACTCGAGATATCAACTTCATTCAAAGACACGGTTGAAGTTCTTGAAATTCTCTTTCGAATAGTACCAAGAACGATGGTCTAGGACCCTTTGGAAGAACAATTTATTGTCCAAATTTTCACCACGGCAGTTTGGTGTTTTCTCCATAACTATTAGAGATATCAATTTCATTCAAATACAGGATTGCTGCTCTTGAAATTTTCTTTCGAATGATACCAAGAACGAAGCTCTAGGACCATTTGGAAGAAAAATTTATCATCCAATTTTTCACCACAAGAGTTTGGGTTTTTTCAGTTTTTCTCCTTAACTCTTCGAGATATCAACTTCATTCAAAGACAGGGTTGATGTTCCTGAAATTTTCTTTCGAATGATACCAAGAATGATGCTCTAGGAATGAAACATTGCATTTTGATTGCATTGAATTTTGCACATTGCATTTGCTCTAGGAATGAACGATGCATTTGGAAGAAAAATTTATCTTCCAATTTTCCATTACGGGAGTTTGGGGTTTCCTCCTCAACTATTCGAGATATCACCTTCATTCAAAGACAGTGTTGATGTTCTTGAAATTCACTTTCGAATGATACCAAGAACGATGCTCTAGGACCATTTGGAAGGACAATTTTTAATCCAATTTTTGACCACTGCAGTTTGGGGTTTTCTCCATAACTATTCGAGATATCAACTTCATTCAAATACAAGGTTGATGCTCGTGAAATTTTCTTTCGAATGATACCAAGAACGAAGCTCTAGGACCATTTGGAAGAAAAATTTGTCATCCAATTTTTTACCACTACAGTTTGGGTTTGTACAGTTTTTCTCCACTACAGTTTGGGTTTGTACAGTTTTTCTCCACTACAGTTTGGGTTTGTACAGTTTTTCTCCACTACAGTTTGGGTTTGTACAGTTTTTCTCCACTACAGTTTGGGTTTGTACAGTTTTTCTCCACTACAGTTTGGGTTTGTACTGTTTTTCTCCACTACAGTTTGGGTTTGTACTGTTTTTCTCCACTACACTTTGGGTTTGTACTGTTTTTCTCCACTACACTTTGGGTTTGTACTGTTTTTCTCTATTACAGTTTGGGTTTGTACTGTTTTTCTCCTCAACTCTTCGAGATATCAACTTCATTCAAAGACACGGTTGATGTTCTTGAAATTCTCTTTCGAATGATACCAAAAACGATGCTCTAGGACCATTTGGAAAAAAAAATTATCTTTCAATTTTTCACCACTACAGTTTGGGTTTTTGCTGTTTTTCTCCTCAACTCTTCGAGATATCAACTTCATGCAAAGACAGGGTTGATATTCTTGAAATTCTCTTTCGAATGATACCAAGAATGATGCTCTAGGACCATTTGGAAGAAAAATTTATCTTCCAATTTTTCACCACAGATGTTTGGGATTTTCTCCTGAAGTATTCGAGATATCACCTTCATTCAAAAACATGGTTGCCGTTCTTGAAATTCTCTTTCGAATGATACCAAGAACGATGCTCTAGGACCATTTAGCAGAAAAAATTATTTTCCAATTTTTTACCACTAGATTTGAGGATTTTCCTGTTTTTCTCCTGCAATACTCGACATATATCAAGTTCGTCCAAAGACACGGTTGAAGTTCTTGAAATTCTCTTTCGAATGATACCAAGAACGATGCTCTAGGACCATTTGGAGGAAAAATCTATCATCCAATTTTTCACCACTGCAGTCTGTGGTTTTCTCCTAAGTATTGGAGATATCTACTTCATTCAAAGACAAGGTTGATATTCTTCAAATTCTCTTTCGAATCATACCAAGAACGATGCTCTAGGAGCATTTGGAGGAAAAATCTATCATCCAATTTTTCACCACTGCAGTTTGGGGTTTTCTCCTCAACTATTCGAAATATCAACTTCATTCAAAGACAGGGTTGATGTTCTTGAAATTCTCTTTCGAATGATACCAAGAACGATGCTCTCGACCATTTGGAAGAAAAATTTATCTTCCAATTTTTCACCACTACTGTTTGGATTTTTCTCCTCAATTATTCGCGATATCAACTTCATTCAAATACAGGGTTGATGTTCTTGAAATTCTCTTTCGAATGATACCAAGAACGATGCTCTAAGACCATTTGGAAGAAAAAATTATCTTCCAATTTTTCACCACTACAGATTGGGTTTTTCCTGTTTTTTTCAACACTTCGAGATACCAACTTCATTCAAAGACAGGCTTGATGTTTTTGATATTCTCTTTCGAATGATACCAAGAACGATGCTCTAGGACCATTTGGAAGAACAATTTATAGTCCAATTTTTCACCACTGAAGTGTGGGGTTTTCTCCATAACTATTCGAGATATCAACTTCATTCAAATACAGGGTTGATGCACTTGAAATCTTCTTTCGAATGATACCCAAGAACGAAGCTCTAGGACCATTTGGAAGAAAAATTTGTCATCCAATTTTTTACCACTACAGTTTGGGTTTGTACTGTTTTTCTCTATTACAGTTTGGGTTTGTACTGTTTTTCTCTATTACAGTTTGGGTTTGTACTGTTTTCCTCTATTACACTTTGGGTTTTTACTGTTTTTCTCTATTACAGTTTGGGTTTGTACTGTTTTTCTCCTCAACTCTTCGAGATATCAACTTCATTCAAAGACAGGGTTGATGTTCTTGAATTTCTCTTTCGAATGATACCAAGAACGATGCTCTAGGACTATTTAGAAGAAAAATTTTTCATCCAAATGTTTCACCACTGCAGTTTGGGGTTTTCTCTTAACTATTCGAGATATCAACTTCATTCAAAGACAAGTTGACGTTCTTGAAATTTTCTTTCGAATGATACCAAGAACGATGCTCTAGGAATGAAACATTTTTGGATTGCATTAAATGGATTGCATTAAATTGCACATTGCATTTGCTCTAGGAATGAACGATGCATTTGAAAGAAAAATTTATCTTCCAATTTTTCGTCAGTGGAGTTTGGGGTTTTCTCCTCAACTATTCTTAATATCAACTTCATTCAAAGACAGGGTTGATGACCTTGAAATTCTCTTTCGAATGATACCAAGAACGATGCTCTCGACCATTTGGAAGAAAACTTTATCTTCCATTTTTTCACCATTACTCTTTGGGTTTTTCTCTTCAATTATTCGAGATATCAACTTCTTCAAATACAGGGTTGCTGTTCTTGAACTTCTCTTTCGAATGATACCAAAAACGATGCTCTAGGACCATTTGGAAGAAAAAATCATCTTCCAATTTTTCACCACTACAGATTGGGTTTTTCCTGTTTTCCTCAACACTTCGAGACACCAACTTCATTTAAAAACAGGCTTGATATTCTTGAAATTCTCTTTCGAATGATACCAAGAACGATGATCTAGGACCATTTAGAAGAAAAATTTATCTTCCAATTTTTTACCAGTATATTTCGGGTTTTTCCTGTTTTTCTTGTGAACTAATCGAGATATCAACTTCATTCAAAGACAGGGTTGATGTTCTTGAAATTTTCTTTCGAATGATACCAAGAACGATGTTCTAGGAATGAAACATTGCATTTGGATTGTATTGAATACACATTGCATTTGCTGTAGGAAAGAACGATGCATTTGGAAGAAAAATTTATCTTCCAATTTTTCATCACTGGAGTTTGGGGTTTTGTCCTCAACTATTCGAGATATCACCATCATTCAAAGACAGCGTTGATGTTCTTGAAATTTTCTTTCGAATGATAGCAAGAACGATGCTCTAGGACCATTTGCAAGAAAAATTTATCTTCCAATTTTTCACCACCACCGTTGGGTTTTTTCTGTTTTTCTCCTCAACTATTCGAGATATCAACTTCATTCAAACACAGGGTTGATGTTCTTGAAATTCTCTTTCGAATGATACCAAGAACGATTCTCTAGGACCATTTAGAAGAAAAATTTAACATCCAATTTTTCACCACAACAGTTTGGGTTTTTCCTGTTTTTCTCAACACTTCGAGATATTAACTTCATGAAAAGACAGGGTTGATCTTCTTGAAATTCTCTTTCGAATGATACCAAGAATGATGCTCTAGGACCATTTAGAAGAAAAATTTATCTTCCAATTTTTTACCACTAGAATTGGGGTTTTTCCTGTTTTTCTCCTGAACTACTCGAGATATCAACTTCATTCAAAGACACGGTTGAAGTTCTTGAAATTCTCTCTCGAATGATACCAAGAACGATGCTCTAGGACCATTTGGAGGAAACATCTATCATCCAATTTTTCACTACTGCAGTTTGGGGTTTTCTCCTAACTACTCGAGACATCTACTTCATTCAAAGACAAGGTTGATGTTCTTGAAATTCTCTTCGAATCATACCAAGAACGATGCTCTAGGACCATTTGGAGGAAAAATCTATCATCCAATTTTTCACCACTGCAGTTTGCAGATTTCTCCTCAACTATTCGAGATATCAACTTCATTCAAAGACCATTGATGTTCTTGAAATTCTCTTTCGAATGATAGTAAGAATTGGAAGAAATATTTATAGTCCAAATTTTCACCACAGCAGTTTGGGGTTTTCTCCATAATTATTCGAGATATCAACTTCATTCAAATACAGGGTTGATGCTCTTGAAATTTTCTTTCGAATGATACCAAGAACGATGCTCTAGGACCATTTGGAAAAAAAATTATCTTTCAATTTTTCACCACTTCAGATGGGTTTTTCCTATATTTCTCCTCAACTATTCGAGATATAACCTTCATTCAAAAACAGGGTTGATGTTCCTGAAATTCTCTTTCGAATGATACCAAGAAAGATGCTCTAGGACCATTTGTAGGAAAAATCTCTCATCCAAATTTTCACTACTGCAGTTTGGGGTTTTCTCAACTATTCGAGATATCAAGTTCATTCAAAGACAAGGTTGATGTTCTTGAAATTCTCTTTCGAATCATAGGAAGAACGATGCTCTAGGACCATTTGGAAGAAAAATTTATCATCCAATTTTTCACCACTACAGTTGGAGTTTTTCTCCTCAACTATTCGAGGTATCAATTTCATTCAAATACTATGTTGATTCTCTCGAAATTCTCTTTCGAATGATACCAAGAAAGATGATCTAGGGCCATTTGGAGGAAAAATCTATCATCCAATTTTTCACCACTGCAGTTTGGGGTTTTCTCCTCAACTATTCGCGATATCAACTTCATTGAAAGACAGGGTTGATATTCTTGAATTTCTCTTTCGAATGATACCAAGAACGATGCCCTAGGACCATTTGTAGGAAAAATCTATCATCCAAATTTTCACCACTGCAGTTTGGGGTTTTCTCAACTATTCGAGATATCAACTTCATTCAAAGACAGGATTGATGTTCTTGACATTCTCTTTCGAATGATACCAAGAACGATGATATATGACCATTTGGAAGAAAATTTATCATCCAATTTTTCATCTCTGGAGTTTCAGGTTTTCTCGTCAACTATTTGAAATATCACCTTCATTCAAAAACAGTGTTGATGTTGTTGAAATTTTTTTTCGAATGACACCAAGAATGATGCTTTCGGACCAGTTGGAAGAAAAATATATCTTCCAATTTTTCACCACTACAGTTTGGATTTTTCCTGTTTTTATCCTCAACTATTCGAGATATGAAATTCATTAAAAGACAGGGTTGATGTTCTTGAAAATTTCTTTCGAATCGTCCAAGAACGATGCTCTAGGACCAATTGGAAAAAAAAATTATCATCCAAATTTTCACCATTGCAGCTTGGGATTTTCTCCTTAACTATTCGAGATCTCAACTTCATTCAAAGACAGGGTTGATGTTCTTGAAATTTTCTTTCGAATGATACCAAGAATGATGCTTTAGGACCATTTGGAAGAAAAATTTATCTTCCAATTTTTCACCACTACAGTTTGGGTTTTTCTCCTCAACTCTTCGAGATATCAACTTCATTCAAAGATAGGGTTGATGTTCTTCAAATTCTCTTTCGAATTATAACAAGAACGGTGCTCTAAGATCATTTGGAAGAAAAATTTATCATCCAAATTTTCACCATTGAAGTTTGGGATTTTCTCCTCAACTCTTCGGGATATCACCTTCATTCAAAAACAGAGTTGATGTTCTTGAAATTCTCTTTTGAATGATAACAAGAACGATGATCTAGGACCATTTAGAACAAAAATTTATCTTCCAATTTTTTATCACTGAAGTTTGGTGTTTTCTCCTTAACTATTCGAGATATCAACTTTATTCAAAGACACGGTGAAGTTCTTGAAATTGTCTTTCGAACGATACCAAGAGCGATGCTCTAGGATCATTTGCAGGAAAAATCTATCATCAAATTTTTCACCACTGCAGTTTGGGGTTTTCTCCTAACTATTCGAGATATCAACTTTATTCAAAGACAAGGTTGATGTTCTTGAAATTATCTTTCGAATCATACCAAGAACGATGCTCTAGGAACATTTAGAAGAAAAATTTATCTTCCAATTTTTTACCACTAGAGTTTGAATTTTTGCTGTTTTTCTCCTGAACTACTCGAGATATCAACTTCATTCAAAGACACCGTTGAAGTTCTTGAAATTCTTTTTCGAATGATACCAAGAAGGATGCTCTAGGACTATTTAGAAGAAAAATTTAGTATCCAATTTTTCACCACTGCAGTTTGGGGTTTTCTCCATAACTATTCGAGATATCAACTTCATTCAAATACAGGGTTGATGCTCTTGAAATTCTCTTTCGAATGATACCCTAGAACAATTTGGAAGAAAAATTTATGTTCCAAATTTTTACCACTACAGATTGGGTTTTTATCAACACTTCGAGATACCAACTTCATTCAAAGACAAGCTTGATGTGTTTGAAATTCTCTTTCGACTGATACCAAGAACGATGCTCTAGGACCATTTAGAAGAAAAATTTATCTTCCAATTATTTACCACTAAATTTTGGGTTTTACCTGTTTTTCTGATGAACTACTCGAGAAATCAATTTCATTCGTAGACACGGTTGAAGTTCTTTAAATTCGCTTTCGAATGATAAGAAGAACGATGCTCTAGAACCATTTGGAGGAAAAATTTATCATCCAAATTTTCACCACTGCAGTTTGGGGTTTTCTCCTCAACTATTCGAGATATCTAGTTCATTCAAAGACAAGGTTGATGTTCTTGAAACTATCTTTCGAATGATACCAAGAATGATCCTCTATGACCATTTGGAAGAAAAATTTATCATCGAATTTTTCATCACTGGAGTTTGGGTTTTTTTCTTCAACTCTTCGAGATATCACCTTCATTCAAAGACAGTGTTGATGTTCTTGAAATTCTCTTTCGAATGATACCAAGAATGATGCTCTAGGACCATTTGCAAGAAAAATATATCTTCCAATTTTTCACCACTACAGTTTGGATTTTTCCTGTTTTTATCCTCAACTATTCGAGATATGAAATTCATTAAAAGACAGGGTTGATGTTCTTGAAATTTTCTTTCGAATCGTCCTAGAACGATGCTCTAGGACCAATTGGAAAAAAAATTTATCATCCAATTTTTCACCAGAGCAGCTTGGGATTTTCTCCTTAACTATATGAGATCTCAACTTCATTCAAAGACAGGGTTGATGTTCCTGAAATTTTGTTTCGAATGATTCCAAGAATGAGGCTTTAGCACCATTTGGAAGAAAAATTTATCTTCCAATTTTTCACCACTACAGATTGGGTTTTTCCTGTTTTTCCCCTCAACTCTTCAAGATATCAACTTCATTCAAAGATAGGGTTGTTGTTCATGAAATTCTCTTTCGAATGATACCAAGAACAATGCTCTAAGACCATTTGGAAGAAACATTTATCATCCAATTTTTCACCACTGAAGTTTATGATTTTATCCTCAACTCTACGAGATATCACCTTCATTCAAAAACAGAGATGATGTTCTTGAAATTCTCTTTTGAATGATACCAAGAACGATGCTCTAGGACCATTTAGAAGAAAAATTTATCTTTTCCTGTTTTTCTCCTGAACTACTTGAGATATCAACTTCATTCAAAGACACGGTTGAAGTTCTTGAAATTCTCTTCAAATACCAAGAACGATGCTCCAGGACCATTTGGAAAAAAATTTATCTTCCAATTTTTCACCACTTCAGATGGGTTTTTCCTATATTTCTCCTCAACTCTTCGAGATATAACCTTCATTCGAAAACAGGGTTGATGTTCCTGAAATTCTCTTTCGAATGACACCAAGAAAGATGCTCTAGGGCCATTTGGAGGAAAAATCTATCATCCATTTTTTCACCACTGCAGTTTGGTTTTTTCCGGTTTTTCTCCTCAACAATTCGAGATACCAACTTCATTTAAAAAGAGGCTTGATGTTTTTGAAATTCTCTTTCGAATGATACCAAGAACGATGATCTAGGACCATTTAGAAGAAAAATTTATCTTCCAATTTTTTACCAGTATATTTCGGGATTTTCCTGTTTTTCTTGTGAACTACTCGAGATATCAACTTCATTCAAAGACAGGGTTGATGTTCTCGAAAGTCTGTTTCGAATGATACCAAGAACGAGGCTCAAAGACCATTTGGAAGAACAATTTATAGTCCAAATTTTCACCACGGCAGTTTGGGGTTTTCTCCATAACTATTCGAGATATCAACTTCATTCAAAGACAGGGTTGATGTTCTTGAAATTTTCTTTCGAATGATACCAAGAACGATGCTCTAGGAATGAAACATTGCATTTGGATTGTATTGAATACACAATGCATTTGCTGTAGGAAAGAACGATGCATTTGGAAGAAAAATCTATCATCCAATTTTTCACCACTACGGTTTGGGCTTTTCTCCTCAACTCTTCGAGATACCAACTTCATTCAAAGACAGGGTTGATGATCTTGAAATTCTCTTTCGAATGATACCAAGAACGATGCTCTAGGACCATTTGGAAAAAAATTTATCTTCCAATTTTTCACCACTTCAGATGGGTTTTTCCTATATTTCTCCTCAACTCTTCGAGATATAACCTTCATTCAAAAACAGGGTTGATGTTCCTGAAATTCTCTTTCGAATGATACCAAGAAAGATGCTCTAGGACCATTTGGAGGAAAAATCTATCATCCAATTCTTCACCACTGCAGATTGGAGATTTCTCCTCAACTATTCGAGGTATCATCTTCATTCGAAGACAGGGTTGATGTTCTTGAAATTCTCTTTCGAATGATACCAAGAACGAAGCTCTAGGACCATTTGGAAGAAACATTTATCATCCAATTTTTCACCACTACGGTTTGGGCTTTTCTCCTCAACTCTTCGAGATACCAACTTCATTCAAAGACAGGGTTGATGATCTTGAAATTCTCTTTCGAATGATACCAAGAACGATGCTCTAGGACCATTTAGAAGAAAAAATTATCTTCCAATTTTTCACCACCACCGTTGGGTTTTTTCTGTTTTTCTCCTCAACTATTCGAGATATCAACTTCATTCAAACACAGGGTTGATGTTCTTGAAATTCTCTTTCGAATGATACCAAGAACGATTCTCTAGGACCATTTAGAAGAAAAATTTAACATCCAATTTTTCACCACAACAGTTTGGGTTTTTCCTGTTTTTCTCCTCAACTCTTCCAGATATCAACTTCATTCAAAAACAGGGTTGATGTTGAAATTCTGTTTCAAATGATACCAAGAACGATGCTCTAGGAACATTTAGAAGAAATATTTATCTTCCAATTTTTCACCACTACAGATTGGGTTTTTCCTGTTTTTCTCAACACTTCGAGATATTAACTTCATGAAAAGACAGGTTTGATCTTCTTGAAATTCTCTTTCGAATGATACCAAGAAAGATGCTCTAGGACCATTTGGAGGAAAAATCTATCATCCAATTTTTCACCATTGGAGTTTGGGGTTTTCTCCTAATTATTCGAGATATCTACTTCATTCAAAGACAAGGTTGATGTTCTTGAAATTCTCTTTCGAATGATACCAAGAACGATTCTCTAGGACCATTTGGAGGAAAAATCTATCATTAAAATTTTCACCACTGCAGTTTGGGGTTTTCTCCTCAAATATTCGAGATATAAACTTCATTCAAAGACAGGGTTGATGTTCTTGAAATTCTCTTTCGAATCAAACCAAGAATGATGTTCTAGGATCATTTGGAAGAAAAATTTATCTTCCAATTTTTCACCACTAAAGTTTGGGATTTTCTCCTCAACTATTCGTGATATCACCTACACTCAAAAACAGGGCTGACGTTCTTGAAATTCTCTTTCGAATGATACCAAGAACGATGTTCTAGGACCATTTGGAGGAAAAATCTATCATCCAATTCTTCACCACTGCAGTGTGTAGATTTCTCCTCAACTATTCGAGATATCAACTTCATTCGAAGACAGGGTTGATGTTCTTGAAATTCTCTTTCGAATGATACCAAGAACGATGCTCTATGACCATTTGGAAAAAAATTTATCTTCCAATTTTTCACCACTTCAGATGGGTTTTTCCTTTATTTCTCCTCAACTCTTCGAGATATAACCTTCATTCAAAAACAGGGTTGATGTTCCTGAAATTCTCTTTCGAATGATACCAAGAAAGATGCTCTAGGACCATTTGGAGGAAAAATCTATCATCCAATTCTTCACCACTGCAGATTGGAGATTTCTCCTCAACTATTCGAGGTATCATCTTCATTCGAAGACAGGGTTGATGTTCTTGAAATTCTCTTTCGAATGATACCAAGAACGATGCTCTAGGACCATTTGGAAAAAAATTTATCTTCCAATTTTTCACCACTTCAGATGGGTTTTTCCTATATTTCTCCTCAACTCTTCGAGATATAACCTTCATTCAAAAACAGGGTTGATGTTCCTGAAATTCTCTTTCGAATGATACCAAGAAAGATGCTCTAGGACCATTTGGAGGAAAAATCTATCATCCAATTCTTCACCACTGCAGATTGGAGATTTCTCCTCAACTATTCGAGGTATCATCTTCATTCGAAGACAGGGTTGATGTTCTTGAAATTCTCTTTCGAATGCTACCAAGAACGAAGCTCTAGGACCATTTGGAAGAAACATTTATCATCCAATTTTTCACCACTACGGTTTGGGCTTTTCTCCTCAACTCTTCGAGATACCAACTTCATTCAAAGACAGGGTTGATGATCTTGAAATTCTCTTTCGAATGATACCAAGAACGATGCTCTAGGACCATTTAGAAGAAAAAATTATCTTCCAATTTTTCACCACCACCGTTGGGTTTTTTCTGTTTTTCTCCTCAACTATTCGAGATATCAACTTCATTCAAACACAGGGTTGATGTTCTTGAAATTCTCTTTCGAATGATACCAAGAACGATTCTCTAGGACCATTTAGAAGAAAAATTTAACATCCAATTTTTCACCACAACAGTTTGGGTTTTTCCTGTTTTTCTCCTCAACTCTTCCAGATATCAACTTCATTCAAAAACAGGGTTGATGTTGAAATTCTGTTTCAAATGATACCAAGAACGATGCTCTAGGAACATTTAGAAGAAATATTTATCTTCCAATTTTTCACCACTACAGATTGGGTTTTTCCTGTTTTTCTCAACACTTCGAGATATTAACTTCATGAAAAGACAGGTTTGATCTTCTTGAAATTCTCTTTCGAATGATACCAAGAAAGATGCTCTAGGACCATTTGGAGGAAAAATCTATCATCCAATTTTTCACCATTGGAGTTTGGGGTTTTCTCCTAATTATTCGAGATATCTACTTCATTCAAAGACAAGGTTGATGTTCTTGAAATTCTCTTTCGAATGATACCAAGAACGATTCTCTAGGACCATTTGGAGGAAAAATCTATCATTAAAATTTTCACCACTGCAGTTTGGGGTTTTCTCCTCAAATATTCGAGATATAAACTTCATTCAAAGACAGGGTTGATGTTCTTGAAATTCTCTTTCGAATCAAACCAAGAATGATGTTCTAGGACCATTTGGAAGAAAAATTTATCTTCCAATTTTTCACCACTAAAGTTTGGGATTTTCTCCTCAACTATTCGTGATATCACCTACACTCAAAAACAGGGCTGACGTTCTTGAAATTCTCTTTCGAATGATACCAAGAACGATGTTCTAGGACCATTTGGAGGAAAAATCTATCATCCAATTCTTCACCACTGCAGTGTGGAGATTTCTCCTCAACTATTCGAGATATCAACTTCATTCGAAGACAGGGTTGATGTTCTTGAAATTCTCTTTCGAATGATACCAAGAACGATGCTCTATGACCATTTGAAAAAAAAATTTATCTTCCAATTTTTCACCACTTCAGATGGGTTTTTCCTTTATTTCTCCTCAACTCTTCGAGATATAACCTTCATTCAAAAACAGGGTTGATGTTCCTGAAATTCTCTTTCGAATGATACCAAGAAAGATGCTCTAGGACCATTTGGAGGAAAAATCTATCATCCAATTCTTCACCACTGCAGATTGGAGATTTCTCCTCAACTATTCGAGGTATCATCTTCATTCGAAGACAGGGTTGATGTTCTTGAAATTCTCTTTCGAATGATACCAAGAACGATGCTCTAGGACCATTTGGAAAAAAATTTATCTTCCAATTTTTCACCACTTCAGATGGGTTTTTCCTATATTTCTCCTCAACTCTTCGAGATATAACCTTCATTCAAAAACAGGGTTGATGTTCCTGAAATTCTCTTTCGAATGATACCAAGAAAGATGCTCTAGGACCATTTGGAGGAAAAATCTATCATCCAATTCTTCACCACTGCAGATTGGAGATTTCTCCTCAACTATTCGAGGTATCATCTTCATTCGAAGACAGGGTTGATGTTCTTGAAATTCTCTTTCGAATGATACCAAGAACGAAGCTCTAGGACCATTTGGAAGAAACATTTATCATCCAATTTTTCACCACTACGGTTTGGGCTTTTCTCCTCAACTCTTCGAGATACCAACTTCATTCAAAGACAGGGTTGATGATCTTGAAATTCTCTTTCGAATGATACCAAGAACGATGCTCTAGGACCATTTAGAAGAAAAAATTATCTTCCAATTTTTCACCACCACCGTTGGGTTTTTTCTGTTTTTCTCCTCAACTATTCGAGATATCAACTTCATTCAAACACAGGGTTGATGTTCTTGAAATTCTCTTTCGAATGATACCAAGAAAGATGCTCTAGGACCATTTGGAGGAAAAATCTATCATCCAATTCTTCACCACTGCAGATTGGAGATTTCTCCTCAACTATTCGAGGTATCATCTTCATTCGAAGACAGGGTTGATGTTCTTGAAATTCTCTTTCGAATGATACCAAGAACGAAGCTCTAGGACCATTTGGAAGAAACATTTATCATCCAATTTTTCACCACTACGGTTTGGGCTTTTCTCCTCAACTCTTCGAGATACCAACTTCATTCAAAGACAGGGTTGATGATCTTGAAATTCTCTTTCGAATGATACCAAGAACGATGCTCTAGGACCATTTAGAAGAAAAAATTATCTTCCAATTTTTCACCACCACCGTTGGGTTTTTTCTGTTTTTCTCCTCAACTATTCGAGATATCAACTTCATTCAAACACAGGGTTGATGTTCTTGAAATTCTCTTTCGAATGATACCAAGAACGATTCTCTAGGACCATTTAGAAGAAAAATTTAACATCCAATTTTTCACCACAACAGTTTGGGTTTTTCCTGTTTTTCTCCTCAACTCTTCCAGATATCAACTTCATTCAAAAACAGGGTTGATGTTGAAATTCTGTTTCAAATGATACCAAGAACGATGCTCTAGGAACATTTAGAAGAAATATTTATCTTCCAATTTTTCACCACTACAGATTGGGTTTTT
Source organism: Ryuthela nishihirai (assembly GCA_038380435.1). Taxonomy (NCBI): domain Eukaryota; kingdom Metazoa; phylum Arthropoda; class Arachnida; order Araneae; family Heptathelidae; genus Ryuthela; species Ryuthela nishihirai. Next base: position 75,089,085 of record JAWZYU010000016.1, read on the forward strand.
CCTGTTTTTCTCAACACTTCGAGATATTAACTTCATGAAAAGACAGGTTTGATCTTCTTGAAATTCTCTTTCGAATGATACCAAGAAAGATGCTCTAGGACCATTTGGAGGAAAAATCTATCATCCAATTTTTCACCATTGGAGTTTGGGGTTTTCTCCTAATTATTCGAGATATCTACTTCATTCAAAGACAAGGTTGATGTTCTTGAAATTCTCTTTCGAATGATACCAAGAACGATTCTCTAGGACCATTTGGAGGAAAAATCTATCATTAAAATTTTCACCACTGCAGTTTGGGGTTTTCTCCTCAAATATTCGAGATATAAACTTCATTCAAAGACAGGGTTGATGTTCTTGAAATTCTCTTTCGAATCAAACCAAGAATGATGTTCTAGGACCATTTGGAAGAAAAATTTATCTTCCAATTTTTCACCACTAAAGTTTGGGATTTTCTCCTCAACTATTCGTGATATCACCTACACTCAAAAACAGGGCTGACGTTCTTGAAATTCTCTTTCGAATGATACCAAGAACGATGTTCTAGGACCATTTGGAGGAAAAATCTATCATCCAATTCTTCACCACTGCAGTGTGGAGATTTCTCCTCAACTATTCGAGATATCAACTTCATTCGAAGACAGGGTTGATGTTCTTGAAATTCTCTTTCGAATGATACCAAGAACGATGCTCTATGACCATTTGGAAAAAAATTTATCTTCCAATTTTTCACCACTTCAGATGGGTTTTTCCTTTATTTCTCCTCAACTCTTCGAGATATAACCTTCATTCAAAAACAGGGTTGATGTTCCTGAAATTCTCTTTCGAATGATACCAAGAAAGATGCTCTAGGACCATTTCGAGGAAAAATCTATCATCCAATTCTTCACCACTGCAGATTGGAGATTTCTCCTCAACTATTCGAGGTATCATCTTCATTCGAAGACAGGGTTGATGTTCTTGAAATTCTCTTTCGAATGATACCAAGAACGATGCTCTAGGACCATTTGGAAAAAAATTTATCTTCCAATTTTTCACCACTTCAGATGGGTTTTTCCTATATTTCTCCTCAACTCTTCGAGATATAACCTTCATTCAAAAACAGGGTTGATGTTCCTGAAATTCTCTTTCGAATGATACCAAGAAAGATGCTCTAGGACCATTTGGAGGAAAAATCTATCATCCAATTCTTCACCACTGCAGATTGGAGATTTCTCCTCAACTATTCGAGGTATCATCTTCATTCGAAGACAGGGTTGATGTTCTTGAAATTCTCTTTCGAATGATACCAAGAACGAAGCTCTAGGACCATTTGGAAGAAACATTTATCATCCAATTTTTCACCACTACGGTTTGGGCTTTTCTCCTCAACTCTTCGAGATACCAACTTCATTCAAAGACAGGGTTGATGATCTTGAAATTCTCTTTCGAATGATACCAAGAACGATGCTCTAGGACCATTTAGAAGAAAAAATTATCTTCCAATTTTTCACCACCACCGTTGGGTTTTTTCTGTTTTTCTCCTCAACTATTCGAGATATCAACTTCATTCAAACACAGGGTTGATGTTCTTGAAATTCTCTTTCGAATGATACCAAGAACGATTCTCTAGGACCATTTAGAAGAAAAATTTAACATCCAATTTTTCACCACAACAGTTTGGGTTTTTCCTGTTTTTCTCCTCAACTCTTCCAGATATCAACTTCATTCAAAAACAGGGTTGATGTTGAAATTCTGTTTCAAATGATACCAAGAACGATGCTCTAGGAACATTTAGAAGAAATATTTATCTTCCAATTTTTCACCACTACAGATTGGGTTTTTCCTGTTTTTCTCAACACTTCGAGATATTAACTTCATGAAAAGACAGGTTTGATCTTCTTGAAATTCTCTTTCGAATGATACCAAGAAAGATGCTCTAGGACCATTTGGAGGAAAAATCTATCATCCAATTTTTCACCATTGGAGTTTGGGGTTTTCTCCTAATTATTCGAGATATCTACTTCATTCAAAGACAAGGTTGATGTTCTTGAAATTCTCTTTCGAATGATACCAAGAACGATTCTCTAGGACCATTTGGAGGAAAAATCTATCATTAAAATTTTCACCACTGCAGTTTGGGGTTTTCTCCTCAAATATTCGAGATATAAACTTCATTCAAAGACAGGGTTGATGTTCTTGAAATTCTCTTTCGAATCAAACCAAGAATGATGTTCTAGGACCATTTGGAAGAAAAATTTAACTTCCAATTTTTCACCACTAAAGTTTGGGATTTTCTCCTCAACTATTCGTGATATCACCTACACTCAAAAACAGGGCTGACGTTCTTGAAATTCTCTTTCGAATGATACCAAGAACGATGTTCTAGGACCATTTGGAGGAAAAATCTATCATCCAATTCTTCACCACTGCAGTGTGGAGATTTCTCCTCAACTATTCGAGATATCAACTTCATTCGAAGACAGGGTTGATGTTCTTGAAATTCTCTTTCGAATGATACCAAGAACGATGCTCTATGACCATTTGGAAAAAAATTTATCTTCCAATTTTTCACCACTTCAGATGGGTTTTTCCTTTATTTCTCCTCAACTCTTCGAGATATAACCTTCATTCAAAAACAGGGTTGATGTTCCTGAAATTCTCTTTCGAATGATACCAAGAAAGATGCTCTAGGACCATTTCGAGGAAAAATCTATCATCCAATTCTTCACCACTGCAGATTGGAGATTTCTCCTCAACTATTCGAGGTATCATCTTCATTCGAAGACAGGGTTGATGTTCTTGAAATTCTCTTTCGAATGATACCAAGAACGATGCTCTAGGACCATTTGGAAAAAAATTTATCTTCCAATTTTTCACCACTTCAGATGGGTTTTTCCTATATTTCTCCTCAACTCTTCGAGATATAACCTTCATTCAAAAACAGGGTTGATGTTCCTGAAATTCTCTTTCGAATGATACCAAGAAAGATGCTCTAGGACCATTTGGAGGAAAAATCTATCATCCAATTCTTCACCACTGCAGATTGGAGATTTCTCCTCAACTATTCGAGGTATCATCTTCATTCGAAGACAGGGTTGATGTTCTTGAAATTCTCTTTCGAATGATACCAAGAACGAAGCTCTAGGACCATTTGGAAGAAACATTTATCATCCAATTTTTCACCACTACGGTTTGGGCTTTTCTCCTCAACTCTTCGAGATACCAACTTCATTCAAAGACAGGGTTGATGATCTTGAAATTCTCTTTCGAATGATACCAAGAACGATGCTCTAGGACCATTTAGAAGAAAAAATTATCTTCCAATTTTTCACCACCACCGTTGGGTTTTTTCTGTTTTTCTCCTCAACTATTCGAGATATCAACTTCATTCAAACACAGGGTTGATGTTCTTGAAATTCTCTTTCGAATGATACCAAGAACGATTCTCTAGGACCATTTAGAAGAAAAATTTAACATCCAATTTTTCACCACAACAGTTTGGGTTTTTCCTGTTTTTCTCCTCAACTCTTCCAGATATCAACTTCATTCAAAAACAGGGTTGATGTTGAAATTCTGTTTCAAATGATACCAAGAACGATGCTCTAGGAACATTTAGAAGAAATATTTATCTTCCAATTTTTCACCACTACAGATTGGGTTTTTCCTGTTTTTCTCAACACTTCGAGATATTAACTTCATGAAAAGACAGGTTTGATCTTCTTGAAATTCTCTTTCGAATGATACCAAGAAAGATGCTCTAGGACCATTTGGAGGAAAAATCTATCATCCAATTTTTCACCATTGGAGTTTGGGGTTTTCTCCTAATTATTCGAGATATCTACTTCATTCAAAGACAAGGTTGATGTTCTTGAAATTCTCTTTCGAATGATACCAAGAACGATTCTCTAGGACCATTTGGAGGAAAAATCTATCATTAAAATTTTCACCACTGCAGTTTGGGGTTTTCTCCTCAAATATTCGAGATATAAACTTCATTCAAAGACACGGTTGATGTTCTTGAAATTCTCTTTCGAATCAAACCAAGAATGATGTTCTAGGACCATTTGGAAGAAAAATTTATCTTCCAATTTTTCACCACTAAAGTTTGGGATTTTCTCCTCAACTATTCGTGATATCACCTACACTCAAAAACAGGGCTGACGTTCTTGAAATTCTCTTTCGAATGATACCAAGAACGATGTTCTAGGACCATTTGGAGGAAAAATCTATCATCCAATTCTTCACCACTGCAGTGTGGAGATTTCTCCTCAACTATTCGAGATATCAACTTCATTCGAAGACAGGGTTGATGTTCTTGAAATTCTCTTTCGAATGATACCAAGAACGATGCTCTATGACCATTTGGAAAAAAATTTATCTTCCAATTTTTCACCACTTCAGATGGGTTTTTCCTTTATTTCTCCTCAACTCTTCGAGATATAACCTTCATTCAAAAACAGGGTTGATGTTCCTGAAATTCTCTTTCGAATGATACCAAGAAAGATGCTCTAGGACCATTTCGAGGAAAAATCTATCATCCAATTCTTCACCACTGCAGATTGGAGATTTCTCCTCAACTATTCGAGGTATCATCTTCATTCGAAGACAGGGTTGATGTTCTTGAAATTCTCTTTCGAATGATACCAAGAACGATGCTCTAGGACCATTTGGAAAAAAATTTATCTTCCAATTTTTCACCACTTCAGATGGGTTTTTCCTATATTTCTCCTCAACTCTTCGAGATATAACCTTCATTCAAAAACAGGGTTGATGTTCCTGAAATTCTCTTTCGAATGATACCAAGAAAGATGCTCTAGGACCATTTGGAGGAAAAATCTATCATCCAATTCTTCACCACTGCAGATTGGAGATTTCTCCTCAACTATTCGAGGTATCATCTTCATTCGAAGACAGGGTTGATGTTCTTGAAATTCTCTTTCGAATGATACCAAGAACGAAGCTCTAGGACCATTTGGAAGAAACATTTATCATCCAATTTTTCACCACTACGGTTTGGGCTTTTCTCCTCAACTCTTCGAGATACCAACTTCATTCAAAGACAGGGTTGATGATCTTGAAATTCTCTTTCGAATGATACCAAGAACGATGCTCTAGGACCATTTAGAAGAAAAAATTATCTTCCAATTTTTCACCACCACCGTTGGGTTTTTTCTGTTTTTCTCCTCAACTATTCGAGATATCAACTTCATTCAAACACAGGGTTGATGTTCTTGAAATTCTCTTTCGAATGATACCAAGAACGATTCTCTAGGACCATTTAGAAGAAAAATTTAACATCCAATTTTTCACCACAACAGTTTGGGTTTTTCCTGTTTTTCTCCTCAACTCTTCCAGATATCAACTTCATTCAAAAACAGGGTTGATGTTGAAATTCTGTTTCAAATGATACCAAGAACGATGCTCTAGGAACATTTAGAAGAAATATTTATCTTCCAATTTTTCACCACTACAGATTGGGTTTTTCCTGTTTTTCTCAACACTTCGAGATATTAACTTCATGAAAAGACAGGTTTGATCTTCTTGAAATTCTCTTTCGAATGATACCAAGAAAGATGCTCTAGGACCATTTGGAGGAAAAATCTATCATCCAATTTTTCACCATTGGAGTTTGGGGTTTTCTCCTAATTATTCGAGATATCTACTTCATTCAAAGACAAGGTTGATGTTCTTGAAATTCTCTTTCGAATGATACCAAGAACGATTCTCTAGGACCATTTGGAGGAAAAATCTATCATTAAAATTTTCACCACTGCAGTTTGGGGTTTTCTCCTCAAATATTCGAGATATAAACTTCATTCAAAGACAGGGTTGATGTTCTTGAAATTCTCTTTCGAATCAAACCAAGAATGATGTTCTAGGACCATTTGGAAGAAAAATTTATCTTCCAATTTTTCACCACTAAAGTTTGGGATTTTCTCCTCAACTATTCGTGATATCACCTACACTCAAAAACAGGGCTGACGTTCTTGAAATTCTCTTTCGAATGATACCAAGAACGATGTTCTAGGACCATTTGGAGGAAAAATCTATCATCCAATTCTTCACCACTGCAGTGTGGAGATTTCTCCTCAACTATTCGAGATATCAACTTCATTCGAAGACAGGGTTGATGTTCTTGAAATTCTCTTTCGAATGATACCAAGAACGATGCTCTATGACCATTTGGAAAAAAATTTATCTTCCAATTTTTCACCACTTCAGATGGGTTTTTCCTTTATTTCTCCTCAACTCTTCGAGATATAACCTTCATTCAAAAACAGGGTTGATGTTCCTGAAATTCTCTTTCGAATGATACCAAGAAAGATGCTCTAGGACCATTTCGAGGAAAAATCTATCATCCAATTCTTCACCACTGCAGATTGGAGATTTCTCCTCAACTATTCGAGGTATCATCTTCATTCGAAGACAGGGTTGATGTTCTTGAAATTCTCTTTCGAATGATACCAAGAACGATGCTCTAGGACCATTTGGAAAAAAATTTATCTTCCAATTTTTCACCACTTCAGATGGGTTTTTCCTATATTTCTCCTCAACTCTTCGAGATATAACCTTCATTCAAAAACAGGGTTGATGTTCCTGAAATTCTCTTTCGAATGATACCAAGAAAGATGCTCTAGGACCATTTGGAGGAAAAATCTATCATCCAATTCTTCACCACTGCAGATTGGAGATTTCTCCTCAACTATTCGAGGTATCATCTTCATTCGAAGACAGGGTTGATGTTCTTGAAATTCTCTTTCGAATGATACCAAGAACGAAGCTCTAGGACCATTTGGAAGAAACATTTATCATCCAATTTTTCACCACTACGGTTTGGGCTTTTCTCCTCAACTCTTCGAGATACCAACTTCATTCAAAGACAGGGTTGATGATCTTGAAATTCTCTTTCGAATGATACCAAGAACGATGCTCTAGGACCATTTAGAAGAAAAAATTATCTTCCAATTTTTCACCACCACCGTTGGGTTTTTTCTGTTTTTCTCCTCAACTATTCGAGATATCAACTTCATTCAAACACAGGGTTGATGTTCTTGAAATTCTCTTTCGAATGATACCAAGAACGATTCTCTAGGACCATTTAGAAGAAAAATTTAACATCCAATTTTTCACCACAACAGTTTGGGTTTTTCCTGTTTTTCTCCTCAACTCTTCCAGATATCAACTTCATTCAAAAACAGGGTTGATGTTGAAATTCTGTTTCAAATGATACCAAGAACGATGCTCTAGGAACATTTAGAAGAAATATTTATCTTCCAATTTTTCACCACTACAGATTGGGTTTTTCCTGTTTTTCTCAACACTTCGAGATATTAACTTCATGAAAAGACAGGTTTGATCTTCTTGAAATTCTCTTTCGAATGATACCAAGAAAGATGCTCTAGGACCATTTGGAGGAAAAATCTATCATCCAATTTTTCACCATTGGAGTTTGGGGTTTTCTCCTAATTATTCGAGATATCTACTTCATTCAAAGACAAGGTTGATGTTCTTGAAATTCTCTTTCGAATGATACCAAGAACGATTCTCTAGGACCATTTGGAGGAAAAATCTATCATTAAAATTTTCACCACTGCAGTTTGGGGTTTTCTCCTCAAATATTCGAGATATAAACTTCATTCAAAGACAGGGTTGATGTTCTTGAAATTCTCTTTCGAATCAAACCAAGAATGATGTTCTAGGACCATTTGGAAGAAAAATTTATCTTCCAATTTTTCACCACTAAAGTTTGGGATTTTCTCCTCAACTATTCGTGATATCACCTACACTCAAAAACAGGGCTGACGTTCTTGAAATTCTCTTTCGAATGATACCAAGAACGATGTTCTAGGACCATTTGGAGGAAAAATCTATCATCCAATTCTTCACCACTGCAGTGTGGAGATTTCTCCTCAACTATTCGAGATATCAACTTCATTCGAAGACAGGGTTGATGTTCTTGAAATTCTCTTTCGAATGATACCAAGAACGATGCTCTATGACCATTTGGAAAAAAATTTATCTTCCAATTTTTCACCACTTCAGATGGGTTTTTCCTTTATTTCTCCTCAACTCTTCGAGATATAACCTTCATTCAAAAACAGGGTTGATGTTCCTGAAATGCTCTTTCGAATGATACCAAGAAAGATGCTCTAGGACCATTTGGAGGAAAAATCTATCATCCAATTCTTCACCACTGCAGATTGGAGATTTCTCCTCAACTATTCGAGGTATCATCTTCATTCGAAGACAGGGTTGATGTTCTTGAAATTCTCTTTCGAATGATACCAAGAACGATGCTCTAGGACCATTTGGAAAAAAATTTATCTTCCAATTTTTCACCACTTCAGATGGGTTTTTCCTATATTTCTCCTCAACTCTTCGAGATATAACCTTCATTCAAAAACAGGGTTGATGTTCCTGAAATTCTCTTTCGAATGATACCAAGAAAGATGCTCTAGGACCATTTGGAGGAAAAAAATCTATCATCCAATTCTTCACCACTGCAGATTGGAGATTTCTCCTCAACTATTCGAGGTATCATCTTCATTCGAAGACAGGGTTGATGTTCTTGAAATTCTCTTTCGAATGATACCAAGAACGATGCTCTAGGACCATTTGGAAAAAAAATTATCTTCCAATTTTTCACCACTTCAGATGGGTTTTTCCTATATTTCTCCTCAACTCTTCGAGATATAACCTTCATTCAAAAACAGGGTTGATGTTCCTGAAATTCTCTTTCGAATGATACCAAGAAAGATGCTCTAGGGCCATTTGGAGGAAAAATCTATCATCCAATTTTTCACCACTGCAGTTTGAGGTTTTCTCCTCAACTATTCGCCATATCAACTTCATTCAAAGACAGGGTTGATATTCTTGAATTTCTCTTTCGAAAGATACCAAGAACAATGCTCTAGGACCATTTGTAGGAAAAATCTCTCATCCAAATTTTGACTACTGCAGTTTGGGGTTTTCTCAACTATTCGAGATATCAAGTTCATTCAAAGACAAGTTTGATGTTCTTGAAATTCAATTTCGAATCATACGAAGAACGATGCTCTAGGACCATTTGGAAGAAAAATTTATCATCCAATTTTTCACCACTACAGTTGGAGTTTTTCTCCTCAACTATTCGAGGTATCAATTTCATTCAAATACTATGTTGATTATCTTGAAATTCTCTTTCGAATGATACCAAGAAAGATGCTCTAGTGCAATTTGGAGGAAAAATCTATCATCCAATTTTTCACCACTGCAGTTTGGGGTTTTCTCCTCAACTATTCGCGATATCAACTTCATTCAAAGACAGGGTTGATATTCTTGAATTTCTCTTTCGAATGATACCAAGAACGATGCTCTAGGACCATTTGTAGGAAAAATCCATCATCCAAATTTTCACCACTGCAGTTTGGGGTTTTCTCAACTATTCGAGATATCAACTTCATTCAAAGACAGGGTTGATGTTCTTGACATTCCCTTTCGAATGATACCAAGAACGATGATCTATGACCATTTGGAAGAAAATTTATCATCCAAATTTTCATCTCTGGAGTTTCAGGTTTTCTCGTCAACTATTTGAGATATCACCTTCATTCAAAAACAGTGTTGATGTTCTTGAAATTCTCTTTCGAATGATACCAAGAACGATGCTCTAGGAACATTTGGAAGAAAAATTTATCTTCCAGTTTTTTAATACTACAGTTTGGATTTTTCCTGTTTATATCCTCAACTATTCGAGATATGAACTTCATTAAAAGACAGGGTTGATGTTCTTGAAATTTTCTTTCGAATCGTCCAAGAACGATGCTCTAGGACCAATTGGAAAAAAAATTTATCATCCAATTTTTCACCATTGCAGCTTGGGATTTTCTCCTTAACTATTCGAGATCTCAACTTCATTCAAAGACAGGGTTGATGTTCTTGAAATTTTCTTTCGAATGATACCAAGAATGATGCTTTAGGACCATTTGGAAGAAAAATTTATCTTCCAATTTTTCACCACTACAGTTTGGGTTTTTCCTGTTTTTCTCCTCAACTCTTCGAGATATCAACTTCATTCAAAGATAGGGTTGATGTTCTTCAAATTCTCTTTCGAATCACAACAAGAACGGTGCTCTAAGACCATTTGGAAGAAATATTTATCATCCAAATTTTCACCATTGAAGTTTGGGATTTCCTCCTCAACTCTTCGGGATATCACCTTCATTCAAAAACAGAGTTGATGTTCTTGAAATTCTCTTTTGATTGATACCAAGAACGATGATCTAGGACCATTTAGAAGAAAAATTTATCTTCCAATTTTTTACCACTGAAGTTTGGTGTTTTCTCCTTAACTATTCGAGATATCAACTTTATTCAAAGACACGGTGAAGTTCTTGAAATTGTCTTTCGAACGATACCAAGAGCGATGCTCTAGGATCATTTGCAGGAAAAATCTATCATCAAATTTTTCACCACTGCAGTTTGGGGTTTTCTCCTAACTATTCGAGATATCAACTTTATTCAAAGACAAGGTTGATGTTCTTGAAATTCTCTTTCGAATCATACCAAGAACGATGCTCTAGGAACGTTTAGAAGAAAAATTTATCTTCCAATTTTTTACCACTACAGTTTGAAATTTTCCTGTTTTTCTCCTCAACTATTCAAGATATCAACTTCATTCAAGACAGGTTGATTATCTTCCAATAGGACCATTTGCAGGACCATTTTCTAGGACCATTTGCAGGAAAAATTTATCATCAAATTTTTCACCACTGCAGTTTGGGGTTTTCTCCTAACTATTCGAGATATCAACTTTATTCAAAGACAAGGTTGATGTTCTTGAAATTCTCTTTCGAATCATACCAAGAACGATGCTCTAGGAACATTTAGAAGAAAAATTTATCTTCCAATTTTTCACTACTGCAGTTTGGGGTTTTCTCCTAACTACTCGAGACATCTACTTCATTCAAAGACAAGGTTGATGTTCTTGAAATTCTCTTCGAATCATACCAAGAACGATGCTCTAGGACCATTTGGAGGAAAAATCTATCATCCAATTCTTCACCACTGCAGTGTGGAGATTTCTCCTCAACTATTCGAGATATCAACTTCATTCGAAGACAGGGTTGATGTTCTTGAAATTCTCTTTCGAATGATACCAAGAACGATGCTCTATGACCATTTGGAAAAAAATTTATCTTCCAATTTTTCACCACTTCAGATGGGTTTCTCCTTTATTTCTCCTCAACTCTTCGAGATATAACCTTCATTCAAAAACAGGGTTGATGTTCCTGAAATTCTCTTTCGAATGATACCAAGAAAGATGCTCTAGGGCCATTTGGAAGAAAAATCTATCATCCAATTTTTCACCACTACAGTTGGAGTTTTTCTCCTCAACTATTCGAGGTATCAATTTCATTCAAATACTATGTTGATTCTCTTGAAATTCTCTTTCGAATGATACCAAGAAAGATGCTCTAGGGCCATTTGGAGGAAAAATCTATCATCCAATTTTTCACCACTGCAGTTTGGGGTTTTCTCCTCAACTATTCGCGATATCAACTTCATTCAAAGACAGGGTTGATATTCTTGAATTTCTCTTTCGAATGATACCAAGAACGATGCTCTAGGACCATTTGTAGGAAAAATCCATCATCCAAATTTTCACCACTGCAGTTTGGGGTTTTCTCAACTATTCGAGATATCAACTTCATTCAAAGACAGGGTTGATGTTCTTGACATTCTCTTTCGAATGATACCAAGAACGATGCTCTAGGAACATTTGGAAAAAAAATTTATCTTCCAATTTTTCAATACTACAGTTTGGATTTTTCCTGTTTTTATCCTCAACTATTCGAGATATGAACTTCATTAAAAGACAGGGTTGAGGTTCTTGAAATTTTCTTTCGAATCGTCCGATAACGATGGTCTAGGAACAATTGGAAAAAAAATTTATTATCCATTTTTCACCACTGCAGCTTGGGATTTTCTCCTTAACTATTCGAGATCTCAACTTCATTCAAAGACAGGGTTGATGTTCTTGAAATTTTCTTTCGAAAGACACCAAGAATGATGCTTTAGGACCATTTGGAAGAAAAATATATCTTCCAATTTTTCACCACTACAGTTTGGATTTTTCCTGTTTTTATCCTCAACTATTCGAGATATGAAATTCATTAAAAGACAGGGTTGATGTTCTTGAAATTTTCTTTCGAATCGTCGAAGAACGATGCTCTAGGACCAATTGGAAAAAAAATTTATCATCCAATTTTTCACCATTGCAGCTTGGGATTTTCTCCTTAACTATTCGAGATCTCAACTTCATTCAAAGACAGGGTTGATGTTCTTGAAATTTTCTTTCGAATGATACCAAGAATGATGCTTTAGGACCATTTGGAAGAAAAATTTATCTTCCAATTTTTCACCACTACAGTTTGGGTTTTTCCTGTTTTTCTCCTCAACTCTTCGAGATATCAACTTCATTCAAAGATAGGGTTGATGTTCTTCAAATTCTCTTTCGAATCATAACAAGAACGGTGCTCTAAGACCATTTGGAAGAAAAATTTATCATCCAAATTTTCACCATTGAAGTTTGGGATTTTCTCCTCAACTCTTCGGGATATCACCTTCATTCAAAAACAGAGTTGATGTTGTTGAAATTCTCTTTTGAATGATACCAAGAACGATGATCTAGGACCATTTAGAAGAAAAATTTATCTTCCAATTTTTTACCATTGAAGTTTGGTGTTTTCTCCTTAACTATTCGAGATATCAACTTTATTGAAAGACACGGTGAAGTTCTTGAAATTGTCTTTCGAACGATACCAAGAGCGATGCTCTAGGATCATTTGCAGGAAAAATCTATCATCAAATTTTTCACCACTGCAGTTTGGGATTTTCTCCTAACTATTCGAGATATCAACTTTATTCAAAGACAACGTTGATGTTCTTGAAATTCTCTTTCGAATCATACCAAGAACGATGCTCTAGGAACATTTAGAAGAAAAATTTATCTTCCAATTTTTTACCACTACAGTTTGAATTTTTCCTGTTTTTCTCCTCAACTATTCGAGATATCAACTTCATTCAAAGACAGGGTTGATGTTCTTGAAATTCTCTTTCGAATGATACCAAGAACGATGCTCTAGAACAATTTGGAAGAAAAATTTATGTTCCAAATAGGACCATTTGCAGGATCATTTTCTAGGACCATTTGCCGGAAAAATCTATCATCAAATTTTTCACCACTGCAGTTTGGGGTTTTCTCCTAACTATTCGACATATCAACTTTATTCAAAGACAAGGTTGATGTTCTTGATATTCTCTTTCGAATCATACCAAGAACGATGCTCTAGGAACATTTAGAAGAAAAATTTATCTTCCAATTTTTTACCACTAGAGTTTGAATTTTTCCTGTTTTTCTCCTGAACTACTCGAGATATGAACTTCATTCAAAGACACCGTTGAAGTTCTTGAAATTCTCTTTCGAATGATACCAAGAAGGATGCTGTAGGTCTATTTAGAAGGAAAATCAGTATCCAATTTTTCACCACTGCAGTTTGAGGTTTTCTCCATAACTATTCGAGATATCAACTTCATTCAAATACAGGGTTGATGGTCTTGAAATTTTCTCTCGAATGATACCAAGAACGAAGCTCTAGGATCATTTGGAAGAAAAATTTATCATCCAATTTTTCACCACTACAGTTTGAATTTTTCCTGTTTTTCTCCTCAACTATTCGAGATATCAACTTCATTCAAAGACAGGGTTGATGTTCTTGAAATTCTCTTTCGAATGATACCAAGAACGATGCTCTAGGACCATTTGGAAGAAAAATTTATCTTCCAATTTTTCACCACTACAGTTTGGGTTTTTCTCAACTCTTCGAGATATCAATCTCATTCAAAGACCTTGATGTTCTTGAAATTCTCTTTCGAATGATACCAAGAACGATGCTCCAGGACCCTTTGGAAGAAAATTTTATAGTCCAAATTTTCACCACTGCAGTTTGGGGATTTCTCCATAACTATTCGAGATATCAACTTCATTCAAATACAGGGTTGATGCTCTTGAAAATTTCTTTCGAATGATACCAAGAACGAAGCTCTAGGACCATTTGGAAGAAAAATTTATCATCAATATTTCACCACTACAGTTTGGGTTTTTCCTGTTTTTCTCCTCAACTCTTCGAGAATCAAATTCATTCAAAGACAGTGTTGATGTTCTTGATATTCTCTTTCGAATGATACCAAGAACCATTCTCTAGGACCATTTAGAGGAAAAATTTATCTTCCAATTTTTTACCACTGCAGTTTGCGGTTTTCTCCTGAACTACTCGAGATATCTACTTCATTCAAAGACAAGGTTGACGTTCTTGAAATTCTCTTTCGAATCATACGAAGAACGATGCTCTAGGACCATTTCGAAGAAAAATTTATCATCCAATTTTTCTCCACTGAAGTTTGGGATTTTCTCCTCAACTATTCGAGATATCACCTTCATTCAAAAAGAGGGTTGACGTTGTTGAAATTGTCTTTCGAATGATACCAAGAACGATGCTCTAGGACCATTTAGAAGAAAAATTTATCTTCCAATTTTTTACCACTAGATTTGGGGTTTTTCTCCTGAGATATCAACTTCATTCAAAGACACGGTTGAAGTTCTTGAAATTCTCTTTCGAATGATACCAAGAACGATGCTCTAAAACCATTTGGAGGAAAAACCTCTTATCCAATTTTTCACCATTGCAGTTTGCGGATTTCTCCTAACTATTCGAGATATCTACTTCATTCAAAGACAAGGTTGATGTTCTTGAAATTGTCTTTCGAATGATACCAAGAACGATACTCTAGGACCATTTGGAAGAACAATTTATACAGGGCCGTGCGGTAGATTTTCTCATTATGATGCAAATCTTCGAAATGCCGCCCCTTAAATGTTTTTTCTTTAAAATAACCTTCGATTGTGATTTAAAAAAAAACTGCACAAAATGTATGAATACTATTTTTAATTTGAAAATATAAACTACTTTAAAATAATGATATCAACTACAACAATCTACTACAGTTTTACCCTTCT
Source organism: Ryuthela nishihirai (assembly GCA_038380435.1). Lineage (NCBI taxonomy): Eukaryota > Metazoa > Arthropoda > Arachnida > Araneae > Heptathelidae > Ryuthela > Ryuthela nishihirai. Next base: position 75,104,122 of record JAWZYU010000016.1, read on the forward strand.
AAGTTTAACTTTAGCAAATTCGTTAATTAGGGATGTGTAGTCTAGAGTGGCAGCCAATGTAGATTCAATAGAAATTAATGACAGATTTCTAAGCTTTGTTTGGCTTATTGAACTTCTTAAGTAGTGTTTTATTAATTTTAATTTGGAAAAACTTCTTTCCCCACTAGCTACAGAGACAGGGAGTGTTAATAAAATTCTCAGAGCTACAACAGTATTCGGATACAAAGTAATTAAGTTATTTTGGCACAAATAATTTAAAACATCCAAAGGTTTCATAGAATATGGTAGCATTCGGGATACATCACGTAATTCTTCTTGAAGATCATTTGCATTTATATCTGAATCATTTTCAACCGAAAGTATTGACTGGAGACTGGTACAATAATTTTCTAGCGTTTTGTCATCTATATCCTTGAGTTTTAAAATGTCAGATAAAAACTGAAAATTTTTGCTATGGGTTTCCAGAAGCGTGAATCGTTCATTCAGAGAATTAAGGGTAATGTCCAGAATATAATTGAAAAAGTTTATTTTAAATTTATTTTCCTCTGTTAAGGGTTGATCGACAGCTTCTTCATAGTCAAATTGACGCTTTTTCCTTCTGGCTCTAACTTCAGTTTCGGCAGGAAATTCTGCACTGCATTCAAGATTCTCTGCAATCTCATTAGCAGCAATTTTCATCTGATCATATCCAGATTGTCTATAACTTTTCACTTTTTGTATGGTTTCGGATAACGTCCTTACACAATCTGCCAAATTTATAGTTACAGATTGCAATAGCTTCGAGACTGAATTTATTTCAAATAAAATATCATACCAAAGAATTACACCGCATATAAACTTGTAACTTTTAATATTTTTTGCTAACCTTCTTGCTTTAACTTTAGTTTCTGCATCTCTGTTGGTGTCTTCTATTATTTGGAGTAATGCATCATAGATTTCGCAAAGTTGAAATCGTAAAGGTTTTAACACATCTACTGTGCTTGACCACCTAGTAGCATTCAATGGTTTTAGAGTTAATTGTGAAACATATTTTTTAACACTTCCCAACGCTTTGTAGAACCAGAAAAAAAAGTGTAAAGTTCTTGTACAATAGAAAAAAAAGTTATTGTTTCTGTAGAAGAAGACGCTGCATCATTCACAACTAGGTTTAAAGAATGACATGCGCAGGGCACATAAAACGCCCTTGGATATTTTTCAAGTATTCTATTTTGTACACCTTTTCTTACTCCTTTCATATTAGCTCCGTTGTCCTAGCCTTGTCCTCTAAGCCACTTTAACTCAAAACCTAACTTTTTCAAATGTGTCAGAATAAGTTCTGTCAAACCCTCTCCGGTTGAATCACTAGCTTCAAAAAAACCAATAAAGAATTCTTCAATTTCATATTTATTTTGGATGGAGTTTAAAGGGACAACTCTTATTGTTAATGAGAGCTGTTCAATATGACTTACGTCTGGGGTACAATCGGCGATTATCGAAAAATATTTAGCGATTTTTGTTATTTCGACAATTTTGCTTAAAATTACATTTCCCATCAAATTTATCAATTCATCTTGTATATTATTGCTAAGATAAGTCACAGACCATTTATCAGACTCGCGTTGAACTCTCCTGATATGTTCTTCCATAACTGGATCAAACTCAGAAAGCAATTCTACCAACTTTAGGAAGTTTCCATTATTAGGCTGAAACAAATGTTCAGTTGTTCCACGAAAAGCTAAGCATTGTGAGGCCAATAGTCTAATTATTGACATTATTCTTTTTAGAACTCCTCTCCAATGCTGAATTTCCATATCCATAATTCGTTGATATTCAGCGTCAATAGTTTTTTTCTGCTTTAATCGAATGTCCAATTCTTTCCATGCTCTAAAAGCATTTCTGTGATTTACAGACTTTTCGTGCATTGTGAGGGCTCTTATAAGATTTCCCCAGTCAGAATAACCTTTTTTGGGCCAGTCATTAATAGCAGACGAATTATCAAATAATATACAACAAAAGCAAAAAACGGCATCATTTGTAACAGAGTAAATCAACCAACTTCTCTCAACAACTTCACTATTGCTCAACACTTTTAAATAATGCGAGGGCGAAAATCTACACCTTCCTTTATTAATAGGAAACTCGAATTCTTTAATTTGATGTGGACCCCTCTCAACCAGTATTTGACGAGTTTCAGATGACATGCAGAAAGCATTCCATAATGCAGGATCAGAAGGAATTTCGCTTAATATCTGCTGGTTGCTACTGCTACCCGGCTCTTGATGATCTTCTGATGGTGTTATTTTTTGGCTCTCTTCAACAACTTCTTCTGGAAGTGATTGGGGCGGCACTGAGTTTTTATTTGCCAAATCCAAAGCAGTCGCTGTTGATGTGGACGGCTCATCTAAACAGGACACACTTACTAAGAATTCCTTCATAACATAGCTTAGCTTTCTTCCTTGTTCCTCTTTCTTTAAGCGTTTCTTTTTTATTGACTTCCAGACAATTTTTTCCTTTTCTGTTCCATACTGTAATAAAAATATTGAATAAAAATTCACAGTCCTTCGCAAAGATGCAACCGGGAGGGAGGGGGGTCATTGAAAATGATTAAATATGATGATGCTTATCATGCTATTAAAATAGGTTAGATAAAAAAAAAAGATAGAAATGAGTTGCAGAGTTAGTAAGATTTGTAGGTAACAGAACATAATAAATAGATAACGAATATCTGTCAAATTGACAGCTAGCAGCCGTTTTGACATATGCCTGTATTGTCTCCTCTTCAAAGTATATGAATTTGTAAAAATAGAGCAATAAATAACGAACGCAAAAGTAGGTAAATGCAAATATTTCCTAAGCAACTCTCTATCACACACAGAACGCAAAAGTAGCCCAATATTACCTAAATAACTCTCTCACACAGAGGCTCACACTCTCTCTATCACACACAGAACGCAAAAGTAGCCCAATACTACCTAAATAACTCTCTATCTATCACACAGAGGCTCACACTCTCTCTATCACACACAGAACGCAAAAGTAGCCCAATATTACCTAAATAACACTCTATCTGTCACACAGAGGCACACACTCTCTCTATCACACACAGAACGCAAAAGTAGCCCAATATTACTTAAATAACACTCTATCTATCACACGTTCCGCACCTGAGATATACCCAGTCCATGCAAATGCTACTTTTTAATTCGAGTCCCTATTGTCATAACATAATCATTTTCAATGATAATAAGTAACTACAATTGCTGTAAAAAAACAATAATTCTCTTACCTGATCTACGTTTTAAACACAAAAACTGAATTAGTATAAATGCACAAATATTATACTGATACAGATATATATCTGATTTACTGATTTAAATACAGCACAGCCACTTGCCACTTCTCATGACAAACTAACATTAAAATCAAATATTGTCAATAATTGTAAGCTCAAAGCAGAACTATCAACACGTAACATGTAACACGTGCAATTGTCATTTGTGATAATTGCCGCCTCAGCTTTTAGGAGCGGCCGCGCGGTATATTACAAACAAAAATAATAGCTTCGCGCTGTCAGATCAAAAGTCTTTCGGCGAGCACTCGCCAACGATGCACCTGCACCAGAAACCGAGGTCAAAGGGTACCGAAAGCGCTTAGGAGAGGCGTACGATAAATCATAAATCGTATACATCAATATCGGAATAATATAGACCAGGGGAGGGTAATTGTTTTCGTATCTACACTGCGCATGTGATTGACGTGGCCGTCCTAGTGGAAAATACGAGACGAAAACGAGCACGGGAAGGAAATCTCGGTTCAAGGCGGATTTTTCTGACTGTCTTGGCGGACCACAAAAAACTCTTAGCGGGCCGCTCTTTGCCCACCCCTGAGACCAATATAGAAAAGCGTTGCGTAAAGATTTTTAATTATTGAATGGTTCAAATTGTATTTTGATTTCGCTGCTTATGCCGCCCCCTTACGGTGCCGCCTGATGCGGCCGCCTCTCTGCATCATAGCACGGCACGGCCCTGAATTTATAGTCCAAATTTTCACCACGGCAGTTTGGGTTTTCTCCATAACTATTCGAGATATCAATTTCATTCAAATACAGGGTTGATGCTCTTGAAATTTTCTTTCGAATGATACCAAGAACGAAGCTCTAGGACCATTTGGAAGAAAAATATATCATCCAATTTTTCACCACAAGAGTTTCGGTTTTTTCAGTTTTTCTCCTCAACTCTTCGAGATATCAACTTCATTCAAAGACAGGGTTGATGTTCTTGAAATTTTCTTTCGAATCATACCAAGAACGATGCTCTAGGGATGAAACATTGCATTTCGATTGCATTGAATTGCACATTGCATTTGCTCTAGGAATGAACGATGCATTTGGAAGAAAAATTTATCTTCCAAATTTTCATCACGGGAGTTTGGGGTTTTCTCCTCTACTATTCGAGATATCACCTTCATTCAAAGACAGTGTTGATGTTCTTGAAATTCACTTTCGAATGATGCCAAGAACGATGCTCTAGGACCATTTGGAACAACAATTTATAATCCAATTTTTGACCACTGCAGTTTGGGGTTTTCTCCATAACTTTTCGAGATATCAACTTCATTCAAATACAGGGTTGATGCTCTTGAAATTTTCTTTCGAATGATAACAAGAACGAAGCTCTAGGACCATTTGGAAGAAAAATTTCTAAATCCAATTTTTTACCACTACAGTTTGGGTTTCTACTATTTTTCTCCTCAACTCTTCTAGATAACAACTTCATTCAAAGACAGGGTTGATGTTCTTGAAATTCTCTTTCGAATGATACCAAAAACGATGCTCTAGGACCATTTGAAAAAAAAAAATTATCTTTCAATTTTTCACCACTACAGTTTGGGTTTTTCCTGTTTTCCTCCTCAACTCTTCGAGATATCAACTTCATGCAAAGACAGGGTTGATATTCTTGAATTTCTCTTTCGAATGATACCAAGAACGATGCTCTAGGACTATTTAGAAGAAAAATTTTTCATCCAAATTTTCACCACTGCAGTTTGGGGTTTTCTCCTTAACTATTCGAGATATCAACTTCATTCAAAGAAAGGGTTGACGTTCTTGAAATTTTCTTTCGAATTATACCAAGAACGATGCTCTAGGACCATTTGGAAGAAAAAATTTTCATCCAATTTTTTCCAAACAGCAGTTTTGGGTTTTTATCCTTCACTGTTCGAGAAATCAACTTCATTCAAAGACAGGGTTGATGTTCTTGAAATTTTCTTTCGAATGATACCAAGAACGATGCTCTAGGAATGAAACATTGCATTTGGGTTGCATTGAATTGCACATTGCATTTGGGTTGCATTGAATTGCACATTGCATTTGCTCTACTAATGAACGATGCATTTGAAAAAAAAATTTTCTTCCAATTTTTCATCACTGGAGTTTGGGGTTTTCTCCTCTACTATTCGAGATACCACCTTCATTCAAAGACAGTGTTGATGTTCTTGAAATTCAATTTGGAATGATACCAAGAACGATGCTCTAGGACGATTTGGAAGAACAATTTATAGTCCAATTTTTCAATACTGCAGTTTGGGGTTTACTCCATAACTATTCGAGATATCAACTTCATTCAAATACAGGTTTGATGCTCTTCAAATTTTCTCTCGAATGATACCAAGAACCAAGCTCTAGGACCATTTGGAAGAAACATTTATCATCCATTTTTTCATCACTACAGTTTGGGTTTTTCTCCTCAACTCTTCGAGATATCAATTCCATTCAAAGACAGGGTTGATGTTCTTGAAATTCTCTTTCGAATGATACCAAGAACGATGCTCTAGGACCATTTGGAGGAAAAATCTATCATCCAATTTTTCACCACTGCAGTTTGGGGTTTTCTCCTAACTATTCGAGATATCTACTTCATTCAAAGACAAGGTTGATGTTTTTGAAATTCTCTTTCGAATCATACCAAGAACGATGCTCTAGGACCATATGGAGGAAAAATCTATCATCCAATTTTTCACCACTGCAGTTTGGAGTTTTCTCTTCAAGCATTCGAGATATCTACTTCATTCAAAGATAGAGTTGACGTTCTTGAAATTCTCTTTCGAATGATACCAAGAAGGATGCTCTAGGACCATTTAGAGGAAAAATCTATCATCCAATTTTTCACCACAGCAGTTTGGGGTTTTCTCCTTAACTATTCGAGATATCAACTTCATTCAAAGATAGGGTTGATGTTCTTGAAATTCTCTTTCGAATTATACCAAGAACGATGCTCTAGGACCATTTAGAAGAAAAATTTATCTTCCAATTTTTTACCACTAGATTTGGATTTTTTTTCTGTTTTTCTGTTTTTCTATTCGAGATATCTACTTCATTCAAAGACAAGGTTGATGCTCTTGAAATTCTCTTTCGAATGATACCAAGAACGATGCTCTTGAAATTCTCTTTCGAATGATACCAAGAACGATGCTCTGTACCATTTGGAAGAAAAATTTATCTTCCAATTTTTCACCACTACAGATTGGGTTTTTCTCAACTATTCCAGACATCAACTTCATTCAAAGACCATTGATGTTCTTGAAATTCTCTTTCGAATGATACCAAGAACGATGCTCTAGGATCATTTAAAAAAAAATTAATCTTCCAATTTTTCACCACTTCAGTTTGGGGTTTTCCTCTTTTTCTCCTCAACTCTTCGAGATATCACCTTCATTCAAAAACAGGGTTGATGTTCTTGAAATTCTCTTCCGAATGATACCAAGAACGATGCTCTAGGACCATTTGGAAGAAATATTTATTTTCCAATTTTTCACCACTACAGATTGGGTTTTTTCTGTTTCTCTCAACACTTCGAGATACCAACTTCATTCAAAGACAGGCTTGATGTTCTTGAAATTCTCTTTCGAATGATACCAAGAACGATGCTCTAGGACCATTTAGAGGAAAAATCTATCATCCAATTTTTCACCACTGCAGTTTGGGGTTTTCTCCTCAACTATTCGAGATATCAACTTCATTCAAAGATAGGGTTGATGTTCTTGAAATTCTCTTTCGAATCATACCAAGAACGATGTTCTAGGACCATTTAGAGGAAAAATCTATCATCCAATATTTCACCATTGCAGTTTGGGGTTTTCTCCTCAACTATTCGAGATATCACCTTCATTCAAAAACAGGGTTGACGTTGTTGAAAATGCCTTTCGAATGATACTAAGAACGATGCTCTAGGACCATTTAGAAGAAAAATTTATCTTCCAATTTTTTACCACTAGATTTGGGGGTTTTTCTCCTGAACTACTCGAGATATCAACTTCATTCAAAGACACAGTTGAAGTTCTTAAAATTCTCTTTCGAATGATACCAAGAACGATGCTCTAGGACCATTTGGAGGAAAAATTTATAATTCAATTTTTCACCACTGCAGTTTGGGGTTTTCTCCTAACTATTCGCGATATCTACTTCATTCAAAGACAGGGTTGATATTCTTGAAATTCTCTTTCAAATGATACCAAGAAAGATGCGCTAGGACTATTTAGAAGAAAAATTTATCGTCCAATTTTTCACCACTACTTTTTGGGTTTTTCTCTTCAATTATTCGAGATATCAACTTCATTCAAATACAAGGTTGATGCTCTTGAAATTCTCTTTCGAATGATACCAAGAACGATGCTCTAGGATCATTTTGGAAGGAAAATTTATCTTCCACTTTTTGACCACTACAGTTTGGGTTTTTCTCAACTATTCCAGATATCAAATTCATTCATAGACCATTGATGTTCTTGAAATTCTCTTTCGAATGATACCAAGAACGATGCTCTAGGACCATTTGGAGGACAAATTTATCATCCAATTTTTCACCACTACAGTTTGAGTTTTTCCTGTTTTTCTCCTCAGCTCTTCGAGATATCACCTTCATTGAAAGACAGGGTTGATGTTCTTGAAATTCTCTTTCAAATGATACGAAGAAAGATGCTCTAGGACTATTTAGAAGAAACATTTATCATTCAACTTTTCACTTTGACCACAAGATTTGGGGTTTTTCCTGTTTTTCTCCTGAACTACTCGAGATGTCTACTTCATTCAAAGACAGGGTTGAAGTTCTTGAAATTCTCTTTCGAATGATACCAAGAACGATGCTCTAGGACGATTTGGAGGAATAATCTATCATCAAAATTTTCACCACTGCAGTTTCGGGTTTTCTCCTAACTATTCGAGATATCTACTTCATTCAAAGACAAGGCTAATGTTCATGAAATTCTCTTTCGAATCATACCAGGAACGATGCTCTAGGACCATTTGGAAGAAAAATTTATCATCCAATTTTTCACCACTGATATTTGGAGTTTTCTCCTCAACTATTGGAGATATCGACTTTATTCAAAGACAAGGTTTATGTTCTTGAAATTCTCTTTCGAATGATACCAAGAACGATGCTCTAGGACCATTTAGAAGAAAAATTTATCTTCCAATTTTTTACCACTAGATTTGGGGGTTTTCCTGTTTTTCTCCTGAACTACTCGAGATATCAACTTCATTCAAAGACACGGTTGAAGTTCTTGAAATTCTCTTTCGAATGATACAAAGAAAGATGCTCTAGGACCATTTGGAGGAAAAATCTATCATCAAATTTTTCACCACTGCAGTTTCGAGTTTTCTCAACTATTCGAGATATCAACTTCATTCAAAGACAGGGTTGACGTTCTTGAAATTCTCTTTCGAATGATACCAAGAATGATGCTCTAGGACCATTTGGAAGAAACAATTTTCATCCAATTTTTCACCACTGAAGTTTGGGATTTTCTCCTCAACTCTTCGAGATATCACCTTCACTCAAAAACAGGGTTGAGGTTCTTGAATTTCTCTTTGGAATGATACCAAGAAAGATGCTCTAGGAGTATATAGTAGAAAAATTTATCTTCCAATTTTTCACCACTACACTTTGGGGTTTTCTCCATAACTATTCGAGATATCAACTTCATTCAAAGACAGGGTTGATGTTCTTGAAATTCTCTTTCGAATCATACCAAGATCGGTGTTATAGGACCATTTGGAGGAAAAATCTTTCATCCAATTTTTCACCACTGCAGTTTGGGGTTTTCTCCTCAACGATTCGAGATATCAACTTCATTCAAAAACAGTGTTGATATTCTTGAAATCAACCCTGTTCTATAAATGTTTCTAATTGTTAGAGTTGAGGGGAAAAACCCAAACTGTAGTGGTGAAAAATTGGATGATAAATTTTCTTCTCCACAGAATGGGATTTTCTCCTCAACTATTCGAGATATCACCATTCAAAAATAGGGTTGAGGTTCTTGAAATTCTCTTTGGAATGACACCAAGAAAGATGCTCTAGGAGTATATAGTAGAAAAATTTATCTTCCAATTTTTCACCACTACAGTTTGGGGTTTTCTCCATAACTATTCAAGATATCAACTTCATTCAAATACAGGGTTGATACTCTTGAAATTTCTTTCGAATGATACCAAGAAAGATGCTCTAGGACCATTTGGAGGAAAAATCTATTATCCATTTTTTCACCACTGCACTTTGGGAATTTCTCCCAACTATTCGAGATATCTACTTCATTCAAAAACAGGGTTGACGTTCTTGAAATTCGCTTTCGAATGATACCAACAACGATGCTTTAGAACCATTTAGAAGAAAAATTTATCTTCCAATTTTTTACCACTAGATTTGGGGTTTTTCCTGTTTTTCTCCTGAAGTACTCGAGATATCAACTTCATTCAAAACACGGTTGAAGTTCATGAAATTCTCTTTCGAATGATACCAAGAACGATGCTCTAGGACCATTTGGAGGAAAAATCTATCATCAAATTTTTTTCACCACTGCAGTTTCGGGTTTTCTCGTAACTATTCGATATATCTACTTCATTCAAAGACAAGGCTGATGTTCTTGAAATTCTCTTTCGAATGATACGAAGAACGATGCTCTAGGACCATTTGGAGGAAAAATCTATCATCAAATTTTTCACCACTGCACTTTGGGAATTTCTCCCAACTATTCGAGATATCTACTTCATTCAAAAACAGGGTTGACGTTCTTGAAATTCGCTTTCGAATGATACCAACAACGATGCTTTAGAACCATTTAGAAGAAAAATTTATCTTCCAATTTTTTACCACTAGATTTGGGGTTTTTCCTGTTTTTCTCCTGAAGTACTCGAGATATCAACTTCATTCAAAACACGGTTGAAGTTCATGAAATTCTCTTTCGAATGATACCAAGAACGATGCTCTAGGACCATTTGGAGGAAAAATCTATCATCAAATTTTTTTCACCACTGCAGTTTCGGGTTTTCTCGTAACTATTCGATATATCAACTTCATTCAAAGACAGGGTTGATGTTCTTGAAATTCTCTTTCGAATAATACCAAGAATGATGCTCTAGGACCATTTGGAAGAAAAAAATTTCATCCAATTTTTCACCACTGAAGTTTGGGATTTTCTCCTCAACTCTTCGAGATATCACCTTCATTCAAAAACAGGGTTGAGGTTCTTGAAATTCTCTTTGGAATGATAGCAAGAAAGATGCTCTAGGAGTATATAGTAGAAAAATTTATCTTCCAATTTTTCACCACTACAGTTTGGGGTTTTCTTCATAACTAATCGAGATATCAACTTCATTCAAATACAGGGTTGATGCTCTTGAAATTTCTTTCGAATGATACCAAGAACGACGCTCTAGGATCATTTAGAAGAAAAATTTATCTCCCAATTTTTTACCACGGCAGTTTGGGGTTTTCTCCTGAACTACTCGAGATATCTACTTCATTCAAAGACAAGGTTGATATTCTTGAAATTCTCTTTCGAATCATATCAAGATCGGTGCTATAGGACCATTTGGATGAATAATCGTTCATCCAAATTTTCACCACTGCAGTTTGGGGTTTTCTCCTAACTATTCGAGATATCTACTTCATTCAAAGACCTTGATGTTCTTGAAATTCTCTTTCGAATGATACCAAGAACGATGATCCAGGACCATTTGGAAGAAAAATATATAGTCCAAATTTTCACCACTGCAGTTTGGGGTTTTCTCTATAACTGTTCGAGATATCAACTTCATTCAAATACAAGGTTGATGCTCTTGAAATTTTCTTTCGAATGATACCAAGAACGAAGCTCTAGGACCATTTGGAAGAAAATTTTATCATCCAATATTTCACCACTACAGTTTTGGTTAAAAAACTAACTAAAATATAAATATAGGTTATCTACTAAAGAAAATGCCAGGACACCAGAGGGATGACGTTCTAGTCATTCCTAAACATAACTGTACTATATTGTTATTGTTACTTGGACAAAATGGGAGTGGACTTTGTTCAGCAGAAAACAACCCTTTTGTTCAAAATTCTCGGGCTCTTCGGTTTTAATACTTGCTCTCAAATGGCCATAGTTTCGCAATATTATTACGAATTGATGGTGTCTCCATGGTTTGGATCATCATCATCATCCTCAAGCAGCCATGGGTTACGGCAGTGTCTCGCAAACTTTTTTACTCTGCGGCACACTGAATCTAATTTTTTTTCCGCGGCACAACTAAAAAAGAATAAAAGGAAACTCTATATAATCGTCATTATATTTGCGCTTTGTTGAAGTCATCAGATGGTTTTACTTGAAGATTTGCTCTCGTTCTTTAATTCATAACTCGGTGTTTGTTTTAAATATTTGTCCATTCTATGGCTTGAAATAATAAAAAATTAATACCAAAATTTGGAAAAAGCTTGATAAATACTTACAAGTTCCCAGTTGATAAAATCTGAAAGATTTTTATTAAAGCACGTCGATAGCACGTCGATAGCACGTCGATAACACAAGTCAAGTCAAAATGAAATCTTTGGAATATCTAGTGTCAATTTGAAAATCTCTCGCGGCACACAGTTTGCGAGACACTGGGTTACGGAGATCCAACCAGACTGCGAAATTTAGTTCTCCAAGGATATCTGTCCTGAGGTACATCTGCTGCATTCGGCCACTGCACACCAATTCTAACAAACTGTTTGACATTGTCTGCCCACCGCATCCTAGGTCTCCCCTTCTTCCTGAGGCTTTTAGGGACACTGTTCATAACCCTATTCGCAAATCTATAATTATCCATACGGGCAACATGGCCAAACAACGAAGTCTCTCTCTGCACAATATGCTGCTTAAAGGAGGTTGCAAACTCCTTTGCCTAACCTCATCATTAGCTAAAAAGTTGAACACCAAATTCCCAAGATACCGCGTAAGCATCTAGAATCAAAATCATCTAGTTTCCTGTTAACTTCTTAACAAAGCTTCGACGTTTCATTACTTATGGATGTTTCTTCCACTGAAAGCGATGGGTTTGGGAAGGTCGTCATCCATCTGTTGGAGCATTAAATCTTGGTTCCGTTTGCAGGAAAGAACCATACACTTTACACATTAAGGAAAACTCTGGATTGCCTTGACAGGAGTTTCCATCTGCCTCCTAGCAGCTGTCTGGTGGATATCCTTCGCCCAACATTTTCTGGCCCTCGGGTTATTTGTAAACTCTCCATTCACCCCACTGTGGACAAAACCGTGATGTTCGGAGATAAATCAATCCAACCCTGAAGACGTTAGCTAAGGTTTCAAAACGGAAGCAGTGTCCTTCTGATTGGCATCCCGGACATTTCACTGTAACGTGAAAGGAGTTTTTCGAAATTAATGCTTATAACAATTCTAAAACGTAATGAAGATGACAATACTGAAACGTAATGCTTGTATCAAAACTGAAAAGTAATACACATGACAATACTGAAACATAATATTTATAACAATATCTAATATCAATTGTATCTTATACCGTCTTTTTGCACACAGTGGCCTAAATCGCCTGGTCACAAAACCCCGAAGGCTCAGAGAAGGTTGAGGGAGGGGACCCACTAGAATTGCTGTTGGGAGACAGATGTAAGGTCCCATCTAATGATTGTAGCCTCCCATCTAGGACATCCATCGTGTTCTTTACCGTGCACAGAGTATGGCTGAACCACCTACGGAACAACGGTTTAACGTCCCATCCGACGGACCGTGGCCTTTCCAAGTCCTTTGGTGTCCTTTACTGACCCTGGGACAGGCGGGGAGGTTTTCGGAGATACATATCAACCCTGACCAAGCTGGGACTTGAACCTGGTGGATGTGCACATTCCAAGCCCAACAGAGGGAGATGTGGTAAAACTACAGTTTTTATAAACATAAAAGCAAACTTAGAAACAAATCAACAAACTGGCCAATGACGAGTGAAACAACAGTTCAAAGATAGGTAAAAAAGGAGTAAATATTCTCAGGTTTAATTTTCTCCTTCTCTTTTAGGGAAGGAAAGAAATGGACATATTTCGAGGTACCGTATGTACCCCTCCCCAAATCAGAAGTTTCTAAACCAAAACACGAAAATGCCTCGCTCAGCTAACCAAACTTTTCAAATCATTTTGTACCCACCCAGAGTTCCTCGAATGTAGTGTGACAAGAATATTTAACTTTATAGAAAAATAAAAATATGGTTTGAGTTCAACACAAAGTGTTTAGGTACTGCGAAAACTTTATTATTATCATTGGAAGACATTATTTATTACTTAACATATGAAAATCTTTATTAATTAACGTATGAGGTATATGTATTTTAAATTTTACACACTTTTTTTCAAAATACATAAGAGAATTTAATTTCCGATACGAATTTTTAGTTTTTGAAGCTTCTATTTCGGAAAAGAATCTCGTGTTCCGCTCGTGCTTAATTCGAATGACTTCAATATTCACGGATGGTAGTGCTCTTGACCCAACAAACTGAACAATGACTTTATCACGCATAATCAAAAAGATATTAGTTTTATGCATTCCTTCTTTCAAATTTATTGGTGGCAACAGTTATTTTGAATAACCTTCAACCGTTAATGTTAAGTCTAGGGAGATTTTGAGAAATTCAATCTCCCCATCCCCACCCCAATATTGGTTGCCACCAGAGGTTCCCACATAACCTACGTTCTTCCACTGGATGAAATAAACGTTCATGCAAAGTTTGAAGCATCCAGCTCTTCTGGACGGTTGAGTGCATAGGCAAGCAGACAAAACAACTTTCTTCTTTATATGTTAGATATATTCTTTGATGTGTTCAGTTCTAATAGCACTGTATATAACAGCTTGCAAAATGCAATGTTTCGATTCACCTTTCTGAATAAAACATTTAGTTTGTGGTTATTTCCTTTTTTCGTTTATTATTTATATTATTAGAGGGCCATTTTCATATGCTACCAAACTTTTATTTATTCTATTAACCTTAGAATCCAGACAAACATAAACTAGCGACGTGTTCGATGAGTGATATAGCGTTTGCTTGCAGTAGCATTTTGATTTTCGGGATCGAAGTTCTACTCCCGGAATGGGTGTTTTGTCTGTCATGTGTTGTGATTTTTCATCAGTAAAGAATTCTTATTAATCATCATCATCATCATCATCATCATCATCATCATCATCATCATCATCATCATCATCATCATCATCAAGCAGCCATGGGCTACGGAGGACCAACCAGACCACGCAGTTTAATTCTCCAAGCATATCTGCCCTGAGCTACATCTGCTGCATCCGGCCACTGCACACCAATTCTAACAAGGTCCTGTTTGACATTGTCTGCCCACCGCATCCTAGGTCTCCCCCTCCTTCTGAGGCCTCTAGGCACACTGTTCATAACCCTATTCGCCAATCTATAATTATCCATACGGGCAACATGGCCAAACCAGCGGAGTCTCTCTCTGCACAATATGCTGCTTAAAGGAGGTTGCAGACTCCTTTGCCTAACTTCATCATTAGTTACAAAGTTAAACCACCTAATACCCAAGATACTGCGTAAGCATCTAGAATCAAAAGCATCTAGTTTCCTGTTATCTCGTTTACACAGCGTCCAAGTTTCACTACCATAATTAACCCTAGAAAGAACCAAACTATTATACAGTCTAATTTTAGTCTTTAGGTGTATACGCCTATTTCTCCACAATCTCCATAGATTCTTAAAAGTCCCGGCAGCAATACCTATTCGTCTGTTAATCTCATGCCGCACATCACCAGTATCAGTTACATAGATCCCAAGATAATTAAACTGTGACACCTGCTCAAGACTGCAACCATTCAGATTAACTGAATCACAACCTACCTGACCAATTTTCATCACTTTAATTTTCTCTCTGTTTATAACCAAACCTACTCTACTACCAGTCTCATCAACAGTTCGAATGAAAGAGTTTATCTCATCAACATCATTTGTCAAAAGGGCTAAATCATCAGCATAATCTAAATCAGAAATTTTCGTATCTCCAGCCCATTTAAGGCCAAAATCTTTCCCTCGAAGTGAATTTCGCATAACATAATCAACAACCAAACTAAAGAGAAAAGGAGACAAAATGCACCCTTGTCGAACACCAGAAGTAATGCTAAACCAATTGCTACAAGACTTACCAACTCTCACACATGACTCAGTGTTATTATAGAGAGCTTTCATTATGTTAACTAACTTGCCTGGTATACCATATGATCTCACAATCAACCACAAATTATGACGATCAACAGAGTCAAAAGCCTTTTTGAAATCAACAAAGCTAGCAACCAAAGGTTTCTGAAACTCTAAACATTTCTCAAGAATCTGCCTAAGTGAAAATATCTGATCTACACATCCCCTACCACTTCTGAATCCACATTGCTCATCACGCAATTGCCTGTCAACCAGATTCTTAATTCTATTAAGCACAATCATGGAAAGAACTTTACCTGGAACAGAGAGTAGGCTGATACCCCTATAGTTATCACAAGAACTGCGATCACCTTTTTTGAAAATAGGGATAATAATAGCTCTGGTAAAATCTTTAGGAACCATGCCTTTATCATAAAAGTTATTCAAAATTTCAGTCATCCAAGTGGTAACCAAAGCATTCCCAGCTCTGAGCATTTCTGTAGTAATTTCATCTACCCTTGGGGATTTATGAAGTTTCAGTTTAGAGATAGCCAAACTAAATTCAGATTGTGTTATAGGGCCAACATTAAAGCTGCCAATGCATCAATCATCATTAAAAACAATGGGAGTAGAACTAACCACATTGTTTAGAACATCACTGAAATGCTCAGCCCACCTAGCCATGAGAGAATCCTCACCTTCTATAACCTTACCTTGTTTATCCTTCAATCCCTGTATGCCTGTCCGTTTTCTACCGCATAAAACATTAACTATCTGGTACAGCTCTCTGCTGTTGTGCTGCCTAACTGCTTCCTCAGCTTTGTCAGCCAAGCTATCAAGCCAAAGATTTTTATCAGTAGCTAACTGATCCTTTACACGTTTATTAAGCTCTCTGTAATCTTTTCTATTAGGACTAGTAGGATACTGATTAAGGACATTCCTGCAGTTCCTTCTTTCTGAAATAAGCTCAATTGCCTTATCACTTAAATAATTCTGCCTCCTCTGCTCCTTTTTTCCTAAAAGAGTACTGTTAGTGTCCAAAAAAGCCTGTTTAAAATGGCCCCATTCTTCCTCAACTTCAGTATTAAGCAAACCATGACCGTCATAATGACTAAGTAACCTATCATGGTAAGCTTTAGCTATAACTGGGTCATTCAGAGCTTCAGTATCAAAGGTAAATTTTTTAACTCTAGCACAACACTTTTTAAGTTTAAGTTGAAAGACACTTTTAACAAGGTAATGGTCAGATCCAATTTCAGCTACCCTATATGCCCTGGTATTTCTAACAGAACTAGCCCATTTACTGTTAATTAATATATAATCAATCATATTCCTATGCAGCCCATCAGGTGAAACCCATGTGTGTTTATGTATGTCGCGGTGTTTGTAATATGTGTTAGTTATTCTGAAACCATTGAGTTTACTTACCTTTAGGAGACGTTGCCCATTGCCATTGCAGCTACCAATACCAAAAGGGCCTATTACTCCTCCCCAAAGGTCAGAGTCGGTACCAACTTTCGCATTGAAGTCACCAAGAACAAGGGTAATATCTCCTTTCTTGACAGAATTCAAAATATCCTGAAGTTGTCCGTAAAACCTATCCTTCTCATCCTCATCAGCATCCTCAGTGGGGGCATAACAGCAGATAACATTCAAGTTTTTAATGCTTGTCTGAAACTTTGCTGTAAGAAACCTTTCATTAATGCACTCATATCCTAGAAGAGCATCACTTGCATGTCTGCTGAGCAGCAGACCCACGCCTTGGTGATGCTTTCCATCCTCCCTCCCTGTAAAGAGAAATTTAAAGTTATTTTTAAGTATCTCACCTTTACCTGTCCATCTGGTCTCTTGCAAGCCTAGAATATCTAGGTTATAGCGCTGGAATTCCTGCATGAGGACATCAAGAGAATAATCTCTACGTAATGTCCTCACGTTCCACGTTCCTGCAGAAAGAAAATGATTAGTAGGATTTTTAAAGAAATTAGGTTTATTGAGATTGGTAGGGCCAACAATATCAAACAGCCCCCTGATCGCAGGCATGGGGCAAAGACCTGTTCCTCCTCCGCTAAAGGCTGAAGTCACCAATGCTGGTAGGAAATTCAGGCACTACCTTTTCAAGTGGACTTTTTTAAGAGCCATATGGCCTGCCTGAGACGCATTACTCCAGTTTAGGCTTGACGATGCCCAACTAGCTAAGTAAGGTTCAGGTACCTGCGATGGCCTCTGATTAGGATTATCCACCAGCTGATGTAAGGTATCCCATGCCTCTGTTCACTTAGAGCTGGCAACCCAGAAGCAAACAGAAAACACAGCGGCAGACTCTCCCTCAACAGAGGCCCACCAGTGCAGCAAGTCCAGGATCCATAATCAAGCTCAAATCCATAAACAAGTCCAGTCTAGTAGGTATAAATGGTCAGCACCAGGACCCTGTGAAGTTGACCACTCCTCAGCAGGGTTGAAAAAAAAGAAAAAAGAAAAAAGTGGCCGTAGATGACCAGATCAGCAGGCCATACATACTGGCAGCCCTCCCCTTCCGTTCCCTTCCAAAAGAGAATTCGGTGTTCTCGCATTAGTACACAAAGCGAACGCTGATGATTATTCCCACTTTACCAAATTTCAAAGAAAAATATGCAAACATCTACAAAAATATCATATATTTCTATAACACATAAATTAATCCATCAACAACGTTTATCTTCCCGATTTAACCCGAAAATAAACTGCCCTTTGTCCAGAGCCTATTGCAAAGTTGTTTTTAGATTAGAGTTACCTCGTTTCCTTTGGTAAAATTTGCTACGTTTTCACAAATCTAAACCTGGGATATTTTACTACAATTTCCGATTTAGTTTTTCTACAATAAAGGCAACATTTATTCAAAGGATACTTCATATACATAATCTATATTGACTGCCAAGATGTCGGTTATATCCAGCCAGCCTCGTAATGTGCTGCTCCTAAGATTCGAGTCCCAGCTGGATCAGTTTCGAGATTTATCTCCGTAAAACTCCTCACCCTGCTCTCGCCAGTAGGGGACATTTATGCACTTGAATAGGTAGTCGTCCGTCGAATGAGGCGTTAAAGCGTGGCCCTTTGTGCAACTTAAAGAACACAATAAATGGCTTTGAAGGGAGGCTACCATCTGTCTCCCAAC
Source organism: Ryuthela nishihirai (assembly GCA_038380435.1). NCBI lineage: Eukaryota > Metazoa > Arthropoda > Arachnida > Araneae > Heptathelidae > Ryuthela > Ryuthela nishihirai. The sequence goes on from JAWZYU010000016.1 coordinate 75,122,715, forward strand.
ACCTGCTCCAGTGGGACTCCTCCCCCAACATTCTCTAAGCTCTAGGGGTCCTTATGACCTGGCCATTTAGCCCATTGTTTAAAAAAATTGTCGCGCATATGTAAAACCACCCAACGTTATAGAACACGCTGGACGTTCTTGACGTGAGGTCATCATCTATCTCCCAACATCTGTCCAGTATGTCCTCTCCACCAACCATCTCTGAGCCTACGGGATTCTTGCAACTGGTCATTTAGCCCATGGTGTGAAAAAATTTGCCTCTCAGAGGCAATCATATTTTTGATATCCTATCATATTTTTGGGACATTGTGGTGGTAAGGTTTATTATTATTTTTTACCCCCAAGTACGATTGTGTGGGTTTCAGAAAAGATTTCGAAGTTTTTGAAACGAATTCAACATTTTGTACTCGGGTGTTTGAGAGTGGACAATGGCTGTTGGAACTCGCTACATGTAGTGGTAGGTAATAACAGCTATAATAAATAGAGTCATTAGAAAAGTTACATACTTTTAGTTTATTGAAGCATCTGAGGCAAAATTGGATTACAAAGATCATCAGAAATTTTCAAAGTTGCACAAGATTATCTGAAATCATTATGCTGATAATGAATACGAAGTACTGGTTAAAAAGAATAGATTTTAGTGCCCATTACATATTTTCGGCAAGAAAATTGTGAATTACAATATTATTTTTACCTAGTATCAAAGATTAGGTGTGAATAGTTCAGATGTTGAGGAATTCTTTAGAATTTCATTTATTACTGAGTGGTTAGCGCACTTGGCTACTGATCAAATGGACCTGGGTTCGAATCCAGGTATGGCATGGATATTTCTGTTGTTTTCAGGCTGAGGTCTTGCCATCCTCACAGACCTTTTATGTACTATGGCATATTAAACTGACAGACACCTGTCAGACCTCTGTGGCAAGCAACTGCTTAAGGGGTATTTACTATTATTTATTTATTTTTATTAATTCATGTTTTTGTTATTTTTTATATTTCATTATGTATCGCTATTCTACAATTTTTTGGCATATGTTTTTATAACTTACGGTTGTTCCACATTTTATAACTTCTGAAATACTTAAATTATGATATATAAATTAATATATTAATATAATTTAATTATATATTAATTATATATAAATAATTATTTCATACATAGTATATTTGCATCCCTACAAACGAGCTCGAGTGAGATATGTCTGATTGAAAGTATTGTTACGACAGATGAACGTACTGCAGTGAGTTTATGATAAACGTGACATGAACGCTCGTGTATGCTTCTACGAGAGATTTATGTAACAAACATATTGGAACATAGAACAGATCTGAAATATAAGAATGATAGAATTTTAATGTTGGAGATGTGGAGATCTGAAAGGAGGCATAAAAAGCCTTAGTCAGGCACGATAGTCCAAAAGAGGAAATACTTTTATGTGGTGAGTGCGCGGGAGGATGATTAGTTTTATTAGTGTAAAATCTAGTGAGTTAACACTGTTGCGATGCATCACTACTGCTGGATTAAAACTGCAAGGATCGCTTGTGTTGTACTTATGACTCAGGACGAAATGGGAGTTGCTCCAAATAACGATTGCATCATCTTTTGTCCGCGATGTTATGACTAAACTACGTTGCATCAGACAATGATGCAATTCCTCCATGGTTGTAATAGAACGCAATATTTTGCAATCTGGAGTTTAAAATACAGCCTTGCGAAATGGTTACCTATATACTCAATGCGGGCGGAGTCTTTTATACATGACCATTTCTGTCTCTCCTAAACAAGAGCCATTGGACAAATTTCATTGTCATTTTCGTGTTCAGCACCTCGAAATTAGTAAAGATTGGCTATTTTCATTTGAAAGCCTTTTTGTGTGTTGCTCAGTGCTATCAGATGAGAATTTTCACAAAGATTATAGATGTAAAAGCTGAAGTATCCAGAGACATCATTTTTCAAGTCCATATCAGAATTAGATATAAATTTGACCTTCGACTTCGATGAAATGGTGAGATCCGAAATTTCAAAATTCTTCTGAAATATAGGACAGAAATAATCCGGATTTTTATCTCTCTAGTATCAGTAGAACGAAATTTCTCCTTTCACCTAGAAGGATCCTCTCTACTCCAATGATCGAAAATATTGTTTCGTAAGATCTACAAAAATTTGGTTTGTTTTATCTTTCGGCTTCACATTTTGTACACATGGGGCTAAATGGACCAAGTCAGAAGGACTTCGAAGGCTCACAAAAGGTTGGGGAAGGGGATTCAATGGAACACCTGTTGTGATACACATGGTAGCCTCCCGTCAAGGCCATTCAGCGTGCTCTTTAATGTGCACAAGGTGTGGCTCTCCTGCACTCGGAACCATGACTCAACGACTCATCAGACGGACGGCGGCCTTTCCAAACCCATCAATGTCTCCTAGTGACCATGGGCAGGACGGGGAGTTTTCCGGAGAAAACTCTCAAACCTGGCGCGCTACCGACTGAGTCGCACCCCACCAGGTGCAGGAAGTTTGGGGAACAGTGCCATAAGAGGTTATGAGCAGTCTCTACGACTCACTGCCACGAGGCAATGTTCAGTTTATTCCCAATAGCTGTGGTTATACCTCCTATTGATGTGGTTTATATTTTGTATAATAATATTGTCGATAATTTTTGAAAAATTAATCAATTCTTCCTTGTCTCCCATATTGCTTGATATATGAATATCAGTTGAATTTTGCCACCTCTTTTTAGTGCTGTAATTTCAACGTTACAGAATGAGAAAATGCTCCCGGTTATCCGGCATTTATGGTGAATGAAATTTGCCGGTTAGATGAATCTGCCGGTTGCAATGAAAATATTTTTATACAAAATAAATACCGTAAGGGCAATTTGTATTCAAGATTTAGTTGTAATAAAAATGCAGTTACAAATAATGAAAATGAAGTATAATGTCCTTAATGCAAATCTAAATATGTAAAATATAATTGTCAGGAACTTCGGCAACTGCTTCCCAAAGTTTTATAGCCAAGTGCGCTAACCCCTCGGCCGACCTGTGGCCGAATTGTTAGCGCTCTTGGCTAGTGATCAAGGGACCTGGTTTCGAGCCAAGGTAAAGGCATGGATGTTTGTATTCTTTTTTCTGCTGATGTCCCGCCATTCTCACAGACCATCTACCATGACGTATAAACTGACAGGTTGCTGTCGGACCTTTATGATAAGCAGCTGCTTGAGGGGATGTTTGTTTATGTTTACTTATTCACTGAAAGACACCATAGAAAGAATTGTAATAATGGTCGCCAGATGGCGCTGACTACCGAAGTGTCAAATTTTCCCTAATAACGAAATGTGAAAGATAATTTTTTGAAACTTAAAAGTCAGTGGAATCCTAGACACGAGAACAGTGAGACTAACCTAAACTTTAATCTCAGAAAATTTATTATTTCAATTTGAAATTTATTCCGATTGCATGAGAATTCTGGATGTTTATGTTCCGGATAACCGAGACTCGTCTTCCGACTTACAATCGACCGATTTGAATACACCGACTACGAATACAAATAAATTTAAATAAATATTTCGCTTTCGTTTAATTGGGTAATTCATTTACTACTATAGTAGAAGTCTAGGTCAGTGGTTACCACTGGAAGCCAATAAACAATTAAATAAATAAAAGCTATTGTGCTTCTTTATAACCTGTCCGTTGAAACAGCGGCTCATAAAACAAGTAATATACAAAATTTCGCTCAGTTCTTTCAATTATTGACCAAATAATTTTATGTGAATAAGCAAATTATTTTTTCTAATTCAAGGTACTCATTAAAATTAATATTTTTGTTTTCTTTAGCAAGATATTTAATTTGCTAAAAATATAGTTTTTTTCCTGTTTATTACTCATTAGAAATGTGTTTTTTCTATTTCAGGTAAAGAATTTTTCTTGCTACTTTTTAAGAATATCGTGACAGCGAATCTTCGCTAAGTTTCGGTTGAAAGGCTCTGCTTTATATGTTTTTGTTTTAAAGCGGTTTACATCTGTATGAAATATCTCGTTTTCGGCGATGATGAATTTCGCTCTGCACATTTTTGAAACGTGTCTTCAAGAACGAAAAGGAATTAAATATTTAGAAGGTAAAAATATTGTCTCATCCTGAAAACTCTATGAGCCAAAATATTTATTCACAACATGAATAAATATTTTGGATTTTGTATAGTGATTGTCATAGACTTACTATTGAGAGGTCTCCTATCTGCACGACTATATTTTATTGTCTAAATTAGGGATTCTCAACGTGGGTACGCGGTAAAATATTTTGGGATACGCCGCGATAGCTCAAAGGTCGCTAGATATATTTATATATTTATACATATGTTTTATTTTATTCCCACTGTTATATTATAACTATAGTTTTATATATCTATACAAGGGGTACGCCAGTTACATACACGTTTCCAGGGTGTATGTGAAGCATAAAACTTTCAGAATCACTGGTCTAAATAACAGTGTATATTACACAAACTTGAAGAATTTTCCTTAGTTTTCAGCAGTACTGTTTGGGACTCAACGGTTTAAATGGCCAGGTCATAAGGGCTCAAAGAAGGTTATAGAAGGGGATTCACTGAACAGCTGTTAGGAGACACATTTAGCGTGTTCTTTGAAATGCAGGGTATGGCTATTTGGCGCATGAAGTCATAACGTATCAACCGATATGTCTATGGATACCTGGGGCGGGGGTGGCTCAGTCGGTAGCGCGCCAGGCTCGTAATCTGCAGTTCCCAGGTTCGAGTCCCAACTGGGTCAGCGTTGAGATTTATCTCCGCAAAATTCCCCGCCCTGCCCACGGTCAGTAGGGGACACCGATGGGCTTGGAAAGGCCGCCGTCCGTCGGATGGGACGTTAAGCCGTGGCCCCGTGTGCGGGAGAGCCATACCCTGTGCACGTTAAAGAACACGCTGGAGGGCCTTGACGGGAGGCTACCATCTGTCTCCCAACAGCTGTTCCAGTGGGTCCCCTCCCCCAACCTTCTCTGAGCCTTCGGGGTCCTTGTGACCTGGCCATTTAGCCCGTGGTGTGCAAAAAAGTGCCGCTCAGATAAAACAACCCAACCCAACCTATGGATACCTTTCAAAGCTTAATGGCGTCCTCTTTCTAACCGAGGGCCAGGGTCTGTATATTGGGTTGGGAGTAGCAGAGATAAATTTCTATGCTCGTACAGTTTTACTAGAACTTGGGGACTGCTGGGTTCGATCCTGGGGCGCTATCGACTGAGTCAAGCTTCGCCTTAAAATAAAGTGCCGTCCTAGGATACTAATATTTAATATATAAAGAAACCTGCAAATGTTGACGAATTCGACTTCTTGCTTTAGAACAATCTGGTTAGATTTATTCGCTGATACAATTTGCAATCGAAGATTTTGGCGAAATTGAATTTGTATGAGTAACGATGAACGGGTATTTCATTTGGGATCCTTTCTTAGCATTGATTCCTTACCTTAAAGCTATCTTTACTTTGCCCGTTGAGATATAGGGAGATGACAATGGAATAAATTCTGTGTAAGATATATAAGCAAATTAGATCTTTTCGGATTTATTCTATTTCGATGTCTTTTATGAATTAATCGAAATGAATTTCACTGTGATTTCACTAATTCTTAAATCACATTATGTCCCCTCCACATTAATAGTGATTTTCCTGTAAACATGTTTTAAGTTAAACTTAACTTCGGCTTTAACTTTCATGTTATCATGTCAAGATGATTTTTCACAGATTGTACATGAGGGAAGATTATTGAGCACTTTCAGCGCGCAGAGATCCATTTATTTCCACTTCAGTAGTCACTGGAAGGAGAGCTATGCACCAGTCCCCTGTGATGATGCATAGAACCGGCCGGGCCTAGCACCTAATGTCCGACCCCGCCTTCTTGTGGTGCAGACCGTTAGTACCATTCAAAAGAGATACTCTCTTGTGGAAGTGAACGGAAGGGGAGGGCTGCCAGATTAGTGTGGCCTACTGATCTGGACAACTACGGCTACTTTTTTTTTTCTACCCTGCTGAGCTTGATTATGGATCCAGATTTTGCTGCACTGGTGGGCTTCTGTGGAGGGAAAATCTTCCGCTGTGTTTTCTGTTTGTTTGTGGGTTGACAGGATATGTTTATCAGCTGGTGGATAATCCTGAGCAGAGGTCATCGCAGGCACCTGAACTCTTTGTTTCTATTGGCATCGTCAAATTCTACATTGGAGGAAGTCTTCCAGTGTAGATGGCTTCAGCCTTTAGTGGTGGGGGAACGGGTTTTTGCCCCATGTCTGCGATTAAGGGGCTGTTTGATATTGTCGGCATTCCCTCTCTCAATAAACATAGTTTCTTTAAACATCCTACAAACCATTTTCTCTCATAGGTAGTTGGAATATGAGGAATATACCTATGTTGAAAAAACCTATGGATACCTTTCAAATATATTTTCAACATAGGTAGTTGGAATGTGAGGACTCTGCACAGAGCATATTCTCTTGATGTCCTCACACAAGAATTCCACCATTATAATTTAGATATTCTCGGCTTGCAAGAGACCAGATGGACAGATAAAGGTCAGATTCTTAAAAATAATCTTAAATTTCCCTTTTCAGGGAGGGACGACAATAAGCATCACCAAGGCGTGGGTCTGCTTCTCAGCAGACACGCTAGTAATGCTCTTCTAGCATATGAATGCATTAATGAAAGGTTTCTTACAGCAAAATTTCAGACAAGCGTTAAAGACCTGAATGTTATCTGCTGTTATGCCCCAACTGAGGATGCAGATGAGAATGAGAAGGATTTATGAACAACTTCAGGATATTTTGAATTCTGTCAAGAAAGGAGATATTACCCTTGTTCTTGGTGACTTCAATGCCAAAGTTGGTACTGACTCTGACCTTTGGGGAGGGGTGATTGGTCCTTTTGGTATTGGTAGCTGCAATGGCAATGGGCAACGTCTCCTACAGGTAAGTAAACTCAATGGTTTTAGAATAACTAACACATATTACAAACACCGCGACATACATAAGTACACATGGGTTTCACCTGATGGGCTGCATAGGAATATGATTGATTATATATTAATTAACAGCAAATGGGCTAGTTCTGTTAGAAATACCAGGGCATATAGGGGAGCTGAAATTGGATCTGACCATTACCTTGTTAAAAGTGTCTTGCAACTTAAGCTTAAAAAGTGCTGTGCTATGGTTAAAAAATTTGTTTTAATACTGAAGCTCTGAAAGACCCAGTTATAGCCAAAGCTTACCATGATAGGTTACTTAGTCATTATGACAGTCATGGTATGCTTACTACTGAAGTTGAGGAAGAATGGGATCATTTTAAACAGGCTTTTCTGGACACTAACAGTACTCTTTTAGGAAAAAAGGAGCAGAAGAGACAGAATTATCTGAGTGATAAGGCACTTGAGCTTATTTCGGAAAGAAAGAACTACAGGAATGTCCTTAATCAATACCCTACTAGTACTAGTAGAAAGCATTACAGAGAACTTAATAAACGTGTAAAAGATCAGTTAGCTGCTGATAAGAAACTTTGGCTTGATGGTTTGGCTGACAAAGCCGAGGAAGCAGGCGTGGTTAGACAGCACAACAGCAGAGAGCTGTACCAGATAGTTAATGTTTTGTGTGGTAGAAAACGGACAGGTATACAGGGATTGAAGGATAAACAAGGAAAGGTGAGGATTCTGTCATGGCTAGGTGTGCTGAGCATTTCAGTGATATTCTAAACAATGCGGTTAGTTCTATTCCCATTGTTTGCAATGATGATAGATGCATTGGTGGCTTTAATGTTGGCCCTATAACACAATCTGAAGTTATTTTGGCTGTTTCTAAACTTAAACTTCATAAATCCCCAGGGGTAGATGAAATTACTACAGAAATGCTTAGAGCTGGGAATGTTTCGGTTACCACTTGGATGACTGAAATTCTGAATATCTTTTATGATAAAGGCATGGTTCCTAAGGATTTTACCAGAGCTATTGTTATCCCTATTTTAAAAAAAGGTGATCGCAGTTCTTGTGATAACTATAGGAGTATCAGCCTACTCTCTGTTCCAGGTAAAGTTCTTTCCATGATTGTGCTTAATAGAATTAAGAATCTGGTTGACAGGCAATTGCGTGATGAGCAATGTGGATTCAGAAGTGGTAGGAGATGTGTGGATCAGATATTTTCACTTAGGCAGATTCTTGAGAAATGTTTAGAGTTTCAGAAACCTTTGGTTGCTAGCTTTGTTGATTTCAAAAAGGCTTTCGACTCTGTTGATCGTCATAATTTGTGGTTGATTGTGAGATCGTATGGTATACCAGACAAGTTAGTTAACCTAATGAAAGCTCTCTATAATAACACTGAGTCGTGTGTGAGAGTTGGTAAGTCTTGTAGCAATTGGTTTAGCATTATTTCTGGTGTTCGCAAGGGTGCATTTTGTCTCCTTTTCTCTTTAGCTTGGTTATTGATTATGCTATGCGAAATTCACTTCAAGGGAAAGATTTTGGTCTTAAATGGGCTGGAGATACGAAAATTTCTGATTTAGATTATACTGATGATTTAGCCCTTTTGGCAAATGATGTTGATGAGATGAACTCTTTCATTCGAGCTGTTTATGAGACTGGTAGTAGAGTAGGTTTGGTTATAAACAGAGAGAAAACTAAAGTGATGAAAATTGGTCAGGCAGGCTGTGATTCAGTTAATCTGAATGGTTGCAGTCTTGAGCAGGTGTCACAGTTTAATTATCTTGGGAGCTATGTAACAGATAATGGTGATGTGCGGCATGAGATTAACAGACGAACAGGGATTGCTGCCGGGACTTTTAAGAATCTATGGAGATTGTGGAGAAATAGGCGTATACACCTAAAGACTAAAATTAGGCTGTATAATAGTTTGGTTCTTTCCAGAGTTAGTTATGGTAGTGAAACTTGGACACTTTGTAAACAAGATAACAGGAAACTAGATGCTTTTGATTCCAGATGCTTACGCAGTATTGGGCATTAGGTGGTTAAACTTTGTAACTAATGATGAGGTTAGGCAAAGGAGTTTGCAACCTCCTTTAAGCAGCATATTGTGCAGAGAGAGACTCCGTTGGTTTGGCCATGTTGCCCGTATGAATAATTATAGATTGGAGAATAGGGTTATGAACAGTGTGCCTAAAGGCCTCAGAAAGAGGACCTAGGATGCGGTGGGCAGACAATGTCAAACAGGACCTTGTTAGAATTGGTGTGCAGTGGCCAGATGCAGTAGATGTAGCTCAGGTTAGACTTGCTTGGAGAATTAAATTGCACGGTAATTAAATCTGGTTGGACCTCCGTAGCCCATGACTGCTTGATGATGATGATGATGATGATGATGATGATGATGATGATGATGATGATGATGATGATGATGATGATGATGATGAGTGTTGTTTTCGATACATATGCAAATAGTGCAAACTAAAGTAGTGTCGACAACATGTGTAGTATAGTTTAAAAGGTAGGTGCCAATTTGAAAAATAGGGATAATTTTATCAGTATATTAAAACAGCTAATTTCAGTTACTCTGAGCAGTGATAACGATAAAGAGCGGTGTAACAAAAAATTTAAAACGGGTAAGGTTCTCACTTACCAGGCGACGGTCATTTCTACAAAAGTCGGCGAGACATTCAAATTTGCGGACGCTTAAAAATAATTAAGCTTTTTTTCTTACAATATCTAAAATTTTGAATATGGGCGTCTGAACTTCCAATATCAACCCAGCAGATACTCACCTGCCTCTAAGTAAATTTATATTATGCTCTTATTATATTCTTTACGAGCTTTATATATAAATCACACTTTTTTATTATTTGTGTCATGCCCAACTCCGGTTGATAGGAAGTTAGGGGAAAACAATGAAAAAGGAGGAAAAGTGGAAAATGGCATTGTGTTAACTATAGGGGCCGCACTCAGCATTCCGCCAAAACGTGGGCCTTTAAATGAAATAACCTTTTTTTCCAGAATGGATACTTCAAGAGTGGGGAACCTTTTCATCTACCGTCTCTCGGGGTTTAACAAAATGGGACACATCACAATACTAAGGTTTCCAGGCAAACACATGTATTTAATCTGAATTTTCTCAAACATTGCTAGAGTGGGCAGTGATGACCTCAGTGGTGACGAACAGGCGTTTCCCACATCAGCTTAATCCAGGTTTGGCAATGAACTGTCAATTATTCGGGGAAAAATGGGGACCAAATTTCTCAAAATGCCTGTACCTCATTCTCCTTAGTACAAGAGCGGTGTAGAGTCCTAATACGACCCCTGCTTTTCACACTCCAATCAATGAGGTAGCTTACACAGCCAATTCCGTTTGTCAGGCTTGTCTCATCAATTGTTGCAGGAACGGCGAGTCAAATACGAGGCATACTTATCCCCAGAGGTAAGCTCTAAGTCCTAGGTCATTTGACATTTGTCGGAACCCATTCGGGACTCTGGACGAGCAAGGGACATGGCTGCACGTTATCGTGTCTGAGGAACGAAAAACGACTTTTTTGCAGACAATGGGCTAAATGGCCAGGTCACAAGGACCTCGAAAGTTCAGAGAAGTTTGGGGGGAGATGACCCATTGGATAGCTGTTGGGAAACAGATGGTAGTCTCCCATCAAGGCCATCCAGCGTGTTCTTCAACATGCATACATAATATGGCTCTTTCGCACACGGGACAACTGCTTAACGTTACATCCGACCGACGGCGGTCTTTCCAAGCCCATCGGTGTCCCCTTCTGATCGTCGACAGGGCAGGAATTTTGCGGAAATAAATCTGAACGTTGACCCACGTTGAGCCATGTTATATAATAATGTTATATAAGTGGAAGCTAACTTCGAAGCAGCTTAACTTCTAACCTAAGCATTATATGAGAAAAAGTAATAGGACTAAATTAGAGATCTCAGTCAATTCTATCTGAATCTCGATTTTCAATAAAGTTTGTTTTGCACTTTAAGAGTTAAGGACTTTAAATATTTAATAGCAACAATTCAATTTGTCTTACGACAATTGAAAAATATCGAAAAATTATTCACGTTAACTTTTCAAATATGCATCTGTTGTATTAAATGATTGAATACTTCTTATTCAATTATAATTAACTTCTGAGTTAAATTCTAAACGTTAGGCATTGCTGTTGTTAAATATTTAAACATCCATAACTCTTTAAATACTAAGGGAATATTGTTGAAAATCGAGGTTTATATAGATTTGATTGAGACTTTTAATTTACCTTCAGTCCCATTCTGTTACAAAACTTTTTCTTAGAAGTTAGAGAGTTTGGAAGTTAGTTTCCACTAACATAACATGGAGGGAAATGGTCATAATTCAGTGAGCATATATAAGTTACATCTTAGAACAAACATAGGAAGATATAAATATATTTTAAATTTCCTTAACTTCAATATTTTACATTTTGATTTTTAATGATAATTTCTCATGGAAATGTTTATTTTTTTTTAAGGGTAATAGGAGAGAAATAACCTAGAAGCACTTTGAGGCTTGTCCTTGTTCCTCATACAATACAAAACATTTGCAAAAGAGTACACCCGCTAGTTCAGGACGCAAGGAAAATATTTGTCACGAAATGCATCAATCTTTCCCCTACTTCGAAGAAAAAAATTCAGCATTCCCTATGTTTCTCTGCACGTCTTAAGCTTTCATTTGGCATGCGACTCTTACAGATTTACCCCCGTGAAATTTACGTGACCCGTTTTGAGCGGAAGAAAGAGGGACATAATTTTTGGTCCTCACGGCAGCCTGGACGCCACGAACGATAGAGTAGAGGAATAGTTTACAGAATCCAACCCCCAATCTTTTGTGGAGGGAAGAAAGAACGGATGGTAAATGATCCATAACGTTGACAATTCACACGTCACAAGTTTGCATTTGACAAATAACTCATTTCTCTCTGTTCTCTAGTTCCGAAGATGCAACGGAACAATCATTTATATACGTTTCTCATTTGTCAGGAGAGAAGAAATCATATGATGGAAAATTTTGTGGCCTATGTCACTTTACACATCATAAGCTTTCATTTAACACATAAGTACTTACTTTGCGATTTGCTATCCAAAGAGATCTATCTTTACACATTTAGCTCCTGTTTTGAGGGAAGAATGCACGAGAAATTTCCGCCTCAGTGACGCAGTACATCATGCATTAGTTCGTGGTGACCCAGATCGGGCCGGGTTCGAGTCCCGGTGATGGAACTGTCGTTTGTTCTGTTATAACCTAAAGATAAGCAAATTGTCTTGTGGGCCTGATCAAAAATTGAAAAGGCAAAAAAAATTATTCATAACATAATCACACTCTGTAAGTCACAAACTATAATTTAATATATTACTCGTTACTCTGAATATAAGATATAATGGCACACTGGATTTCATATTTCCTTTTTCAGTGGAGGGAAGAAACAGGACGAAACGATTTATATATAACCTGTGACACTCCCAGCATTATTAGAGTTCATTTCGTGAATAATTGGTTACGATGTGTCAATGGGTTAAAGAGATATGATGTAACAACAGTTTGTAGAACCGATAAATAAAGAAGGAACAACAATAAGAAAATTAATAGATATCAACAAATGTAAGAATTTAATAATCTACCACTAATTTTATAAAACAGAGAAATTGAAATACGTATCTTTCTTTTAATCACAAAAGAACTTGTTCTCACCAAGTGAGTGATATATTAAGGATATATCTCAATAATATGTCCTAATTTTAATAAAAAATAGGATTGTTTGGCGAAATGCACAAATGAACTTCCTCCTGCATCCATTTGATGCATCCACACTGGAATGTAGAATTATATCATCACTATAATTTCTTGTTGTATTCTCGGACTTATTTAGCCTTTAAAATGGGCATTAATCGGAGGTTTCAACTTGTATGGTAATAGAAGTTGAAGTTAAATGGTACGTAATGTTTAAACGCACTAAAATTAATTTAGATAAAAATCATTTGTTCAAATTTCGTTTTTAAGCAAATCAATACATATGGTCGAACAAGGTTAGGAGTACCTTGAATCCACTTAGTGCCACCCAGCAGTCCCATGACCGAGTGGTTAGCACGCTTGGCTAGTGACCTATGGGACTTGGGTTCGACTCCCGGGTAAGGTGTATGTGTCGTTTTTCTGCTGAGGTCCTGCCATCCTCACAGACCTTCTACTCTGGCATATAAACTGACAGTCCTGTCAGACCTCTGTGGCAAGTAGCTGCTTGAGGGGGTATTTATTTATTTTTTTTAATCTTAGTGTTGCCAACATTCCATCCCAGAAAAAAAATGGCAATTTTGCTTGGGGGAGATTTCACCCTCCCCTTTTTTTGCTTATTTTTATCAGATATTTAGGGGAAAATGTAAACAAATGTTCAAAAATAATTTTACACATTTTATGAGACTAAATACAAACATCCATCCTCTTCCGAAATTTGGATTTCCATCAGCCATTGTTATTATGCATGGTCGTCTCTAGAACTGTTCGAGCTCATAATCGATTAATAAAAACCTAAATAATGGTTGCTAATACATTATTGTATTCATTATACCAGCTTCTAAACAATGAAGAAAGACTTTTTCCACCTGGAGGTGCCGACTGAGAGTTAAAGGATGCGTTTGTGTGAATTATTTGGATATTTAACCCGTTTTATCTCAATTTATTTATTTTGTTCAAATTTCAGAATAATCATATTTTCAGAGGTATATTAAACCTAAATAGACTAAATATAACAAAATTTGAATTTTTTTTATTTTTTATGTACGAAATCTGACTTGTCCTCTAAATAGGACACTGGGATAATGGGGATAAAATTTGCACTTATAGGTTTTAGTGTTCTCTTCATTAGTGAAAAGCAATTTCCGACTACAAATTTTTACAATATCCGAATAATGCTTCATTATTTCCATTAGAGTTCAATTTTCAGTTGAATATGACACTAAACTTGGTTTCCACCAAGTTTAGTGTCATATAAGGAAAGGCCCAAAGTAAGCCTGACAAAGTGTTTTATCGCCTGACAAAGTGTTTTATCGCAACGGCGCTGTTTTTCCCTCTTCAGTAGAAAATGGCCAACATCATCTTTGCAGATGTCTTCTTTTGCACTAGAAGGTACAGAAGTGATCCTGGGTCTACCTCTTGTTCTGTTCACAGTCTTTTTTAGATAAACCGTTGTTATTGCTCTTCGGAACTCCAAGTTTAGGGTATCACTTTTGTTGACAGCTTTGTGGATTATCCATGTATTTACCACTGCCATGTCCAGTGTACGAATGAAAAGTGGCCAGTACCACTTTTTTCCACGAATCTTAATGGCATATAAGTCCAGCCAACCAGTTGTGGTGATCCACCCCGCCCATATGTTTGTTGTAAGAATTTATCAAATTAGGCATCTTCACGTTAACTTTATCTTTTTGTCCTTTTACTCGCCTCTTCACATCAAAGAATGGTTCTAAAGTGCTGAAATTTGTAGCAACAATGACAGTACTATTGTCATTCCATCGCACCAGGGAAATCTTGGAATTCTTGTCAAATGCAAAATCAGACGTGCCTCTTTCTTTCTTCCGCATAGACTTAGATTCTTCTAAAGGACACTATAACTAGCTTTTCCTACGTATTTCTTATAATGAACACCGATAGTCGTTTCATATTAATATACGTATTTTTTTAACCGTCGTGTTTTAAGTCCGTTTCAGTAACACTTATTTCTTTTAACTCCGTTACTGTGGGTTGTCCAATTTTTACTAGAAGGACTATTCTACAGTAAGACTGTACCTCAGAAAATGTCATTGGGTAAAAAACTTTAATAAAAAGGAAAAACTTATTCCTCATTATGTGTGATACACCTGTTTGGGTGTCATAAAAGTCACGCTTTAGAAGAAGCGTTTGGTACCGGACCACGTTTTAATGGCAACGAGGGTGTTGCAATTCTTTTACCCGTATTTTACGAGTTCGACCTTTCATCGTACATTTCGCAACAAGCAGGATGTGACAAGGTAACTTTCTTAATCTTTGATTGCAGACAGATCTGTTGCTATCCGCTCGACAATATTTGCTACTGATGAAACGATTACCTTCATTAAAAATAGAAACTAATTAAATAATGGGGTATCACTGGGAAAACACTGGGAAGAATACAAACTGATTTCGTGCTAAAACATCTCCAGATTTCAGCTTACTTGAAAAACTATTGTTAGAAATGAACTAGTGACTTGAATCACTCAACTTCCATAAGAATACACAATTATGGTACAGTGTCGAGAAGAAATATATTTTCAACGAAATTCAATTGCATGTATTACGATCAGAAAAATAATTTAGTGCACATAGTTTAAAATAGTTATTAAATGGTAACTTACAGTGCAAGTGCGCTTCAGGCGAAAAGCCTCCCCTTCGAACACTGCACCCCGTTTTTCCGAAGAAACTGTGTCACAAGTCTTCCTACATCATCCCTAAACAGAGAATCGGATTCAATGTGCAAGAAGATCAAGACCTCATTTGAAGGTGCGCATAGTGGATACTGTACTCCATAGGTGAAATGAACATTGGCCTCTTGCGGGACCTAGTTATACCCTACTCCAAGAGAATTACTAATGAAAACGTGCTATTGTTAATGTATGTAATTCCGACAAAAAATGTTTTGTCTGTTGTAGCCACTTTGTGTCCTGCAATAGGAAACACTGAACACCTTAACAACTATATACATTTAGAAGAAAACACATCAGGCCTAATTTTCCCTTTAACAATAAATCAAATATCTAAATTCGAAAAAAATTAACATTTCTGTCTGGATACGAAAAAGAGATGTTCCAACTCTACATCACACCATTCAGATTTAAAGCGCACGCAAATCTCCTACTGTTATCAGACGATGAAAAGCAGCATTATTGTTCCATTAAGAATTTGTTTCTGTGAAACTCAAAGGGAGAATGCTGTTTTCCATATTATAGGGAATGCAATTAATACCGATTCCTTGCAGATGGCTGTCCTTTAGGTTATGAAATAATCTTATTAGAACGCTTAAAATTGATCTGTATTAGCAAAACACACACACACACTTTGTTCGTTACGAGATATCTGACAGGAAATGTAACGTAAGACGTAACATAAGACAGTCGTGTTGAAAAATATTCGAACGTGCTGAAGAAAAATCCTTACATCTCCTGAAATATGAGTATTCAAGTTAAGATCTGTGATGAAATATTTTGCATAACCACTAGTCTCGTTTTAAATTGTTAGCTTCTTCTGTAGCAAGCAAGTGTCCGTAAGACGATATGTTTATTCTTGCATGTGAACAAACACACACACATACGATAACATATACACATAAAGATGAAACACATACAGACATTTTAACACACACACAGAGAAAGAGACAAACATGAAGACGTATACACATACAGAGAAACGACTATGTGCACACAAACATCTTAACACATACGCACGAAAACATATACATATCAAGAAGCATATTAACATACATGAACATACACACACTCACATACGCACACATACACGATTCACTGAAACACACATACACCTAGAGAGAAACAAACATGCAGACACAGATACATCTTGACATATATGCACACATCTACACGTACACACATTTCGTAGTAACATACATATTTACACATAGACACAAACACACACACAGAGAGAGAGAGAAACAAACATACAGACAGACATACGTACAAGACAGTGTGCTTTAGTGTAATGCGGTGCCCTGTGAACTAAAGAATCTTTCTCAAACCCAAACAGTATTACTTTCACGTAGTTTCTGATATCAAGAGAATGTGCTTTCCTGCAGTGCAGCACCCCCATCGGTTAAAAATCTTTCTCAAACCCAATCGTAGCGTGTTTTTTCACAGATGTGTTCCATTGGTAGTGATCGTTATCTCTATAGATTTAAAAGTGAAGCATAGATTGCGTATCTCTTTCTATGAAATCGCTTATAATGAGACAATATTTCCTTTAAAAGTGTGCTGGAAATATTTGGAGGTGATTCAGCCATACATTTAGGGTATTTTAATGTTTTGAAAACAATTCTCTCTTTCCCAGTGTGTATTTATCTAATTTTTTACAGTTGTTTTTTCAGCTATTGGAACTTATTTTGAAGTTATTCTGTCATGCGTCCACTGCATTTGAAGATATTTTGTCGTTCATTCATCAAATAATTTTAGCTCTTGACAAGAAAATGGGGTGAAATACATGAATATAATAAAAAAAAATTAATGTAATGGATAGTGATTTTTCTAGATCCTAGTACAGTAATATTTCATGTGAGAGGATGTCGGGATCTTGGTAGGAAAACAACACAATCGTTCATGTCTTACTATGGATC
Source organism: Ryuthela nishihirai (assembly GCA_038380435.1). NCBI lineage: Eukaryota > Metazoa > Arthropoda > Arachnida > Araneae > Heptathelidae > Ryuthela > Ryuthela nishihirai. The sequence continues at coordinate 75,140,059 of JAWZYU010000016.1, forward strand.
TCAGACCTTGGCTTTGTTAGATCCGAAGTAACTAACCTGCTGTCTATGAGATAGATTAGAAATATTCTCATGCAGGAAAAATAACTAAACAAACATGAAATCCCGTGTTAGATTGTAGTGAAACACCCTATCTTTGTCGAAAAACTTGTGTTTGCAGCGAAAAATAGCCATCTTCACCCACACTTATGTGCTTATTCATGCGGTGCCCTGTGAACTAAAGAATCTTTCTCAAACCCAAACAGTATAACTTTCATGAAGGTTTTGATGTGAAAGATAATGTGCTTTCCTGCACTGCACCACCCACATGGGTTAAAAATATTTCTCAAACCCTATCATAGCGCGTTTTTTCACAGATGTGTTCCATGGGTAGTGATCGTTATCTCTATAGATTTAAATGTGAAGCATAGAGTGCGTATCTCTTTGTATGAAATCGCTTATAATGAGACAATATTTCCTTTAAAAGTTAGAAGTTATTAGTATGAACTAAAAAAGTGGTGATGTATACACTCTTTGATCATTAAAATCAAACTTTAGCAAGTTAATATATCGTTCTCTAGCTAGCGAGTCCAAAATTAGTGTGTCTTTGCTTTAAAAATAAATACGCCTTCACGCAGCTAATTATCGTAACAGTTACAGGATTTTTTCGCACGACCCAGTAGAAGGGGGTGAGAGGATGTCGGGATCTTGGTAGGAAAACAACAGAAACGTTCATGTCTTACTATGGATCTCAAACCTTGGCTTTGTTAGATCCGAAGTAACTAACCTGCTGTCTATGAGATAGATTAGAAATATTCTCTGCAGGAAAAATAACTAAACACACATGAAATCCCGTGTTAGATTGTAGTGAAACACCCTATCTTTGTCGAAAAACTTGTGTTTGCAGCGAAAAATAGCCATTTTCACCCACACTTATGCACTTATTCAAACGTACCGAGGGGACCAGAAACTCTGAAAAGAGATAGCGGCTTGGGATAACCGACGAGAGAGCTTACATTACGTTTTATCGGTGGTTGAAGTCAGAGAATGCAAAGTCAGGTCTAGCGGATCGATTCTGGGACTCAACTTTTCATGGAAATACTGAAAATATTGTTGTTTTCTTATAATCACTGAGTTTTCAGATTTTAAATTTCCAAACTTCTGTGGTTCTTTGCTGATGTTTTCTATATGCAAAGTATTTTGTGATATTCGTCCATCCGTGTGTACGCAATGTAGTATGGAAATGTGTATTCTCATGCAGGAAAAATAACTAATAGTGAAAGCAACTTGTGTTTGCAACGAAAAATAGCCAACTACACCCACACTTATGCGCTACGTACCAGGGAACTATAGAACCGGGAAATCTGAAAAGAGCGTGAGATAGCGGCTTGAAATAACCGTCGAATAGTCGTTGTTTTCTATCTTACAGTATTTGCATTGTAATTTTCTGTTTTGAAGCGATTTTTTACAACCATCCCACTACATTTTTATACTTTCTCTCTCGTCACAGTATGTTTTATAGTTATTGCGCCTTCCACTTCCAAAGAATTGTGAAAATATTCACCTATCCACAGAAATGTGTGTGCATTTACAGATATTCCAACACTCTTTACATTTTAGTGATTCTCATTGAATTTACCAACCATTTCGTTGTTTTTCTAATTTTCGTTTATGCATGTAATTTGATTTAATGACCTAGTCACATGGTGTATCATATGTAAAGTACTACGCATTTCATCTCTTTTCAGGTTTGTATGACAGTAAAGCAAACTAGCAATCAGTTTTTCATTCTAAATGCTTGTTGTCTGCATATCACCGAAATTCCTCCTCGTATGCCTTCCAAAAAGGTACATTGTAGGTTATCAACTCTAGTATTTGTCATCTTCAGGTATGAAGGCAGGAGCTGTGTAAACATAGCAGGGGTCAGTATCTACCACCAAACACATCAGCTAAGAGGAGCACGTCAGTGTACGCGATACTGGCTTAGGTTTTTTTTTTATGTCGAATGAATATTTTCATTACACGGGTAGAGTCTTCTACTCCCCTAGCGCTTCTCCGAGGAGCTAATGTGTGTCATCTCAATTTTAAGCGTTCTAATAAGATTATTTCATAACCTAAAAGACAGCCATCTGCAAGGAATCGGTATTAATTGCATTCCCTATAATATGGAAAACAGCATTCTCCCTTTGAGTTTCATAGAAACAAATTATTAATGTAACAATAATGCTGCTTTTCATCGTCTGATAACAGTAGGAGATTTGCGTGCGCTTTAAATCTGAATGGTGTGATGTAGAGTGGGAACATCTCTTTCTCGTATCCAGACAGAAATGTTAATTTTTTTCGAATTTAGATATTTGATTTATTGTTAAAGGGAAAATGGGCCTGATGTGTTTTCTTCTAAATGTATATTTTTTACCCATTTTTATTTTCTGAGGGACAGTTTTTTAAAACTGTAGAATAGTACTTCTAGTAAAAATGCGACAACCAACAGTAATGGAGTTAAAAGAAATACGCTGAAAAAAGTTAGTTATAAAGAATACGAAGGTTGTGAAAAAATGTTGGGTAATAAAAAAAAATGTAAGCCACATAATCAAGTACAAGGCATAGTCGAGCGCAATGACGCTTCATCTATTGGCACTGAGGTAGCGAGTTCAAATATGGCGACGAAAGCAGTTTTTTTAAATACTGGAGACGTAATAAAAATAGTATGGACGTTGTATGACACCGATTAAATGCGCAAAAACTGATTTGGTTTAAAGAGGGGAGGGCTTAAAATATAGGTGGATCAACAGGGGGGTCTATGAAGGGGGGAGGGCTTAAAATATGGGTTAAACAGGGGAAATTCGAGAAGGGGACTTAAAATATAGGTCAACCAGGGGGTCTATGAAGAGGACTTAAAATATGGTCGGTTGCGACATAGGGGTCAAAGTTGAATCTGAGAAGGCAACGTGGACGATTGCAACACAGGTCAATTTCCAGTCGATTGTGACACAGGGGTCAAAGTTCAATCTGAGAAGGCAACGTGGACAGTTGCAACATAACACGGACCGGAAGTTGGACACTCGCGCTCTTCACCTCCCCGCTGATAAAGGATTGCACCATATCTAGGAAACAACAAGGTTGTTGCTGTTGACAGCATCCATTTTTAAACCTTATCAGCGTCAAATGCAAACACAATAAAGCACGATGCTGAACGTCTATTGCAAGGTGCATCTTATATACAAGTCCTACGAATAATTTAAACCAGATTTTATTAGTTTTCTGTGGAACAGTTACTGTGTCCTTCTACTTCTAGCAAAATACGCGGACATTGGATCCGATGAGACTTTTTCCCAAAATTAACGTGGAGGTATCGAGATCGAATCACGCTAGCGATGGAAGGATTTTTTTTTTCCGATGAAACGAATCTATAGAAAACTAATTTATTTCGACCGTGGGATGATTTTTAATATAGGTGAGGGAATTTTGATGAGTGTTTAATTACCAGGGGACCGATTAACGGGGTTGGAAAAAATAAATCCCAAAGGAGTTTTAATAAAACGGAATTGTTTAGCAATCCTGGCAAAATGAATAGCAAAAGATTTTTAATAGAAAGGGTTTTAATTAATAAGAATACAGCTTTTGGAGGTGTTTTAACAATTGAGACTTGTATCATCCTTTTCTGTGCAATTATTCTGAGGCTTGCATCAGCTGGTCCGAGGGAAGGAGTGGGCTTAAAATATAGGTAGGGCTTAAAATATTGGTCAACCACGGGGTCTTTTTGGAGGTGTTTTTACAATTGAGACTTGTATCATCCTTTTCTGTGCAATTATTCTGAGGCTTGCATCAGCCGGTCCGAGGGAAGGAGGGGGCTTAAAATATAGGTAGGGCTTAAAATATAGGTCAACCAGGGGGCCTGAAAAATCGAGGGCTTAAAATTTAGGTGAGTCTGAAATAAAGAAAAATCGAGACCATTCGAGAAGGAGGGCTTAAATTAGAGTTAAAATAAAGATTTTTTGGGAAAATAGTGTTCCTCATAGGCACTAGATAGTGCCAGGGGTTAAAAGGGGGAGGAATTTTTAATTATGAATTATTAATTATTAATAAGGAGCGCCACGAGAGTTGCGACACCAGGGTCAATTTCCGGTCGATTGCGACATAGGGGGTCAAAGTCCAGAAGGCAACGTGGATAATTGCGACATAGGGGGGAAAGCACTGTGCAAAGGGGTTCCGTATAGTGGCACTAAACTACTGAGGAGACTGACTGAAGAGCTGTTAAACTTGGGTTGTTTTACTTTTGAGACGCGCTTTTTTTTGCACACAATGAGCTAAATGGGCAGGTCTCACGGCAAGGTTGGGGGAGTGGACTCACTGGACAGCTGTTCTTCTAACGAAGACAGACGGTAACCTCCAATCAAGGCCATCCAGGGTTACTTTTAAGGTGTACTGAGTGTGGGATCTCTCGTTCACAAAGCCACGGCTTAATATCCATTCCTATGGTCGGTGTCTTTTTCAAGCCCATTGGTGTCTCTTATATGACCCAGAGCAAGATGGGAGTTTGAATAAAATAAATCTGAACATTGTCGCAACTCGAACTCGAACATTGTGACTGTTGATTACAAGAATGCTGTGCTAGTGACAAAGGCACAAAAAGTGACACATACGCAAAAAGTATATGGTTTTAATCGATTTGAAAAGTATAAATATAATGAACCAGAGACATAACAATCCCTTTTTTTTTGAGCCGGAGGCAAGAACAAAAAAATTACGGCATTCTACCCCCAGAATATAATATCATGCCAGACTTGTTCTGCATCCCCAATATAGTTATATAGCAATCCTTTTCTGCGCCCTCGAATAAAATTTCATAGCAGTCTTTTGCGCCACAATATAGTTTTATAGCAGTCGTTTTCAGCGCTTGCAGTACAGTTTCATACCAGTCTTTTTCTGTGCCCTCCATTATGGTGTCATAGCAGTCTTTTACTGCCCCCTCTAATACAGTTTCTAGCACACTTTTCCTCGTCCCCCATTATAGTTTCATAGCGGTCTTTTTCTTAGTCTCTCATCTTGTGCACCCGCGGCTAGTGCCTCACTCGCGTCGCCATTATTACGACCCTGCTATGAACTGAAACATACAACAGGCGATTTTGCAATTTTGTATTTTGCTTTTGTTTTTAATATTAATAAATATATTGTATAGCAATTATAGAGCCATTAAAATAATTCCAGCAAACCTGCATTTCCTCAGGTGGTAAAACAGTTGTCCGATGACCGAGAGGTAAGTGTACCTGGCTAATAATCAAAGTGACCTTCGTTCTAGCTATTGGTAGGATATGTATGTTTCAGTTATCTTCCTGGTGAATTCTCGCCTTCCTTAGACAGCTTCTGTATTGCGTATAAACTGATTGGTTTCAGTCAGACATTTCAGGCAAGCAGCTGCTTGAGGTGTATATAATTTTTATCTGAAATATTTTACAAGATTTTTTTTAAGAAACAAGCATTTTTTCTACTTAATTCGTTTCTACTTATTTTTTTATTTTAAAACAATTATTACCTTAGTTTTACGATAATAAAAAATCATCTATATGTACCTTCTTCACAAGTTTTTTCTTTAAACAATTTTGGGCATTAGGGAAATTTTGTTTGTCCTATCAATCTCGAAAAATATTTTCTCTTTCTCAGCTTGAACCTTTATCATCGGTAAAATATTTCTTTTACCAATGAAATGAAAATATTTTCTTTATGATTCTAAAGTTTTAGTCATTACCGTTCTGCAAACATCCGATCTCCATTGCATTACAAAAGAAGGACATATTCTCTCCTTCTTCACCTCCTATGTGTAAAGGGATTTCATCTACTGCTTCTCTTTTCCCATGCTCCACCTTACATCTTAATGAACTGACTTCCTGTTTGTGGCTGTCAACATTCCTGAAAGTAGAATGATGCCTGGCACTAGACATCGCTATATTGGCACATTTTTATCTGGTTTCAGCTGCATGATGAACTCGCTGTAGCTAAATCTTTAAAAGCCTGAAGGAATAATATAATACTCTATTTCACATAAAGAATGGAGAGGCAAAACCTGAAGATCAAAGAAGGCAACAACCAATGAAAACATGCCCATATCCAGAAGAGATATTCAAAACCATTTGAAAAACTAGTAAGGGTAATAGGGGCAAAAAAACCTCTTTTGCAAGCTTGTGGTAGCTTTCACAAGTGTGGGTGGGGGTGGCTCAGTCAGTAGCGCGCCAGGCTCGTAATCTGTAGTTCCCAGGTTCGAGTCCCAGCTGGGTCAGCGTTCAGATTTATCTCTGCAAAATTCCCCCCCCCTGCCATGGTCAGTAGGGGACACCGATGGGCTTGGAAAGGCCGCCGTCCGTCGGATGGAACGTTAGTAGTATTGTACCACCCAAGGATCCCCTTTGCACAGTGCTTTCCCCCTGTGACGTCACTGGCTACGCCCCCTCCCCTCTCCTATGACGTAACATGACGTAATCATGACGTAACAGGCCACGCCCATTATTAATAATTAATAATTCCACCCCCTTAGTAACCACCCCTTTCACCCCCGTGGCGCCATCTGGTGACAATGAAACCCCTATTTTAACACTAATTCTTCGATTTTTGATTCCCCCCTTATAAAAAAATTCCTCCCCCTTATGAAAAAGCCCCTGGCGCCATCTGGTGCCTGTGAGGAATACTACTTTCCCAAAAACCCTTATTTTAATTCTAATTCTTCGATTTTTGATTTCCCCCGATTAAAAATTACTCCCCTTTATTAAAAATTCCTTCCCCCTTATTAAAAAAACTTCTCTAGTGCCAGCTGTTGAAAATGAAGAGTATCCAAAAACCCCCTTATTTTAACTCTAATTTCCCGATTTTTCTTTATTTCAGACTCCCTGGTTGCCCCACTTGTATTTTAAGCCCTACCTATATTTTAAGCCCCCTCCTTCCCTTGGACCGGCTGATGCAAGACTCGGAATAATTGCACGGGTAGCAACGACTGGTTGATGCAATAATAGGTACTTTGCTCTGTGTCACGCGTTTATCCGATGGGGTTATGTGTAAAGGTTACGGTTCTGACGGTATATAACCACTGAAAAAGGTTTGGCTACTGATCTACGGGACCTGGGTTCGAGCCCCGGGTAAGGCATGGATGTATGTGTCGTTTTTCTGCTGAGGGCCTGCCATCCTCACAGACCTTCTACTATGGCATATAAACTGACAGGCTCCTGTCAGACCTCTGTGGCAAGCAGCTGCTTGAGGGGGTATTTATTTATTTATTTATTTTATTTATTCTGAGCCACACGTTATGGGTGACAACTTGGATTTTGGTATTTGGATGAGTGATGAGGACTCGGTGTATGAGACCGATCCACCGCACATCCGACCCCGCTTCCGAGAACGCTGGCCTGTGTATCGTGGACCTGTGATTGTGCCTCCTCCTCCTCCACAGCCACCATCACTATTAAGATGCTGCCGCGACCTGGACTTGGTGGCCTGGTGCTACGGGCTGTTCTCGTGGACGACACCACTCTGCCTCCGCCTACAAGGCTACGAGGACCTCTGATGATGAAGCCGCCCGAAACCTGGCCCCTGGGACTGCCACAGAGTGTCGTTCAGGCTCTGAGGCGTAAACGGCATAGACGTTTGTAGACCCTGCCAGTGTGAGTCGTCAAGCGTTTTTGTCTCCAGATACTCGAACTAGTGTAACCATGCAAAACATCTGTATGGTTCTAGACCTCGACAGTTTCTGTGTAAATGGTCGTTTCCTAGTGCGTGAACTTGGATATGCAACTCTGAATGGGAAATGTGGTGTCTATTGCTTCAATCTTCGACATCACCAGCCTTTGTCGGTAAAAGACAGAAGGACAGTCAACTACGTATCTATATATGTGTTAGGTCTACCCTTTCGTCCTCTGCCTCGTGAAAAAGTGTGGTCGCTAGATCATGTTCCTAACATCGTGAAATATGCTTACAAACTTGCACATACTGAAGAAGCTACTGTGGTGGGTTACAAAGGAGGCACTGTGGAATTCTCTTGGAACAATTCAATCTCCCCAGCGTTAATCTCGAACTTTACGGCTGTCCCAAATATTGTGATCTCCCAAAAGTTTCTGAGTTCGAGTGCGGATATCATACCGGTGAGGACGTCCACTGCTCTTTAGCCGAAACAGTTGCTTTCTTCGGATGGATCGATCGTCGCCTCGTCGAGAACTTGTCCCAACAAACATCCCCTTATCAGATCGTTCCTGATTGGTCGTCCTAGGTGGTGCAGCTCTCTAGTTAAATAGGGAGCGAGTGCTGTGTACCACATTGTTCATGATGCAGCCTAGCAATCCAGATGTGTGGTGTCTCGTTGAAGATGTTTACGTCGTATCTTCGTTGTTCAAAAATAAGTTTTCTGTGCACGTACGCAATGGCGAACTCATCTACCCTACACCTGCAGGGGTTACTCTCTCCATACCTGAATGGGAGGCTTTGTGTGCCGCAGTGCCCCACATAGAGGACCAAGTGAAAATCGGTCCCGATCAACAGACATGGTACGTGATGCATGGTTTACGTGCTTACATGTATCGCACTGCAGATGGTGAACGCTGTGTTGACTTCATCAAAGAATCAGCCGACAAAAGAACTCTACAGTTTCGTGTTGTGAGATGGTGTATAACACTGAATGCTTCGCACTTAGACGAAGTGATGCGCATTGTGCATAACGTGTGTGGAACTCTCAAAGGTCACCATCTTCGTACAGCTATTATGGAACATTCAGAATCCGTTCGACCTTTCCTGCTGGGCCCTGTTTTCGATGGTCCCGACTGTGTTTACCCACTGCTGGTGAATATTTTTCAGCAAGAACTTCTGCGAGTGATACTCTTAGATAGACTACAACCTGAAGAAAAAAAATACCGACCATCGTAGGGTGGTCTGGTGACTTGGACATTAATGCCTTAGCACAGGTATTTGTGGATACGGCCTGAAAACGAGGTCTGTTGAATTTTGTAGATTCTGGTTTTGTTTGCACTCTAAAATATAATGCTATTACCGATGATGCGAAAAATGAGATGTATAAATTAAATAAATAATTGTAGCCTTATATAATGTGTCTGTTTTTTCATCAAGTGTCATTTTAGTCTTGGTATGGATAGGAGGAAGAATTTATTAGCTAGTGTAGGTAGTGTAATCGTGACAGTATTAACGACAGCAGTGCTTGTATTAGAACTTGTAGCTCCTAGTAAAAATATTCAGTGTGAGGAGTCAATAGCCTTAGATGACGAATACAAAATTCGTGTGTGTAATTTAACAGTGGACATCAGACAGTTTATATGTGACGTTCCTACAGTGACAAGTGTTACACTTTCACTACATCAATGGCAAAACCTGGTGGGGTACGACGTCTGGGTGCGGCAGAAAACAAAACTTTGGAGTCCCATTATTTCGACCCCGAAGAGGATTCGGTAGTGTTAGTTAGCTCAGAATACGGGACTGCAACAGAAACTCGTCCGAGAATGGTTAGAAAAGCAGCCTGCCTACACGCTACATAAACCTGTTCGCAGAAAGTTCCCTCGTAACAAAGTTTACGTCACAGGGTTAGGTGAACAATGGCAAGCCGATCTCATGGTCATGAAAAATCTAACTCGCTTCAATGATGGGTATCGCTACATATTAACAGTCATCGATATGTTCTCAAGGTACGGGTGGGTGGCGGCCATGAAGGCTAAAACGGGAAAGAAATGGTGTCGGCTTTCAAAAAAATCCTTTCCAAGGGTCGATCCCCAATGAATTTAAATACGGATCAGGGTACGGAATTCAGCAATGGAGGGTTCCAGAAATTCCTGAAAAAGAAAGGTATTCGGTTCTTTGTTACCTACTCTGGCAGAAAAGCAGCTTTGGTGGAGAGATGGAATCGAACCCTACACGAGAGACTGGGGAGATATTATACACGCAATAACACCTACCACTACCTGGACATACTGCCGCGTGTTGTATGGGGATCCAATGCCACCATTCACAGTGCACACGATACGGCTCCCAAGGACGTGACCTTACACAATGAAGACGTTGTCTGGGTTCGACTCTATCGCAATCCAGCCATAGTAAAAGAAAAACCAGCATTTAAAGTGGGGGACACGGTCGACTAGCCAGTCTAAAAGTACCCTTCAAGAAGGCAGGTATGCATTTGTGGACCGAAGAAATATTTATAGTCGACAAGGTATTACAACATCAGCCACCTTTGTATATCGTAAGGGATTCCGAGGGAGAAGCATTGAAAGGCACGTTCTATAAATCGGAACTTCAAAAAGTGACAGAACCCGAACTTTACACGGTCGAGAAAATAATGGAGAGAAAAAGCCAAAAGGCACTAATCAAATTTCGCGGTTATCCCAAACCTTCCTGGATCCCTAAAAAATGGATAGTTTCTACCTGACCCTTCCCTCCACGGCGAGTCAGAATATTTATCCGAGCAATTCACAGACCGATTTCACTGTTCGCCTGGCACAACCCCTAAGACTGAACGGAAAATGGAAAGTGGGACTAGCAGAAGTTCCCTTACCTGTGAGCTGGTACAATGTTGATGGTTCTAACGACATGTATGAATATTACGCTCCTGCCACCCCTGAAGAATACAAGAAAATCAAACTTAAACTGGGCAAAATAACTCGAATGGAACTGTTTTGTCTCCTCAAGACACAGCTCCCCAAAGAAATAATAGTTTCCTATAACAGCGGTTACTGGGTATTCAAACCGAGTGAGGGATACGGGTTGATGTTTCGTAAAACGAATTTCGGCAAATTTCTGCGTATCGGTGAGGGAGAAGTTGATAAACCCTTCCACCAACGATTTGCCAGCAAACTTTGCAATACACCAACGTTCGACATAGATGACGAGTGTAGTTTCCAAGAACGAAAGGTACCCTACGGGCGATACGAAACTGCCGAATCATTATTCGATGCAATGAACCAGATGCTACCCTACAGGCTGAGAAAAGCTTACCATTTCAAGCAACAGGCAGATCACACCATATTGATGAATACAGACAAGTCGCATTACATTAAATTTCCTCGATCGAACCCTGGATTAGGTGACATACTAGGAATTGCTAAATTAGATATGCCCCTGAATAAAGCCCTGGGTGACTATCCCATCGATATGAACAGAGGAATGTATCGTAGTCAGACCTGATTGCGCCTCAGTTTTTAGGTGATACTCACAGTGAACTGTTGCGTGTCGTGATCCCCGCCGTCAGAACCAATAATAACGAAGCCATTGTTGCAGTGTATCAACAACCTGATTACTACCCCCTGGCAAGAAACAGTTTTGAGAGTGTGAGAATCTTCCTTCATACCGATACAGGAGAACCTCTGCATTTTAAATTCGTTAAAGTTTTAGTCAAGTTACATTTCTGCCATGAGGGTTAAATTCGATCCCCCTTCTGCAGACACCTATGTGAGCTACTACAAGAGCCAAACGGGGCAGGGTGTGTTCAGGGGCCCTCGTTATCAGAGAGGTGATGGACTCGGTATCATCTTTGGCACTATTGGACGTTTCATAAGTCCTCTCGTACGAACGGCACTGTCCATTCTACGTAAGGGTGGGCTACGGTTCGTTTCAGAGGTAGTCCAGGGGCAAAACTTCAAAACGGCCGCCAAAGCAGGGTTGCGCGAAGCCGGTGTAGACCTATTACAATGTGCGAGTTCGAAGCTGCAGGGTGGAAAAGGGATAAAACGCCGTCGTCGTCATCCTAGTGTTCATAAAGTGAACAGACCCTGTACTGTGAAGGACGTGTTTTCATCATGAGCATTCAGAAAATTCACGCTGATTCTGGCGACTGTACCAATTCCGAACTGGACCAGTTTCTAGTTCCTCCCACTGTCTCTCAACTGGAAAGACGCTGCTATGTCAATTATTTACCTATGGCTTTGATGGAAAGTAATGCTCCACTTGAATTCATCGTGAAGGGGACAGACGATTACATTGATCTATCCCACTCTCACCTACGCCTCGTCTTGAAAATTGTGAAATTCGATGGTACAGCACCGTCGGAAGTGATTGTTCCCTGCAATCATTTCTTCAATGCCCTCTTTAGCCCGGTAGATGTCTTCCTCAATGATCACCTAGTTAGTGCTTCTCATACCCTGTACACCTACAGGGCGTACCTGGACACTCTATTGAATTACGGGACCGATGCCACACGAAGCCAGCTCGGCACATCGCTCTTGTACCTTGACACCCCCAGTAAAGTGGAACTGACCAGTCGGTAGAACGAGGGGTGGCATCAGCGCAAGGAGTACGTCAAGCCAGCAGGTATCGAACTCATCTCGTTACCTACTCAATCAAGTCGACCTGACGCTACGTCTGTTGAGATCCAAACCAGAATTCTGTCTCGTGACAGGTGAAGCGGACCCTCTTACAAAGTACAGATACATGAAGCCGGATTTTTCGTGTGTAAAGTCAAACCCACTTCAGGGGTCATCCTCGCACATGCTCACCTGCTGAGTTAGGCGAGTGCCAAGTACCCTCTGCGAAGAACGGATTTACGTAAGTTCTCCATCGCTTCGGGGCTGACGAGTGTGAACTGTGACAATTTTTTTCTCGGTCAGATCCCGGTACGTCTGGTATTGGGTATGGTGGAAAGTACCAGCCTGAATGGAGCGTACGAAAAAAATCCCTTCAACTTCCAACATTTCGACTTAAACTACATCAGCCTTCACATTGACAGTGACCATCAGTCCTACACCCCCGACTTTGCGAATGGGCGTTATCTCCGATGTTACCAAGGATTATTGGAAGCTGTGGATGCATGGAAATCTGATAGTGGTATTAACGAATCGCGAAAAGCCTACGGAGAAGGTTTTACAGAGTTTGGATTCCAATTAACCCCCGAGCAACGTGAATGCAATCAAGTGTTTTCTTTAATAAAGAGTGGAAGTGTGAGAGTCGAATTAAAGTTTGCCAAGCCGCTACCCACATCGGTCACTGTGATCCTGTATGCCGAATACCAGAATTTGTTGGAAATCCCATTGGATCGTAAAGTCCTGTTTGACTACAGCTCATGAATACCTATCAGCTAGAATCAATCCTTTCGATGTTACCCACAAGTCTCGGTGTGTTACCCCGTGACAGACTACGTTGCAGAATCAACAGGGTAGAAGCCTTGTTTATCTTCAATACCGATCCGCCCTCCCTGCCTGGCACCCACTAGATAGCAGTTTACAAGAAAGGAATGCACGTGGATCACTTTGATCCCCTGGGTATGAGTCCCGATGTCTCCATGCAAGAATACTATAGCCAGCTAAGCATACGTCACATCTTACATCCTTCGATACCTCTGCAGGACCCCCTGGGAGACACTTGCGGTGCTCACTGTCTGTATTTCCTGTTTAAAAGAGAGTGTGGTTCGACTCTTCCCACAGCACTGCATCGTGATTACACGTGTCGAGTAGACTTTAACGACTGCATGGTGGTGTGATGGCTCTCCAAACTCCTTCAAATATTATAATTGCTGCTCCTTCACAGTGTGGAAAGACGACTTTCACTCTTAAATTCATCAAAGAAGCCGCTTAAGTATTCGAACCCCCACCCCAACGTGTCGTTTACTGCTACGGGGAGTGGCAGTCTGCCTTTGAACCCTTCAAGAAAACGGTGGAATTTTATGAAGGACTACCTACGGATCTGGAATTTGACTCTCACAGACTTACACTTCTGGTACTGGATGACTTGAAGGAACAGTCTGTAGCCAGCGAACGCATATCACAATTGTTTATTCGTGGGGATCATCATAAAAATATCACGATTGTCCTGATCTTACAAAATCTGTTTTTAAAGGGAAGGCATTCGAGGACTATATCACTCAATGCCCACTACATGTTTTTATTTCGCAATTGTCGGGATGCTTCACAAATAACACACCTGGCAAGACAAATATTCCCCCATCAATCTAAACTCCTTACAGATGCTTATAGGTTATCTACACAAGCGACCTGTGGCTATTTGTGTGTTGACCTTCATCCCAGAACGTTGGATGAGGAAAGGCTCCGTGCAAAGATTCTTCCATCAGAAGAACCCGAAATACTTTACGTTCCAAATTTAAGTTAAATCTCGAGGCCCATTCCTTCAGTGCTTACCAAAACTAGGGGGAAAGCAGCGTACAGCTCTGATGAAGCACATCTCCGACCCCCAGATGTATGCTCTATGTGAAGTGTGTTCCAATTTCTTAAAAGGCAATATACCTGTTTCCCACAGAGTATTAAAGAATTTATGCCAGCACAAGACTGTCATAAGGAGCCTAGCGTCCAAACGTGCATCTGTTCGTCACAAGAAACGTCTCCTACAGTGTGGTTCAGGGTTTATCATACCACTGCTGACTGCTGCCCTGCCCCTGTTGGTCTCCTTATTTAGAAAAAAAAATGATTTCGGTGAAAGCAGTGCAGAGGAAAAACATAAGAAAAAAAGTTTGTGATTTGGACTAGGATATGAAGAAAATATTAGAGTTGGATGATGCTGACGATAAGTCTGAAAAGTATCTGACTGCTTTGAAAGATTATCTGTTATTCTCAAAACAGCTTGAAACTCCACAGGAAGTAAAAGTAAACATCCCACGACCTCATATATCTGAAGAACGCCCCTCAAAAGTCATAGCAATTCCCATCCGCGGTAAGAAAAGAAAATTATCCGAGTGGTCTGCATATTGAAGACTTCTTCTGTAAAAAACTTTCCAAGACTTGTGTGCCTGAAGACTTGTATGAAAATAAAACAAGTATTAAAAATCTGTATTAGAAAACCATATATTAAAAATGTGTGATGTATTAAAAGATATCCAATAAAAGAAAGTAAAACGGATATTTCCTCTTGTCCATTTTTACATCTCTTCCCATTCACACGTCTACCCCATTGAGTTAATTAGTTTTACAATTCCATACAGATTGTCCCCCCAAACCTGGAAGTCATGCATGAGAGCTCGCGCCTACACTCCGGAGCACAGGCGAGGGCAGCCCAAGCATGCTGATGGGGAACCAATGAGAAGCGCCGATGCAACGAGACTTAGTGCATGCAGAGGAGTGACCAATGAGAAACACTGATGCATCGATGGTTTAGGGAGTGGCACGGATCAGTGATAAGGCTTTCGGAGCATCTGAAATAAAGTCTTGCTTTCCCCACCATAGTGTGTTTCCAGCACTGTGAAATAAAGAGACGGATTTTTTTAAACCTTTTTTTATTAAAACAATTCACCATGACAGGTCCACTGTTGGACAGTAAAAACAATTCACATGACAGTAAAACACTCTAGGTTTCAAAGACAATAATTCACATGACAGTAAAAACACTGTAGGTTTCAAAGACAATAATTCACATGACAGTAAAACACTGTAGGTTTCAAAGACAATAATTAAAACTACAAGTTTCAAAAACTGCTGACGACGCCTGAGTGCTGGTGCATTATGAGAGGTGAATTAAAGTCCAGTAAGGACATTGAAATAATAATAATTAAACCCACTAAGGGCACTGAAATAATAATAATTAAACCCACTAAGGGCACTGAAATAATAATAATAATAATTAAACCCACTAAGGGCACCGAAATAATAATAATAATAATAATAATAATAATAATAATAATAATAATAATAATAATAATAATAATAATAATAATAATTAAGATCCATTGAGGACATTGAAATAATAAATAAAGTGTGCAATGAAATAATATGTACACTGAAATATTAATAATTAAACCACTAAGGGCACTGAAATAATAATAATTAAACCCACTAAGGGCACTGAAATAATAATAATTAAACCCACTAAGGGCACTGAAATAATAATAATTAAACCCACTAAGGGCACCGAAATAATAATAATAATAATAATTAAGATCCATTGAGGACATTGAAATAATAAATAAAGTGTGCAATGAAATAATATGTACACTGACATAATAGATAAAGTGTGCAATGAAATAATATGTACACTGACATAATAAATAAAGTGTGCAATGAAATAAATAAATAAATGAATTGTAATATGTACATCTACTCATCCATGAGTTGGATAAGGCTATCCAGGCCCAGGTCATTGTAACCATAAGGTACAGTGAGAGTCAAACCCGGGCTGAGATAGCGCTTATCGAGGTTAGCCTTAAACCTTTTCACCATGTAGGTTTCAAAGACAATAATTCACCTGACAGTAAAACACTATAGGTCTCAAAGACAATAATTCACATGACAGTAAAACACTGTAGGTTTCAAAGACAATAATTAAAACTACAAGTTTCAAAAACTGCTGACGACGCCTGAGTGCTGCATTCATAATACGAATTGCATTGAAAGGGACTTCGAAGGTATCGCTGGTTGGGGAGTTCCCAAGCACCATTGATTTTAGAAGTTCAAAATTATATGTGCGATGGTTTTTCTTTGTGAGAGATATGCCCTTGGTGCAAAGAATTTCATCAGCCGAAGGGCATAACTCTTGGCTCCGGCTCTAACATAGTCAGTGATATGTAAACTGGAACCGTACTTCGAAGAAATTTCATCAACGAGACCTCCAAGGAAGGGATTTTCTGATGGTGTGTAAGTGTCGCGAGGAGACGTGAAATAAATTAGGGAATCCGTGTCAGAATACATTGCACGGCTGTCTAATTTCGATAAAAGCTCGTACAGTTTTAGACGGGTGTGACTCGTCACCATTGCGGTGAGAATCAAGCTTCCACGGGTGCTCGCTGGAGTGGCAGACTCCGCCGGCTTGTGTGTGACAAGCACGGCCTGATCACTAATAACAGCAACATCAGTGATAACTAGCGATGCATCCGTCAAGAGTTCCATGTACTTGACAGGACAACTCACAATGGTCGTCTGGGTTCGACTCATGTTCTGCGCATGCTTCCCCCATGACGAATTAAGCGAGACCTAGAAAAGAGTTTGCTTAAGGCTGTTTTTTTCAACTTCCGAGGGGAGGATCCGAACCCCCTCCACCTGGAAGAAGGCCTCACAGAAGTCTTCCTTTTGCTCCTCAGTCTGCACGTCAGAGGGAAACCTGGTGACCTTTACCTAATGGAGCCTTCTTGCAAACATAAGGGTACAGGCTGTTGTAATCAACATAATTAAAGCTACGTCCTAGGTCAGCCGATGCAAAGATTGAAAACACCTCCACGCGCCCTCCGTAGAGGTAATCACGGGCCCCTATACACCTGATAGGCTCCACGGATTTATAAATTAATGCGGCGGGCTGGTTTTTATGCACTAACTCGTCGAATTCATGTTCCCATATAATTTTGCACGTGTACCCATTCATCAGCACTTTCAAGGCCTCAAGGCGATCCATGGTTCGGGTGTTTAGCAAACCAAATGGCTTTCTCCTGTGCTGATCTATTTTTTCAGAGTTGAAACCTTTCAAACAATGATGAAAGTGACACCCTAAAAATTCATAATAACAACGGGTACTGTGGCACACACCGTCCAATTTGTACTGCCCAATCTTATACTCACCTCCGGGTGATTGCGCAGTTTGAATTTCAATGTTGTCCTTGGAAGCCTCATACTCTAACCATGCGAGAGCTTTTAAGGACTGCCGGTCGTTACTTGGCGAATACCTTTGGTTGGGACACACACCGAAGGTATTCTTTTGCAGAAACTTACCACGGAAAATGTGAAGACAAGCGCCGGCAATAGTAAGGTCATGCGCAAATGGGTCTACGCCTGTGAGATTTGAAAATTCCTCACGGAAAGCTTGGGCGCCTCACCGCAGCAGCTCTGTATCTGCCTTGCAGTAATACAGAAGCTGTTGTTGAAAATTCCAGGGTTCAAGGCTTGCTGCGACATACCACTCATTGAACGCTGACAGAGTTTCAGGCTCCATGTCTTCCGGCTGGAAAAAAAGCCGATCAGGGATAGGTCCTGTATATTGTAAATTTCCCTCCTTCACGAATTTAAAGGAGAAAAAGCCTTTCACTGTCTCCAAGTTAAAAGGTCTTCGTAAAGGAGTGAAGAGGAGCCTGAATAAAGCACAACGTGTCGATAAACCTTATTTTAAGGCCAGGTAAAAATATACCTAAAATCTTGGATCCATCGAACACGAGATCCGGTTTTAAAAATTTTCTGTACAGGTAACTAATGATGAACATGCCGTCAAAGCCTTTGAGATTATGTGCGAGGACTGTGGCGTCCTTGAATCGTTGAACCCCAGGACGTTCTTCAGCCAGAAGCCAGTCCATAAAGACGTCCGTTTTCAGGAATGAGGTGTAAACCCACTCTTCGTCCACAATAACCCGTCGGCACACTGCAGAGTCTACATCAAAGTAGAGGTAAATCTGACCGATAGGGTCAATTTTGCAGGGCTCGACGAATTTTAAAGTGTCAACCTTGCAAACGTGCTTTTTCAGGGGATCGTACATGCTGATGCACTTAACACAGCGATGTTGTGTCTGACATGCCTTCAGCAGGTGCACCTGAAAGCATTCAGCCCCGTGCAGATACACACAACACACTGTGAAAAAAGCAACAACTCCCCTGCATGAACCACATCAGTTGACAGACACCTGTTGCAGGTCCCTCTGCAAACGTGCCCATGATTATACCCCTTTAAGCACTTATGGCAGAACTGCCTAGCCCCAAAAAATCCCGACGGTTTAGTAATCACGTCGTAACGCCCAGCACTAAACAATAAATAAAGGTTGTCCCCACCTTCAGGACCAATGAAGATGGGAAGGAAGGCGTCATCAGCAGAATACACTACAATTCTGTACTGTGTCAGGTGCACTTGAAATAACCGGACTTCCTGGATCCCACAGGGACCCTCGGGAATGCAGGCATCCTGATGGAGCTGTCTTGCTTCTACCCTTTGCAAAGGGTAACGGTAGTCCCGGATCTGCACATAGGTGTTTGGCAGGTCTTTATTTTTTAAGCAGAGCTTTCATGCGACGACGAGAGCTCTTGCTAGGCAGATCTCATCGTTATTTTTGATGCTTCAGACACTGCCCTTCCTGCTGGTGAAAGACGAATGTCAACGAGGCTTCGTTTCTCCGGCCCTGAACGTCTCCCAATACCTCCGCCACTGCCGACCCGGTCCAGGTCGGCACACACAAAGTCGAATTCGAGCTCGCTCCCGGGACCAAGCGATTAATTAGACTGCACTACTTTGTCTAGTGTAGACATGAATCGCTCCCCCATCAGGGCATTTCGCCGAATTAGAGCCAGGTTGACGGGGGTTTTCAAATCCCGGGAGTGTAAACATAGCCGCACGTCGCTATAGTCCCCTGTAGGGAAGATGTCAGCCAGCATTTTCTCGTGGAAGTTGTGCAGGACCGGGAGGAAATTATGGGGCTCCACACTCTCCATTCCGCCAAGTCGCACACTTGTGGAGATGAATTGTGTGCGAAACTTGGCAGAGTTACAATTCTGCCAAGTTTCGCACACAATGCTCTGCTGCTTTACGCGTGCTGCACACATGCTCTGCTGCTTTACGCGTGTTCGTCACTCTGTAATGGGCGGAGTCTGCAGACATGACGTCAGAGGACTCTGCAGCGACAGACCTAGATAGATAGATAATTTATTCTCAGAATATGTAGTACTTTACGTGTTTTTTTATCTTGGAAATGAAGTTATAATGCTGTATTTCTCAGATACACAATTTTAAAGTATTACATTTTTCCAGATACACAATTTTAAAGTATTACATTTTCCCAGATACACAATTTTAAAGTATTACATTTTCCCAGACACACAATTTTAAAGTATTGCATTTTCTAATATTCTTTATACATAGTTTGTCCTATAAAAATCATGTATTTATTCATACCACATATATGGAAAATTTTAATATTATATTTCATCATTGTAATTTCGGCTACAGCACAAGTGTGAGAAAAAATGTTCCACGAGAGTAAACACTCGATTGTGGAAAAAATTTAACTGTTGTAATAAAAGACAACATGCTTCACACTTTGCTAGCTTGAGCAAAAATTTAATATTTAACTAAAGTTTGAAAATTATCATTTAGAATAAAATGGCTTTACAGGGTATAAAACTCTATGTATGTTAGTAAATGGTTGAGCACCTTAAGGGCAACTCAGCATTAAATGAAATTTTATTTACCTGGCAGCAGTGGTGGAACCTGTGTCGACGGAGAACGCTGACCTGACGTCAGCGGAGGTAGGAGCGTTGGGGGGAGCAGCTGGTACTGTGAATTGTGACCGGGTCTCGGTTGACGGGTCTTGGCTGCCACATTCAGAGCACGTACAGCTCCGAGTAGTCCCTCGAAGCACTCACTATCTGTGTGGGCCCTAGATAGATAGATAGGTAGACAATTTAGTCTCAGAATATACGGTACATTTACATGTTTTTTTTATCTTAGAACAGAAAATGAAAAGGCAACATGCTTCACACTTTGCTAGCTTGGGCAAAAATCTAAGTAAATATTTAACTAATTTATAAGTAGAATAAAGAAAGTAAAACGAATTTACGAGGTATAAAACTCTATATTGAACAGTTATGTTGCAATAAAAGACAACATGCTTCACACTTTACTAGCTTGAGCAAAAAAACTAAGTAACTATTTAACTAAAGTTTGAAAATTAACATTTAGAATAAAATGACTTTACGGGGTATAAAACTCTATATTGAACAGTTATGTTCTACTAAAAGGCAACATGCTTCACACTTTGCTAGCTTGGGCAAAAATCTAAGTAAATATTTAACTAAAGTTTGAAAATTAACATTTAGAATAAAAATGACTTTACTGGGTAGAAAACTCTATATGCGTTAGTAAATGGTTGAGTGTCTTAAGGACAACTCAACATTAAATAAAATTTCATTTACCTGGTATCAGTCCTGCAATAGCAGCTGGGGCATTGGGAGTTGCAACAGCAGCAGTGGCGGCAGCGGCTCTACGACGGTGGGTTAGTGACAACTTCGTCGTCCTCTGCCGAAAGTCGCGTCCAGCCTGCTGTTGTCAGCAAACAAGCTTCGCTGTCCGGTCCTCGGGCTGCAAAGGTCTTTTGGCGGCAGCATCTAGAACACATACAGCCCTGAGGAGGTCTTCAAAACACTCCCCATCCGTGGAGCTCCTAGATAGATAGATAATTCGGTCTCAGAATATGCAGCACACTTACATGTTTTTCATCTTAGAACAGAAAATGAAAAGGCAACATGCTTCACACTTTACTAGCTTGAGCAAAAATCTAAGTAACTATTTAACTAATTTATAAGTAGAATAAAGAAAGTAAAACGACTTTATTGGATAGAAAAACAGAAACTCTATGTTGAACAATTATGCTGTAATAAAAGAAAACATGCTTTACACTTTACTAGCTTGAGCAAAAATCTAAGTAACTATTTAACTAATTTATAAGTAGAATACAGAAAGTAAAACGACTTTACTGCATAGAAAAAGAGAAACTCTATGTACACTATTATATTTGAGTGCCTTAAGGGCAACACAGCATTAAATAAAATTTTATGTACCTGGTAACAGTGGAAAATTCTCGTCTAGTAGACATCTCAGAAGAGTTGGTGGGCAGGTATCAGATTTGACTAGCAAGGTATCAGAGTTGACAGCTGAATGTCGATGATTTATCAGGTTCCTGTATATATACACGGCCCGACCGCTGTCTAATACGTGTCACAACAGGGTCAAAGTAACATGGCACGATACATCACGCGCTCTAGAGAACAACAACTTCTATTTTGAAACCTTATCAATATCAAATGTAAACACAGTGTGGTGCCGGACACTGTCCTCTTGACCTCCTGGGCGATTGCTCCACGTCGCGTGATGTTTTGAAATTTGCTAGTCGACTGATAAGGGACCTGAAGGAATGTCAATACGTCGCTCACGATGAAAGCCCCCACCGCACTCACCCCGATAAGCGATCTGAAGGAATGCTGATAACGGTGTGAAAATTTTTCCACTGCATGCATTTGTTCTAAAGTAGATTTATCATGTCATCCCTACAAGTCCTACGAATCCTATGAAACCAAGGTTTCGTAGCCGTTAATAACGGTTTCAAACCATTATTAATTTTACCCTATGGTATTTTCTGCTGTGCTGTTACTGCGGAGTAGGTCTTCTTCTAGTGAAAGTCGCAAAATATGGGGCCTTGTTCAAGGATTGCATCAACCATTCAGCTAGGACTTGGCCAAATGAGCTTGGACACTGGGTGAGCGCGTTCGAATCACGTTGGCGATGGAAGGATTTTTTTTTCGGTGAAACACATCTACAGAAAACTGATTTATTTCGACTGTGGGATGATTTTTAATAAAGGTGAGCGAGTTTTGATGAGTGTTTAATTACCAGGGAATTGATTAGTTTACTTGGAAAAATGAATATCGAAGGGAATAAAAGGGAATCGTTTAGCAGTCTTGGCAAAAATGAATAGCAAAGAATTTTTAATAGAGGTAACTTTTAATAGAAGGGTTGTGAGGTTTTGATGGGTGTTCAATTAATAAGAATACAACTTTGAGAGTTGATTTTCTGTTAACGAAAGTTGCAATTGTGGTCTGCATTGGACAATCCCGTTCAAAAGGAGTTGAGTGTTCTTGTAAAGTTTTTTCTAGGAGTTTTTTTAAATACAGGAGATGTACTAAAATACACATTGGACACCACCGATTAAATTTTTAATAGAAGGTGAGTTTAATAAGAATACAGCTTTGATTTTATGTGAAGTGCGGCTTTTACAATTGAGACTCATATCATCCTTTTCTGTACAATTATTCTGAGGTCTGCAACAACTGCTCTTTGCTACCCATGCAATTATTCTGAGACTTGCATCAGCCGAGGGACTTTTTCGGGAAGGAGGGGGGCTTAAAATATAGGTCAACCAGGGGGGGGTCTACAAAAGGAGGGGGCTTAAAATATAGGTAGGTCAACCGGGTGAGTCTGAAATAAAGAAAAATCGGGAAATTAGAGTTAAAATAATGGGTTTTTGGGAAAATATTGTTCCTCACTGTCAACAGATGGCGCCAGGGATTTTTTTAATAAGGGGGAAGGATTTTTTAATAAGGGGGAAATCAAAAATCGCTAGGTTTAGAATTAAAATAGGGTTTTTTGGGAAAATAGTACTTCTCATTGTCACCAGATGGCGCCACGGGTTAAGGGGGGGGGGGTGAAAAGGGGTTTTTAATTATGAAATATTAGTTATGAATTATTAATTATGAATTATTAATTACGAATATTAATAAAGGGGGTGTGGCCTGTTACGTCATGATTACGGCTTAGGGGGGATGGCCAGTGACATCATAAGGGAAAGCACTGTGCAAAGGGTATCCCTTGGGTGGTACAATACTACTGACGTTAAGTCGTGGCCCCGTGTGCGGGAGAGCCATACCCTGTGCACGTTAAAGAACACACTGGATGGCCTTGACAGGAGGCTACCATCTGTCTCCCAACAGCTGTTCCAGTGGGTCCCCTCCTCCAACCTTCTCTGAGCCTTCGGGGTCCATGTGACCTGGCCATTTAGCCTATGTTGTGCAAAAAAGTGCTGCTCAGACGTAAAACAACCCAACCTTTCACAAGTGGTAGAGGGAAGAGATAGGAGATATTTATATTACAAAACTGATCCTTGGATGGTCTTTTCGTTGATGGTCTTTTCGTTTAACGTAGCCAGCAAACACAGAAAAAATTTTTGATTTCCACATATTAAACTATAAATTTTTTTGGGATCATACAGACAAAAAAAATTGATGCGAAAAAGCATTAGCCGTCTCATCGTTTGAGCAGACATGAACGTTCGGGAGAACAACAGTGGGAGAGGGATCATTTATGGGGAAGGGATGGTGGAATATCTCACCCACTCGAGTTAAATCTACAGTTACCAGTTAGGTTGTGTTTTATGTTGTCAACTGTTATATAGTTTCCTTCATCAATATATATATATATTCTTTTGTTTTTTCTTGTATATTTATAATTTTAAAAAATTTCATTAGTAACTCTTTTTTTTTTGGAAACATCCATTTAATAGGTTAAGTGATCAGCAAAATCATTCGAATATTTCTCTAATTGAGAAGAATAAAACTGAGACTAGGTCTTTTAATGTGGATTGATATCAACGAAAACTTTGACTAACTATTAGCAACAGCAAGAAAACTTCAATATTTTGGAAAATCAAAACAAATAGTGAAACACTTTTAATTTTTCGTTTCAGACAGTTTAGCTACTACTTTAACACAATAGTCATGGGCTGAGGCAGCATTTCTTTCGAGTAGGGGAAGGGGCAGAAAACAAATCGATGTTTAACGGTAAGTAAGAAATATTAAGTTCGAGTGTTTTGTTAATGAGCACAGTTGCGAATACAGCCATCATCTATGCATCATACCATATGACAACTAAGAACGCAGAAAATAAATAGAAAAAGGGAAACTTATTATTGAAAATCTATGAGAAAAAGTTTCTCTTGTTAATATATAATTATTAAAGTGTCACGAAACAAAAGGTGAGGGGAATTACCTCAGACGGTAGCACGCCAGGCTCGTAATCTGCAGTTCCCAAATTCAAGTCCAACCTGGCCGGAGTTGATACTTATCTCCCAAAATTCCCTACCCTGTCCTCGATTAATAGGGAACACCAATGGGCTTGGAAAGGATCTGTCTGTCGAATGACACATAAATGACCCCATGTGAGGGTTGCGCTATGTATTTTAAAGGAGACTCTTCATGTCCTTGACGGGAGGTTACCATCTGTCACCTAAGAGCTATTCAAAGTTTCCTCCCCCAATCTTCTCTATGACCTCGGGGTCCTGGTGACCTGGCCGTTTAACCTAGTGTTGTGGGAAAAAAGTGTATTTTCTGAACTCATCATCATCCTCAAGCAGCCATGGGCTACGGAGGTCCAACCAGACCGCGCAGTTTAATTCTCCAAGCATATCTGTCCTGAGCTACATCTGCTGCATCTGGCCACTGTACATCAATTCTAACAAGGTCCTGTTTGACATTGTCTGCCCACCGCATCCTAGGTCTCCCCCTCCTTCTGAGGCCTCTAGGCACACTGTTCATAACCCTATTCGCCAATCTATAATTATCCATACGGGCAACATGGCCAAACCAGCGGAGTCTCTCTCTGCACAATATGCTGCTTAAAGGAGGTTGCAGACTCCTTTGCCTAACCTCATCATTAGTTACAAAGTTAAACCACCTAATACCCAAGATACTGCGCAAGCATCTAGAATCAAAAGCATCTAGTTTCCTGTTATCTTGCTTACACAGCGTCCAAGTTTCACTACCATAACTAACCCTAGAAAGAACCAAACTATTATACAGTCTAATTTTAGTCTTTAGGTGTATACGCCTATTTCTCCACAATCTCCATAGATTCTTAAAAGTCCCGGCAGCAATACCTAATCGTCTGTTAATCTCATGCCGCACATCACCAGTATCAGTTACGCAGCTCCCAAGGTAATTAAACTGTGACACCTGCTCAAGACTGCAACCATTCAGATTAACTGAATCACAACCTGCCTGACCAATTTTCATCACTTTAGTTTTCTCTCTGTTTATAACCAAACCTACTGTACTACCAGTCTCATCAACAGTTCGAATGAAAGAGTTCATCTCATCAACATCATTTGCCAAAAGGGCTAAATCATCAGCATAATCTAAATCAGAAATTTTCGAATCTCCAGCCCATTTAAGGCCAAAAGCTTTCCCTTGAAGTGAATTTCGCATAACATAATCAACAACCAAACTAAAGAGAAAAGGAGACAAAATGCACCCTTGTCGAACACCAGAAGTAATGCTAAACCAATTGCTATAAGACTTACCAACCCTCACACATGACTCAGTGTTATTATAGAGAGCTTTCATTATGTTAACTAACTTGTCTGGTATACCATATGATCTCACAATCAATCACAAATTATGACGATCAACAGAGTCGAAAGCCTTTTTGAAATCAACAAAGCTAGCAACCAAAGGTTTCTGAAACTCTAAACATTTCTCAAGAATCTGCCTAAGTGAAAATATCTGATCTACACATCCCCTACCACTTCTGAATCCACATTGCTCATCACGCAATTGCCTGTCAACCAGATTCTTAATTCTATTAAGCACAATCATGGAAAGAACTTTACCTGGAACAGAGAGTAGGCTGATACCCCTATAGTTATCACAAGAACTGCGATCACCTTTTTTGAAAATAGGGATAATAATAGCTCTGGTAAAATCTTTAGGAACCATGCCTTTATCATAAAAGTTATTCAAAATTTCAGTCATCCAAATGGTAACTGAAACATTCCCAGCTGTTCTAAACAATGTGGTTAGTTCTACTCCCATTGTTTGCAATGATGATAGATGCATTGTTGTCTTTAATGTTGGCCCTATAACACAATCTGAAGTTAGTTTGGCTATTTCTAAACTTAAACTTCATAAATCCCCAGGGGTGGATGAAATTTTCTGAACTAAAACAACCCAAACTACAAACAAATAAATGAGGTAAAAACTATATTATATATCCTTAAGGAAAAACCAGCATTAATTTTTGACAACCTGCGTTAATCATTGTAAACAGACACGAAATTTTTTTTGTTCAATTGGTTTCATTGTATTCCACTCTCTAAGGATATCACACCGAAGAGTCAAAACATTATGACCAGTGCGTTTTAAGCAAATTGAAGAAACTGGTAAACGGCAGCTCATGTGAAGGTCATGAAACGATGTAAATAACACTTGATACTGAGCTCTGTTAATCACTGTTAATCGGAGATGGCAAGGCTTGTGGGATGTTCATAGTCAGCTGTGGTTAGTACCTATAAAATTTGACCTGATGAAAAAGCAAAACAGGAACGTAGGCAAGGTGTGGGTCTACCAAGTCTCATCAATGCTAGAGGTGAGTGAAGGCTATCCCTAATGGTATGAGCCAACAGAAGGGATAATGTGGCAACGCTCGCCCTTAATTTGAATGCTGGTGACGAGAGTAACACACAATACATCGAACCTTGCTGAAAATGGGGCTGAGTAAAAGCAAGCTGCTCCGAGTGCCCCTGCTAACCTCGATTCACCGTCGAAAGTGCCTACATTAGGCACTCAAGCATCAAAACTGGACCCTGAATGATTGGAAGATGACTGTCTGATGCGATCAATTTCGTTATCTGTTGCACCAAGTGGATGGCTGTATTCCTGGGGAAGTGTTGGCACCAGAATGCAGCTTGGGACGAAAACAGCTAGTGGAGGAAGTGTAATGCTTTGGGC
This sequence comes from Ryuthela nishihirai, assembly GCA_038380435.1. Lineage (NCBI taxonomy): Eukaryota > Metazoa > Arthropoda > Arachnida > Araneae > Heptathelidae > Ryuthela > Ryuthela nishihirai. Next base: position 75,167,181 of record JAWZYU010000016.1, read on the forward strand.
AACGCTCTGCTGGGAAACCCTGAGTCCATTCATTCATGTGCAGGAAACTATGATGTCTACCCCTACTTAAACATCATTGCAGACTAGGTACATCCTTTCTTGGCATAGGTATTTCCATCCAGTAGTGCATTCTTTTTTGAAGGACAATATGCCATGCCAAACTGTCCGGATTATTCGAGAATGGTTCAAGGAATATGAGGAAGACTTCCAGGTATTTCCCAGGCCTCCAAATTCACCACACATCAATCTATTCGAGCATCTATGGTTTGTGTTGGAACAGCATATCCTATCTGCAGCTGCTCAACCACGTAACTTACAAGAGTTAAAAAATCTGCTGGTAACATGTTGGTAACAGATACCACAACACAGCTTTAGAAATCTTTTACCGTCTATGCCTCGCTGCATAAGAGTTGTTCTGGCAGCATGTAGAGGACCAACATCATATTTGGCAGGTGGTTGTAATGTTTTGGCTCCTGGGTGTATTTTTTCCAGTGTCTCTTTAGGAGTTATATTTTATGCTAATACTTTCTTAAAAATTTAATGTTTTTTGTAGTTACTCATTACTTTATTATTATAATTTCCTAGTGATTGTTTAAGAATATAATTTTTTAATTGACTCTTTAAGAATAAACTTTTTATGTAGTGAAATTTAAAGAATATTGCTTTTTCTAGTGGCTTCTGAACAATATAATTTTTTACCAGTGGGCCTTTAAAAATATTGTTTTTGCAGTAGCTCTTTAAGAATTTAATTTATATTTGAGTGACTATTTAAGGATTAGTTTGTTTTTCCAATAGCTCTTTAACAACGTAGTTTGTTTTTTCTTGTAGCTCTTCAAGATCAAAATTTTTTTTCTGAAGCCGCCTTAACAATGTAGTCTGTTTTTTCTAATGGCTCTTTAACAATGTAGTTCGTGTTTTCTAATGGCTCTTTAACAATGTAGTTTGTTTATCCAATGGCTTTTTAACATGTTTTTCTGATGGTTATTCAAGATTATAGAATTTTTCTATGGCTCTTTAGAAATACCTTTAATTTTTTAGTGGCTTTTTAAGAATATACTTTATTTTCTACTGACTATTTAAGGCTTTGTTTAGGTGGCTATTAGCTAAATTTCGTTGGTCACCTCTCGCTCTAGAAGGTGTGATGGCATAACGTTTCATCCAACAAAGAGGAGAGTAACGGCCATCCCAAGTATCACTCTCCTCTTTCTCACCAAAGCAAGAAAAGAGTGGAAAAAATTTAAACATTGGTACAGTTGGGACTGGAACCTGCTAATTGCAGATTACTAATCAGCCTTGCTATCTATTGAGTCAGGTAGGTATTCTTCCATTCTTTTTACGATTTCATTTATAATCAATGATTAGAGATGGTTCTATTTTTTAACAGGATTGCTAAACAGCTTGTATCATTTTTGTTTCAATTTTGTCCTTTTGCGTACATTTTACTTGCTCTCTTTTATATATTTCTGTGTCTGATTGCTTAATTTCATTTCTAGATATTTATAAACAAGTAATGGAAGCTAAAGAGTTCCCTATAAATATGCGAAGTAAAATGACACTGAAAGAAAGAAGAAACTATAGAAGTTGAAAAATTCATATAAACCTTCTGTTGCCATTAATCTATTTTTTTTTAATTCTGCATGTTCAAGAACAAAAAAATTACAGATTTACATTTTTCTTAAACACACCAAAGAAAGGAAATTTTATTATTAAAATAGAAGATATTTTTGCAGATTAACAAAGCATGCATAACTTTATCAAAACAAAAGGTAAAATTGATATTTACAAAATATCTTGAAAAGCATAATGGATAAATCAATATTTTAAATTGCTTTACCTTGAACAAAGAAATGTTTCTTATTTATAATGAAAGAGTTATAAGAAGCCAAAGAAATTATTTATTGAGCAGACATTCACAAAATTAATAAAAGAGATTTCAAAGAGATCAAAGAGATTGACAAGAAGAAACAGTTCTATGTTTGAAAATATTTTCCAGATCCGAAGTCATAAAGAGCGTTTCTAACAGATAACTTGGAGGAAATATTACAGATGTGAAATTATAGAGTGGAGAATAATCTTCAAATAACACCTGTATCCTGATACATAGAAAAGTCATATATCTGTGAAATATGCAATCGGAGTTTCAAAATCAAGCCTCTGCTTGAATATCATTTTTTAAAGAACACAAAACAGAAGACAACAAAAGTTTCAGAAACTTTTTCATTCAGAACAAAAACAGAACAAGAACTTTGCTCAGAAAGCTTATCTGAAAATCTTTTATTTGGCACACAACAAAAAGGGGCCCTATATATGTCAGCTACGCAGAAAGTATTTTAAAACAAAGTGCAAAAGTGTGTTCAAATATCATTATCTTAGTCACACGAAAGACAGGTCTTATATGTGTGAAATATTCAGAAATTCATTTAAAACAGAGCAGAATCTTGAATACCATATTTAGTTAGATGGAAGAGAAAAACCCTCATAACAATATCTAATTTGAGAGTAAACCTCATCTTAATGTCCACTCTCAGGAGACAAGGCAGACGTCTGTGAAATATAGAGCAAATAATTTACATGAGGAGCTAACCTAAGCAATCATTTTCTGAAAACATATATTTGAAAACATATAAAAGAAGTGACTTTCAAGGGAAATAGGTAACAAGGAATTTCCATCAAAATATTAGCTTAACAATCACTATAGGGAACAAGAGAAAGAGAAGTGATATGGATGAGAAATATGTAGCAAAGAATTTGCTGATAAATTGTATCTGAAAACCTATTATTTCCTACACAAATATTAAAAACCATATATATACGAAATTGGAAACGGGACGAAACAGCACATCTTAAGAATAAATTAAAGGAATTTCGAAAAAATCCGCACTTAAGAATTATATTCTGACACATAAATTACATGAACTTCGTTATAATAAATTTGTGCAGTAGTCTACATTTACGTAGCATTTTCTGACACACAGGGGGAAAACAGCATGTAAATTGAAATACTAAATAAGAAATTTGCCAAAAATTATGATCATATTATTCATTTCCTGACACATAGAGGGGTAAAAGCTGCCTGTGTGTGAAATATGAATCAGAAATATCCCAATAACCCTGATCTGACGAAACATTTTGGGACACATATAGAGAAAACACCTCATGTATTTCAAACATGTAATAAGAAATTTACGAAGAATTCTACACTTATGAGTCATCTTCAGACACACACAGAGGAAAAACCACCCACAGGGGAAAAACGTCATGTATGTGAAATATGTCATAAGAGATTTGCAGAGAAGTCTAAACTTAAGAATCATATTCTGACACACACAGGGGAAAAACCGCATATATGTGAAATATGTAGTAAAAAATTTGTAAATAGTTCTAATCTTAGGAATCATTATCTGACACACACAGGGAAAAAACCTCATGTATGTGAAGTATGTAATACAAAATTTGCTCAGAAGTCTACACTTATGAATCATCTTCAGACATACCCAGTGAAAAAACCACATGAATGTCAAATATGTAACAAGAAATTTCTAAAGAAGTCGACACTTACAAAGCATTTGCTGACACACACAGGGGAAAAACATCATGTATGTGAAATATGTAATAAGAAATTTGCAGAGAAGTCTAAACTTAAGGATCATATTCTGACACACACAGGGGAAAAACCGCACATATGTGAAATATGTAATAAGAAATTTGTAAATAGTTCTAACCTTAGGAATCATTATCTGACACACACAGGGGAAAAACCACATGTATGTGAAATATGTAATACGAAATTTGCTGAAAAGTCTAAACTTAAGAATCATTATCGGACTCACACAGGGGAAAAACTGCATGTATGTGAAATATGTAATAAGAAATTTGCAGAGAGGTCTAACCTTATGAGACATTTTCTGACACACACAGGGGAAAAACCACATGCATGTGAAATATGTAATAAAGAATTTGCACGTAAGTCTACACTTCAGAAGCATTTTTTAACACACTCAGGGGAAAAGCCACATGTTTGTGAAATATGTAATAAGAAATTTTCACGTAAGTGTAATCTTAGGAGGCATTGTTTCACACACATGGTGGAAAAACCTCATGTGTGTGAAATATGTAACAAAAAATTTGCACGTAAGTCTGCACTTAGGAAGCATCTTCTGATTCACACAGAGAAAAAACTGCATGTATGTGAAATATGTAATTTGAAATTTCCACTGAAATCTACACTTAAGAATCATTTGCTGATACACACTAAGGAAAATCAATAAACAAGACTAATCTTAGAAAGTATTTTCTGACACACACAGGGGAGATACCACATAAGTGTGAAATATCTAATAAGAAATTTTAATAGGTGTCTACACTTAAGAATAATATTCTGATATACACATTGGAACGTCACATGTTCGTAAAATATGTAATAATAAATTTGCATTTAAATATAACCTAAGGAACCATTTTCTTACACACACAGAGGAAAAGCTACAAGTATGTGTAATATGTAGTAACGAATTTGCACTTAAATATAACCTTAGGAAATATTTTCTGACAAAGACGAGGAAAAATCGCATATATCTGAAATATGTAAAAAGAAAGTTGCAATGAAATCTACATTTCAGAACCATTTCTTGACACACACATACATACACAAAATCCTCATGCAGCCATGGGCTACAGAGGTCCAACCAGACTGTGTAATTTTCCTCCCCTGGTGTGTCTCTTCTGAGCTACAGCTGCTGCATTTGGCCACTCTAGGCCAATTCTAGCCAGGTTCTGTTTGACATTGTCTGCCCATCGCATTCTAAGTTTCCCCCTTTTTCTCAAATTCTTAGGCATATTTTTCATAATCCTGTTTGTCAATCTGCAGCTATGCATATGAGCAACATGGCCAAACCAATGCAGTCTCTCTCTGCACAATATGCTGCTCAAAAGAGGTTGATGACTCCTTCTAACCTCATCATTACTTACAAATTCAAACGACCTAATGCTGAAGATATTGCATAAGCATCTAGAATCAAAGGCATCAAGTTTCTTTTTATCCTGCGTACAAAGTGTCTATGTTTCGCTACCATAACTAACCTTAGAAAGAACCAAACTATTTTTTAGTCTTTAAATGGATACGCCTATTTTTCTACACTCTCCGTAGATTTTTAAAAGTCCCAACGGCAATCTCTATTTTTCTCTTTATCTCATTCTGCTCATCACCAGTATCTGTTACATAGCTCCCAAGATAATTAAACTGAGACACTTGGTCAAGAGTGCAACCATTCAAAGCAACTGAACTCAATCTGCCTGAAAATTTTTCATCACTTTAGTTTTTTCTCTGTTTATCACCATACTTAATCTTCTACCAGTATCATCAACAACCCTAATGAACGAATTCATCTCATCAGCATCATTAGCAAACAAGGCCAAATCATCTGCATAATCTAAATCAGAAATTTTGAAATATCTGGACAATTTAAGGCTAAAATCTTTCCTTTGCAAAGAATTTCGCATTACATAATCAATAACTAAACTAAAGAGAAATGGAGACGAAATGCACCCTTGTCTAACTCCACTAGCAATGCTAAACCAATCGCTGCAAGACGTACCAACTCTCACATACAACTCAGTGTTATTACATAGAGCTCTCATTACACTAACTTATCAGGTATTCCATATGATGTAACAATCAACCACAAATTATGTCGATCAGCAGAGTTAAAAGCTTTTTTTAAATTTATAATTCTAGCAACCACAAGTTTCTGAAACTCTAAACATTTCTCAAGAATCTGCCTAAGTGAAAATATTTGATCAATACATCCCATGCCATTTCTGAATACTGTTCATCACACATTGTTCATCAACCAAATTCTTAATTTTGTTAAGTATAATCATGCAAAGAACTTTATCTGGAACAGAAATTAAACTAAATTCCCCTATAATTATCACAAGAACAGCGATCAACTTTTTTAAAATTGGGACAATGATGGCTCTAGTAAAATCCTTAGGAACAATACCTTTATCATAAAAAATATTCAAAATTTCACTCAGCCATGTGCAACGCAATTGTTCCCAGCTCTAAGCATTTCAGTGTGATTTGGTTCACCCCTGGGGATTTATTCAGTTTTAATTTAGAGATAGCCAGAGCGACTTCAGAATGAAATATAGGGCCATCATCAAAGCCAGTAATGCATTTATCCTCATTTCAAACAATGGGAGTAAAAATAATAACATTATTTAGAACATTTCTGGAATGCTCAGCCCACCTGGCCATCACAGAATACTCACCTCAACCACCTTGCCATGTTTCTCCCTCAATCCCTGTTTTTTCCCACATAAAACATTATCAATCTGGTACAACCCCCTGTTGTGCTATCTAACTTCTTCCTCTGCTTTGTCAACCAAGCTATCAAGCCAAATATTCATCATCCTCCTCCTCCTCCTCCTCCTCAAGCAGCCATGGGCTACGGAGGTCCAACCAGACCGTGCAATTTAGTTCTCCAAGCAACTCTATCCTGAGCTACATCTACTGCATCTGGCCACTGCACACCAATTCTAACAAGGTCTTGTTTGACATTGTCTGCCCACCGCATCCTAGGTCTCCCCTTCTTTTTGAGACCTTTAGGCACACTGTTCATAACCTTATTCGCCAATCTCTTCTTATTCGCCAATCTGAAGCCATCTACACAGGAAGACTTCCTCCAATGTAGAATTTGACGATGCCAATAGAGGCAAAGAGTGCAGGTGCCTGCGATGACCTCTGCTCAGGATTATCCACCAGCTGATAAACATATCCTGTGAATCTATTCACTTGGAGCTGTCAACCCACAAACAAACAGAAAACACAGCGGAAGATTTTCCCTCCACAGAAGCCCACCAGTGCAGCAAAATCAAGATCCATAATCAAGCTCAGAGCCATATATCTGTCGAGTCCAGTAGGTTCATATTCCAGTGCATCTCATCAGGTGAAACCCATGTATATTTATAAATGGCCCGGTGTTTGAAGTATGTGTTAGTTATTCGTAAACCATTAAATTTTCTTACCTGTACGAGACGTTTTCCATTGCCATTGAAACTGCCAATGCCAAAGGGACTTAAAACTCCTGTCCAATGGTCAGAGTCAATACCAACTTTATCTTTGAAGTCACTTAGCACAAGAGAAATATCTCATTTCTTCACATAACTCAAAATATCCTGAAGCTGGCTGTAAAACGTATCCTTCTAATTCTCATCAGAGTCCTCTGTAAGGGCATAACAACAGATGACATTCCAGTCTTTAATTTTTGTTTTAAATTTTGCTCTAAGAAATCTTTCAATAATGCAATCATATCGTAGAAGGTCATCACTGGCGTGTCTGCTGAGAAGCAAACCTACACCTTGGAGATGCTTTCCATCCTGCTTCCTTGAAAAGAGAAATTTAAAGTTATTTTTAAGTATCTCACCTTTACCTGTCCATCTGGTCTCTTGCAAGCCTAGAATAGCTAGGTTATAGCGCTGGAATTCCTGCGTGAGGACATCAAGAGAATAATCTCTATGTAATGTCCTCACGTTCCACGTTCCTGCAGAGAGAAAATGATTAGTGTGATTTTTAAAGAAACTAGGTTTTTTGAGATAGGTAGGGCCAACAATATCAAACAACCCACTGATCGCAGGCATGTGGCAAAGACTTGTTCCTCCTCTGCTAAATGCTGAAGTCGCCTATGCTGGTAGGAACTTCAGGCAACACCTTTTTAAGTGGACTTTTGCAAGAGCCATATGGCTTACGTGAGAGACATAACTCCAGTTTAGGATTGATGATGCCCAACTAGCTAAGTGAGGTTCAGGTACCTGCGATGGCCTCTGATCAGGAATATCCACCAGCTGATATAAGGTATCCCATGCCTCTGTTCACTTAGGGCTGCAACCCAGAAGCAAACAGAAAGCACAGCTGCAGATTCTCCCTCAACAGAAGCCCACCAGTGCAGGGAGTACAGGATCCATAATCAAGCTAAAATCCGTAAACCAGTCCAGTAGGTATAAATGGTCAGCACCAGGACCCTGTGAAGTTGACCACTTTTCAGCAGGGTTGGAAAAAAAAAAGAAAAAAGTGGTCAACGATGACCACATCAGTAGGCCATACTGATCTGGCAACCCTTCGCTTCCGTTCCCTTCCAAAGTAAATATCTCTTTTAAAAGGTACTAACGGCCTGCACCACGAGAAGGCGGGGTCGGACATTAAGCGCTGGACTTGGCCGGTTCTGTGCATAAAAATCTCATGTATATGATATATGTGGAAAAGAAATTCGCAGAACAGTCAATATTTAAAAGGCATTTTCGGACACAAACAGGGTATAAAAACCTCATGTATGTGCAATTTCTAATAAGAAATTTTCATGGAAGTGTAGAGTTAAGAGTCGTTTTCTGACACACACACTAGAGAAAAACTGCATACATGTGAAATGTATAATAAGAGAAATATGCGGAGATATCTATAATTAAGAATCATTTTCTGACATACACTAGGGAAAAAACTACATGAATATGAAATATGCAAGAAGAAATTTTCAAATAAAATTCGCTTCTCGTAATGCAAAAAAATCACTGAAATGTTGAGCAAAATATGTTTTTTTAAAAAAATCACTGAAATGTTGAGCAAAATATATAATTTAACATAACTCAGGAAAAATCCGTTTTCTGTTATGAAAGATTAACTGTATATGTTCATGAACTTCAGAGAAATTTTGAAATATAACCAGAAGTAAAATATACGAAAGAGCGACCTAGTAAGTGTGGAATATGCAACAAACAATAACAGAAGAGAAGATAGAAACAAAGAAGGTACAATAGAAACAAAGAAGGCACAATAAGCCTGTCTTATTATCCATTTTCTGGCATGAACGAAAGTGATACCATACGACTGTGAAATATGTCTACTAATAAATAAGCACTTTAATGTCGATTCACATTTTAGAGGAACAATTGTTTTGAGCCTGGTGGGATACGAATCCTCGACCTCCTAATAACTTGTCAGGTGATCTGGACCACTGAGCTACCGCCCACCGATCAAGATCTCCTCTAATTAACGCCTATATTATGTCACATATAGGCGCTATCAGGCAATGTAGCCACAAGCGGCTTTCTATTTGCCATATAGATGGAATGCATATATTACAAGTATGCTAGTGATAAATTGATGAAATAAATTCGACATATTCAATATCTACTAATTAATCAGCACTTTAGTGTCGATTCACATTTTAGAGGAAATTTGTCTTGAGCCGGGTGGGATACGAACCCACGACTTCCTGACAAGACAATTTTTCCTCTAAATTGTGAATCGACATTAAAGTACTGATTTATTAGTAGATATTGAATAGTCGAGTTTATTTCATCAATTTATGCGAAATATGTAGCATGAAATGGCAAAAAAAGACTCAACTTAAGAATCGTTCACTTTGTATTTGCAAAAATATAATTTTTCAAAGTAATTTTTTGTTGAACACAAAAGTAAAGCTATCGCAGTTTTGAAATTTCTCAAACTTCTATAGAAAAACCAAGTATTTTATTGAAATTTTGTATCACAATGGGCAAATGAATTTTCAAGAAATACATAAGAAAAAATTTACCCAAAGACTTCTTGATTCAGTTTATGACGCACATGAAAGAAAAGTCACGTAGGTGGAAGCCACATAGAGAGAAGTGTACAGAGGAAAAGTCGAGAAACATTCTTCACTTGGATGTAGAAGTAAATCTACATATCATTGAAATATGAAACAAGAAACTGTGGCAGAATATTCATTTTAATATCCATTAGCCAAAGTACTGTGGGAGGAGCTAGATGCCTCTGAATTGTGTATCGAGTAATTTACCAAAAAATTTAAAGTTCTTAAAAATCATTATGTGAACCCACGTATCTCTGAAATGTATAAGAAGAAGTTTTTGGAAGAAACTCAACCTACTATTTTCGGTTAGATATGAAAAATATGACACACATATTTCTTTCCAGGAAATCGGGCCAGTTTGAGCAAAAATTTCCAGGTAATTACCAGGTATTAAGAGATAATTTCCAACACAAGAAAAAGGAAAGGCCAGTTTCGAAATATATGGAAAACGGAATTTTTTTTTCCTATAATGAAACGTGTGGTTAAATGACATGGTCTAACGAACACAGAAGACAAGCCATATGTGTAAAATATGTAATAAAGGATTAACATAGAGCAGATGTGTCTGATACAGCAAAAACAGGAAACATCCTATGTCGTTAATGAAGGACTTTTTCTGAGACAATATTTAAATTTTTGCCGATTGTTTGTAGAAATCTGTCAATAATCAGAAAAGCAATGTCTCCGATGAAGATTTGTGACGTTTTCTCTCAGTTAAACAATGATAGGAAAAATTCTATGTATAGTTTAAATGAAGTAATATTTTCCTTATTTCTATGACGCAGATGCACCATATAAATGTGTTTCAAAGCGTTTTCTCACTTTATAATCTTTATTAATTTGTTGAAAATTATTGGGACACTTGCATGATATGTAAATAGAGAGCAACACTGAAAGCTCCAAACTTTGAAAATAAGCTTTTTACAAAAAAAAATTACCACTGGAGAATAATTCAAAATTTAATTCAATTGATTAATTTTAAAGAAAATGAAGTTGATTTTTAATATCACTGGGTGACAAATATTCATAAAGATCATTCCTTTGAGATAAAAGTAGCAATTCCTTAAAGATTTCAAGGTGCTGAATACGAATATGACAATGAAAATGCAAAACGTGCTACGATTTCTGAGAAATCTGCAATAGTTTCTTATATAATAGAGTAATACGTACATATGACATGTATCGGTAAAACTCCGCTTCTACTTACGACGTCGCTTTGCCCGTCGCTCAGGATCATCCCTGGCGACCATCCAACAGTAGTCAGCCAACAATGAAGTGTACCAGTTTCTCTGGTATCGTTTCTCTATCATTGCAATGTCCTGAAACGTTCACTGTGCTCATCACTAACCATGCCACAGCTGTCGGGGAAGAAATCTAAGTGGTAATGGAGAAAGTGTATATTTAAGGACATATTGCAGCCAAGTTTGTGATACAGAGACAATATGTCCTTAACCAGTTTCTTGTAGCTGTCTACCTGGAAATTCCCGAGGAATTTGGTTGACACCAGACGAAACGCGTCCCAAGCGTTTTTATCATCACCCTGAGGCAGGTTGTCGAACACTGGTCTCTGAACAGCTCGCGGATCTGGGGATCCCCAAATTTCCCTCTTTAATTTTCGTTTCGCTGAGACACGGGAATTTGTCAGCCAAATACTTGAAAGCTGATGCAGTCTGGTCCATGGTTTTAAGAAATTTTTCATCACACCGAGTTTGATATGTAGGGACCGAAGCAGGATTTTGTGCGTTTCTGACAGTGCTGGGTGTTCTACATTCTTCTATCCGACCTTCAAAGATTTCCTCTGAGGCCAGTTTCTCTTCACATAGTGCAAAGTATATCCCATCTTCAGACCCATCAAGAGAGCCACTACCTTCAAGTCCCAACAGAGATGCCAGCCTTACTTGCTGTATTGAAGACAGTTGAACAGCTGTTTTAGGTTGTCGTAGGTTTCTTTCATGAAGACATGCAGCAACACCGCCTTGAGACTCAATGTTTAGGAGTCTATGAATAGTTGTCATTCTTGAGGGTCATGTTTGATTCCGAGGGCATTCATCAGGCGATCTACATCAGAGCAGAACATAAGGCATCTTCTTTTCTGTCGTAAGGCACAAACTGCTCATGATGAGTTCGAAACGAAGTCACTCAGACATTTTCCTTGAGAAAATTCTATTGTTTAAGTCTTGATCCAAGTAACTCTGCTTTGGCCTTGGAAGCTCCAGATTGCGAACAAGATCGTTCATTTCTTCTTCAGTGAGATTATGTAGCACAGATGACACACTGTGGCAGACGTATGGATCATCATTAGACACCGAAGACTGCGGAGAACTCAACGTTGATTCGCCTCCCTCCTCATTGATGGAAAATTCTTTTGGAGGTTCGGGAAAGGGAAGGCCTTCGCTGTACGAACTGGTCGGAGAGCAGATTGTATAACCAGGTGCGCTATTGTCCACTTCTTTTTCCTTGTGATGCCTACAGAAACAGGTGGAACCATGCAGAAGTAGCAGTCATTTGCGTGATTGCTTGGCTCTCTCCAAACCATCGGAACAGTACACAGCATCGCCACTTTTTCGCCTTTCACCCATTTCGGAAGATTTCTTGCACACGTACTGCAGCAAATGTGGGTGACCTAGGCTTTGTCCTAGTCCCCGATCTTGCATCCAAAATAAAACTCATACACTGCTTTCCTATTGGAGTTATGGCCCTTTTCTGGTTTGCAAACATCACTTTCCCGAAAATGTATCTGCACTATTAGCACAATTACGAGGCACCGTTACAGCTGGATTAAAACTGCAAGGATCACTTGTGCTGTGCTTATGACTCAGAGGTAAATGAGAGTCGCTCGAAAGACTTGCTCACCCTAAGAGACGTCGCTTACAACTAATGATTGCATCATCTTTGTCCGCAATCGTAAAGCCGCGATGTCATTTCCGTGTTCAGTACCTCGAAATTAATAAAGATTGGCTATTTTCATTTCAAAGCCTTTTTGTGTGTGTGTCCAATGTATTTGTTCAAGAAGGAAACAATAATAGTTGTGCATGGATAGCAAACGTTGCAATTGAATGTCCTCCAATTATTTGAAAAGCGACAGTTTTCATCCATGTTTAAGAAAATTTTAAAAATGTTTTACGTTATTTTAGAGTCTTTTTAGCTAATTGTTTTGTGTATTAACTTTTCTGGTAAATTTTTACGAATAGCAGTTCTGGTGTGTATTATTTAAACTTTCATAAAATTTTAAATATGAATTGCTAGCTTACCATTACATGTTACCTAAAGTCAGTTTCAATCAGTGTTAATAATTTTGTTCTAAGTAACTAAGCAAGTTTATTTTGTTTTATGTACACATACAGTGCATGGTTGTTATATAGTAGTGATTAAGATAACCTCACACATAAATGAGAAGCTAAATTCGAAGATTTGTGAGTTTTTTTATTAAAAATTTAATTTAAAACTGTGACGAAAAATAAAATACTCAGGAAAATCCATCAAAGTTTCACTTTTCATCAGTATTTCTTTAACGTTTATAGAGTTACGTAATTTTTGATATTTAACAATAGTAGTGTCAATCATGGGAATTCCTGAAAAATTAATTGAATCTTAATAAGAACAATTTAAATTATAATCATTAACAAGCATCTAGTATATCATTTTAATAAAACAAATACACATTTTGAAGTCTGAGTAAGTAACTGATTACTCACGATTTTTGTTTAATTTTTCTGCATCATATTGCTGTTGCTAAATTGTAGACTTCCTTAAGTTTTAAAATACCAGAATGAATTAAATAAGTAATACCTGTAAGTAGTTCAGGCAACTTTCATCGGTCGTATACATTCGCCTTCGGAGTTCTGTGACAATCATGTGATTTTGCAGTTTTTTGATAGGGAATAGTCTACTTTTGAAATGTCCACCTCCTTTTTTAAAAGAAAGCCGTAACATAAGGATTTTCTTTTTTTCTTTTTTTCAAAATCTTGCATCACCACCAAACATGCACTTGACCCAAATGTCTCACAGAACACCGCATTCCGTCGTGACACTGTTGCATTAAAAATTCTAGTCTCTGACTCACTAAAATTTGAATTCCATTTGAAACCAAATTTTGTTTTCCATTACAAGAACCCGTCGAATTTCATTCGTAGATTTTGCAGTTTAGTGTTAAATTGCAATCTGGATTTGAAATTGAGTCTTCAATCAGAATTTTCCACAGATGGTTTATTTTGGAAGACATGGCTTCGAAATTAACACCCCTTTGGCATAACATCAGATAATATCTTAAATTTTGTAATGAGTTTATATTACGTTTGAAACTTCCAAAGGTTACCAAGAAATTTTGTAATAAATTTTAGTCGTTTATGTCATGCAATCAACACACAGTACATTTGTGCATTTTGTAACAAAATTCTTTGAAGGGAGAATGAAAAAAAAAAGGAAATCCGTATGTCACGGCTTTGTTTTAAAAAAGGAGCTGGACATTTCGAAAGTAGGCTAAAGCCTTTCCTATTAACTGTATGATGATGATGATGTATTAACTAGAATCACATGATTGTCACGGAGCTCCGAAGGCGAATGTATACGGTCGATGAAAGGTGCCCTAACTACTTACAGGTATTACTTATTTAATTCATTTTGGTATTTTAAAACTTAGGAAGTCTACAATTTACCAGCAGTAATATGATGAAGAAAAATTAAACAAAAATCGTGAGTAATCAGTTACTTACTGTGACTTCAAAATGTGTATTTGTTTTATTAAAATGATATACTAGATGCTTGTTAATGATTACAATTTAAGTTATGCTTATTAAGATTCAATTGAATTTTGAGGAACTCTCGTTTAAATAAAATTTTCAAGTGAATCATTTCAATATTCGATTCGTTATGTAAATTCGGGACTCTTTAAATAACGACTTTCGGACCACATTCGGAATTCCAACGAAATTTTTTGCCTTTTTCGAATATGTGTAAAATTAATTTGGATTTTGGAAAGTGTATATTAAAGACAAGAAACAAGGGAGAAATAATTTTGCATAAGTATTCAGAAAAATAAAAAAAGTAAATGAAAAAGTTTAAAACAACCCTATCTTTTTATAGGGTTCTAAAAAAGTAGAAAATAAACTAAAGCATATCGATGATGCAATCGGTAACTGAGTTCGTCTTCACCTCGAAGAAGATATGGAGCTGGTAATCTTCTCGAGTGGCTAAATCTGCGTCCTATCTTCCTTCGAAGCAAATACGAAGTCGCTGACCGATTTCACCATCGATATGCTTTAGGTTTATTTTCTACTTTTTAGCGCCCTATGAAAAGATAGTTTTTTTATGGAGGCGTCACAAGCTTTGATTTGAGACACGACTCGTTAAAGTCGACCCCCGCGAAAATCCGTCCCCCCACATTTTATCTTGGGAGAATAGTGGGACGAAATTCGAAATAGTTTACGTTCGTCATTATATGAGCTTTTATTTGACACATAACTCAGAATTGTAGGCCCTCGCATTCCTATGATATAATAGAACGACTTTAAGATTTCCCGTTTTTTAAGGGGGAAGAGAGCTTAGGGGATCATTTTTTATAACCTGCGACACTCTCCTCATCACACGCTCTCATCATTCGACACAGAGCTGGTTTCTTTCCGCACTCGCATTCAGGAGATAAAAAGGAACAATCATTTTCAGATTTCCCTCCTTTTTTAGGGGGGAAAAAGCACGGGGGTCAATTTCTCATAGCCTAGGAAATTCCCCACGTCAGAAGCTTTCATTAGACATATAGTTTGTTACTTTCGACCTTCGCGTTCTGGAGATATAGCTTAAGAATCGTTTTCATATTTCCCCTTTTCTAATGGGAAGAAAGCAAGGGGGTCATTTTATAGCCTATAACATTCCTTTCGTCAGAAGCTTTCATTTGGCACGTAAATCATTTAGTTTCTCCATCGCGTTCGAAAGATAAGGTGGAACAAAATTTCGTCAATCCACAAACCGACCGAAAACCAACCGACAAATGTCAGAGCCAAAAAGAATAAGAAGATAGGTAAAAACAAGGAATGAACATGTAAATGTTTTGTAATTTATTGAATAAATACAAATTTTGTTCGTCTACTTTGTCAGTGATTATTTTCTGCTCGTCATCTGGATCGACAAAGAGGCGTAATGTTCGAAAAAGACAGAAGTGGCCCTGGGCAAAACGTAATTAAGCCCCTATCATCTAATGTATATGAACGGGTAAATTAATATATTCGAAAATTCTAGTAATTCTTTTTCTTGTAATATTAAAATGGTGGTGACTGAGTGAGTGAGAAATAGATGTCTGCTTATATCTATAAATCTCGAACATTTGCTGTAGTGTATGGAGGCTGGGTACTAAGCCCTGGAATAGGGGCCCGCCAAACTCTATAGGCTGCTTTTGAATAATCTCGAAAATACGCTGTATCAGAGGATGAAGAAAATCAACCACACTTGCAAAATCAGTATAATATGAAAGAACATCACGCCTCCTTGATGTTTCCGTAATCACGCTGCGCTTAGGACCTCTTGAAACCAAAAGTGGGTCTTGTTGGAAACGAAAATCTTTTATAATGCCTGAGCGCTGATGGAGGAAAGACATTCCTCTGACATAATTTTGGAAAATATATTCAAACGTGATTAGCCATAAACCATTTTGCAATATTTTGGATTATAGGCTAATATACACTTTAAATCTGTTTTAAATATATGGTGATAAATTTAAATCCTGATATTATTTGAAACAAAGAACTAGAGATAATTCATACAAACTGAAAATTCTTTAGTAATAATATTAAAAACCCTTAGGAATTTATTAATAAAAATGAAGAATACTGTAAAAAATAATCGATGGCAGAATTATTACCAATTTCAATTTCGAAAGGTAGATGAAAGTGGTTAAATTATGACGAAAATGACTATTTTTCCCCCCCAGAGGTCACTGACATTTACCAAAATAATTAGAAATTTGCACAAATGCTCTAATTTGAGCCTCAGTCCAGCGGTTCTAAGTGATATACAGTTTGCATGCATAATTTTTAACATACTATGATGGTGAAGAGATTTACATGAATCTGTTTTAAAAAAGGAGAATTATTAATATCAAATTATACCTATGAAGGCATTATCAGTATAATTTTTTTCATAGCATGTCTTAGAGAGTTTGGAACACTATTTTGCTGTAACATGATAGTATTATATATCAGTGGTTCTCAACCTCTTATGTTTCACGTACTCCCTGGAAATGTGTATGTAACTGGCGTATCCCTTGTATAGATAGATAAAAATATAGTTATAGTATAACAATGGAAATAAAAAGAAACATATATATCAGTGGTCCTCAATCTTTTATGCTTAATGTACCCCCTGGAAATGTGTATGTAACTGGCGTACCCCTTGTATAGATAGACAAAACTATAATTATAGTACAACAATGGGAATAAAATGAAACACACACATATATATACACATTAAATTTGATATTCATAAATTACATATATCGATAAACACAAAAAAAATGACATTTTTGCACAGTGTTGTCAGCTTAACGACTTTCTTGCTAGATCCAGCGACTTTTGAGTTCTCACGGCGTACCACGATAAATTTTACCGCGTACACCACGTTGAGAACCCCTGGTATAGAGGAAAAATTATCTTCAGCCGGATGTGGGATCCGAACCCACGACCTCCTGATGAGATATTAGGTGGTCTGACTGAGTAGCAACTGTCAGCAAATCAATTATCCTCTATTGTGAATGTTAATCCCTGCCATCGTATTATCAGCCCTCAAGTGACTATCTTATAATTGCAAGTGAAGAATCACTTTTTTTACAGTTCTTCTCAAACATGAGCTCATCATCAGCCATTTGGCTGGTTTTTCTATATCAGGAAATCTCATTTTTATTCATATTTCTCGTGCTTTGATCCCTTGAGCTTTCTTTTCCTGTACACCCACGACAACGTGCAGCCTAATAGTGTTCAAACTTTCGAATATAATTTTTGGCTGTATATGTAAAATAATTGAGATTTATTAATAAAAACGTAACGCCATTCACATGGCCCATGGAGTGCGGCTGGTGATTTGTGCTTTCTTCCTGCTGAGGTCTCCGCTTCCCCATAGATCTCTATGGCGAATAAACTGACAGCCTTATGTGAAATCTCTGTGGCAAGTAACCGCTTCAGGGAATATTTTTATTTTTGTATAACACTTTAACTGGCGGTTAACTAGTTGTGAATCTATTGATTTCGCAACTGATTGGGTTACCTTTGAGCGACACTTTCTTGCACACAATGGGTTAAATGGCCAGGTCACAAAAAACCCGAATGCTCAGAGAAGATTGTAAGAGGGAACCCACTGAATAGTTATCGAGAGACAGTATGCCTTACGTCAAGGCCATGCAGCGTGTTCCTTAACGTGCTCAGGGTATGTGCATTGAGGCATGGTTTAACGTCCCATCCGATGAACGGCGGTCTTTCCAAGCCCATCAGTGTCCCCAACTGACCATGGGCAGAGAATTTTGAGGAGATAAATCTCAACACTGAACAAGTTGGGACTCGAACATGGGAACTGCAAATTATGAACCTGGTGCGCTGCCGACTGAGCCATACTCGCTTCTTTCACAACGAAACACATAATGATTAGGTGAATTATGTTTTGTGAATACAATGGACAGAAATTTTGAAATTTATAAAAAGACCTTTCTATCAGAGATTGTTTCTTAAACCAATATTTTAGATCAGGCTGCTCGAACTCTGTGATGTGATGGACTGACAATTGTTTATCCAGTGTGCCAGGCACCAGTGTAGTGTTGTTAACTTGATATAATAATAATAATAATAATAATAATAATAATAATCTGTGGGCTAAACACACTTCTGTTGTCCCCGTTGTCATCGGGGCCCTTGGCACCATCTCAAAAAATTTTTTAAACCATCTCAAGAAGCTGCATATTTCTGATATAGAAGACTGCAAAAGACAGCACTACTTGGAACTACATACATCTTACGACGATACCTAGTTGTTACTTAGGTCTCAGGCTGAAACTTGTATCAACTAAAACCGCCAGACAATGATTTCTTGTTTCTTTTCTGTGTTTAGAATATTTCGATTATATGTGTATAATAACAATAATAATATTTTTATTCAAAATACAAAATATTTAAACAAGATGTTACACTTTGTTAGGAAAAAGGTGTACAAAAATTAATTAGTATGTGTTCAATAAGCATGTTATACCACCTAACCTTTACTAATGTGAAAAAGTGAGGTTGGTTCTCTTTATTTGCTAGCGTATCAAGACTTTCAAGTGCCACGAGCAATGAAGAACGACTATCCATATTGTCTTTCTGCCCCTGTACCGATACCAAGAGTCCGGTCCGCAAAATTTTATCAGAAAAACTTTTCCAGAATTCTTTATATTGGCTAATAACCGTCGATTCTAATAACCGTCGAAAATTTGCACATGTTTAAGTCATATTAAATCAAAAAATATACTGCGCGTGAAAAAGAAAATGCCGTACTAAGTGTTGGTTATTTCCCTGACTTCATTTTTGCTCTGGTCTGTAAATGGTAGCTAGGTAGTCACTGGAAGGAGAGCTATGCACCAATAGCTCTCCTTGCAGCATAGAACCGGCCAGGATTAGCACCTAATGTCCGACCCCGCCTTCTCGTGGTGCAGACCGTTAGCACCTTTCAAAAGAGATACTCTCTTGTGGAAGTGAACGGAAGGGGAGGGCTGCCAGATTAGTGTGGCCTACTGATCTGGACAACTATGGCTACTGTTCTTTTTTTTCTACCCTGCTGAGGAGTGGTAAACCACACAGGGTCCTGGTGCTGACCATATAAACCCACTGGACTGGACAGATATATGGCTCTGAGCTCGATTATGGATCCTGATTTTGCTGCACTGGTGGGCTTCTGTGGAGGAAAAATCTTCCGCTGTGTTTTCTGTTTGTTTGTGGGTTGACAGCCCCAAGTGAATAGATTCACAGGATATGTTTATCAGCTGGTGGATAATCCTGAGCAGAGGTCATCGCAGGCACCTGCACTCTTTGCCTCTATTGGCATCGTCAAATTCTACATTGGAGGAAGTCTTCCAGTGTAGATGGCTTCAGCCTTTAGTGGTGGGGGAACGGGTCTTTGCCCCATGTCTGCGATTAGGGAGCTGTTTGATATTGTCGGCATTCCCTCTCTCAATAAACATAGTTTCTTTAAACATCCTACTAACCATTTTCTCTCCATAGGTAGTTGGAATGTGAGGACTCTGCACAGAGCTTTTTCTCTTGATGTGCTCACACAAGAATTCCACCATTATAATTTAGATATTCTCGGCTTGCAAGAGACCACATGGACAGATAAAGGTCAGATTCTTAAAAATAATCTTAAATTTCTCTTTTCAGGGAGGGATGACAATAAGCATCACCAAAGCGTGGGACTGCTTCTCAGCAGTCACGCTAGTGATGCCCTTCTAGGATATGAGTGCATTAATGACAGGTTTCTTACAGCAAAATTTCAGACAAGCGTTAAAGACGTGAATGTTATCTGCTGTTATGCCCCCACTGAGGATGCCGATGAGGATGAGAAGGATAGGTTTTATGAACAACTTCAGGATATTTTGAATTCTGTCAAGAAAGGAGATATTACCCTTGTTCTTGGTGACTTCAATGACAAAGTTGGTACTGACTCTGACCTTTGGGGAGGGGTGATTGGCCCTTTTGGTATTGGTAGCTGCAATGGCAATGGGCAACGTCTCCTACAGGTAAGTAAACTCAATGGTTTCAGAATAAGTAACACATATTACAAACACCGCGACAAACATAAGTACACATGGGTTTCACCTGATGGGCTGCATAGGAATATGATTGATTATATATTAATTAATAGCAAATGGGCTAGTTCTGTTAGAAATACCAGGGCATATAGGGGAGCTGAAATTGGATCTGACCATTACCTAGTTAAAAGTGTCTTGCAACTTAAACTTAAAAAGTGTTGTGCTAGGGTTAAAAAATTTGCTTTTAATACTGAAGCTCTGAAAGACCCAGTTATAGCCAAAGCTTACCATGATAGGTTACTTAGTCATCAGGACAGTCATATGACATACATATGGCTTATTACTGAAATTGAGGAAGAATGGGATGATTTTAAACAGGCTTTTTTGGACACTAACAGTACTCTTTTAGGAAAAAAGGAGCAGAAGAAACAGAATTCTCTGAGTGACAAGGCACTTGAGCTTATTGCGGAAAGAAAGTACTGCAGGAATGTCCTTAATCAATACCCTACTAGTCCTAATAGAATGCATTACAGAGAACTTAATAAACGTGTAAAAGATCAGTTAGCTGCTGATAAAAATCTTTGGCTTGATGGTTTGACTGACAAAGCCGAGGAAGCAGTTAGACAGCACAACAGCAGAGAGCTGTACCAGATAGTTAATGTTTTGTGTGGAAGAAAACGGACAGGTGTACAGGGATTGCAGGATAAACAAGGTAAGGTAGAAGGTGAGGATTCTGTCATGGCTAGGTGGGCTGAGCATTTTATTGATGTTGTAAACAATGCGGTCAGTTCTATTCTCATTGTTTGCAATGATGATAGATGCTTTGGTGGCTTTAATGTTGGCCCTATAACACAATATGAAGTTATTTTGGCTGTTTCTAAACTTAAACTTCATAAATCCCCAGGGGTAGATGAAATTACTACAGAAATGCTTAGAGCTGGAAACGTTTCGGTTACCACTTGGATGACTGAAATTCTGAATATCTTTTATGATAAAGGCATGGTTCCTAAGGATTTTACCAGAGCTATTGTTATCCCTATTTTCAAAAAAGGTGATCGCAGTTCTTGTGATAA